>CM053785.1:504890618-505365618 GCA_028749045.1 Cupressus sempervirens
TAAACCCATTTAAAGGCTACAAATTACCTATCCCTTACATAGTGATCCTTCTAGGTCTCTTGCCTTACATTGGCAACTTAGATAATTTGATCCACACAAGTGTTGCAGGTGTGCTAATTTGATAATTTGGTGTCCTTAATGGTCAACTGAGGTGAATTGAAGGATTGATATATGTCACTGCCTATTAGTCCAATACTTACTTGTAGACACAAATTTGTGCAATTCTATTTGCTGGACAAAATATTAGAATAGTGTTGGACAATTACATTGAAGTCATTGAATCAGGTTTCCACTATCATATCTACTTGTACAACTTAGATCCACATAGGTAATAGGTTCGATTTATAATTGTTGTCCATCACTAGGATATCATCATATTAGTGCATAGCTTAGGGCATACCACTGCTCAACGAGGAAGCGAATTTTGAGATATAGAGTGCTACACAGGGCCTTAAATTGCAGACCTGGCTTGGTCATTTAAGCTGTTGCAAGGAGTGAAATTACTATTACCAGAGGCTTATGGGAAAGCTGAAAGCTAGATGACTTGGGTGGGCTTCCCATCACACTATGATCAACAGGGCGAGGGACCTCTTATACATTATGGAAAGTGAAGTTGAGTCAATCCGATCAGCTACTCAAAATTGCGCGTCAAACTGTTATATTGTCATGCCGGCTCCAAATATATCATCAACTAAATCTGATTTTCTTGGCGACTAGCTTAGATTCTTCTAGTTTGAGATTATGTTTTTAAAACTCCGAATTAAATCTCTGAACAACAATATCTATTTTCAGTTCCAAAACTGACTTACAATCAAATAAAATAGATTTTTTCCTAACGTTCCCCATGTTCAAGTGTGAATGTACTTTAAAGAATTGAACTGTGTTCCATCGATTGAATTCAATCAATAGCCCCAGTAGTATATAAGTATACAAGGAATATTTCATAATGGATAAGATGGAAGGTTATTTTGATTCACATGAATGCATCTGGACGATCAAGCTCATGCTGAAAGTTCTCTCTCCTACCTCACCACTTTAGCATACAATATTTTATATCTTTTGCGATTGACTGTATGTACCTGCGATGAACTATCTTTTGTTATTTGACAATCCCATCTTCATCTTTGCTCAGATATGCAGAATTAGAAACATTAACTCTTCTTTAGAAAGGTATCTCATGGGACAAAAAGTTCATCTTATAAGCTTAATTTCTCTTTAAAAATTCCTTGTTGCTGGCAGCTAAGAACCATACATCTATTTCACAAAGTATCATTCATAGAGGTGAAACTGAATTGTAAATTTAAAAAATATAAATTTCAATTATATTTTTTAAGTTCTAAAAGACTACTATCCTTGAAATCAAAAATTAGTTTGGAATAACCCAAGTACATTTCTTAAACTAAGAGGCAATTCAGGAAAACATTGGAAAAATAGTTTTAGTGAAAAAAAAGACCAACATGCTGGGTGGCTAGCACAACTTCTTTGCTTTTAATTAATGTTCGAGGCCTCTTAATGTGTCAGAATGCTTTAGATTAAATCAAAAGATCGCTGATGCACTATGGAAACACAAAATTCAATGGTTTGATTCAAATTTTTAAGATAGCAAGAAGACATGAACAACAACAACAGTTTTTACAAATTTAAGCTCGTCCTCCACTATGACAAATCCTTGTACTCGTTCATTTGATCTCTCTTTACAAAACCCAAATTGAACATTTGTACCTTCTCCAAGTGTCTTTATCTACCAAAAGAAAAAAAAGATCGCCATTTCTCTTTCCAAGAGGCCTCCTTTTGGAAGACTGATTTATATCATTTACTTCAACATGATGCTTTTTCATTTCCATATGATAGCTCATAATTTTACATACCATGACTCTTCACCTTTTTTTGTGCTCACCATAACCTTGATAAAAAATGATACCTTCTATTTTGCCATGCTTGTGAAGCTCACTATCCTTTTTGGGTGATGCAAGATAGAATACCCTAAGATGTTATTGCAGCACCAACTACCCTCTGAAATTCTTTGTTTTGGCATATATTTTATGCAAGAAAAATTTGACTGCTAAGAAATGATTCAAATAATTTATCAAAAAAATAGAAGAAGCTTCAAATAGTCCAAAAATTGTTAAAAAGAAAAAAAAGTGTAGACAGTTGCATTAAAAAATTGAAACCTCTTTATCCAGCTTTTGTAAATTGCCACATGGTTTTCAGGTTAAAGACCAATTTTTTCTGGTAAATTTAAAACTAGCACTTGCACCCAAAGAAGGTGCAAGGGGTTTGCCGACAGGTGTTTGAGTGAAGAGCATACTAATTGAATCTATATTTAATAATAATGTATTGAATAAATTTGCATGTTTGCTAACTTTGAGGAAGTTAGCCATTAAGTTTTGTTTATATAATTTTGTTTTCAAACTTAATTTGTATCTACTCTTCAAACAGTTGTTTCTTAAACTTGTCTTAGACTTGTAGATATTAAATGGCATCTATTTAGCTATTGACATGTTCATGAGCCAATTTGACTTCAAAAAAAATACACGCTCTCCCTTGGAAATATGTTGAAATGGTACTAAATAATTTCCAAGTGATATAGAATATGTTCAGATTTGTGGTCATTGCAAATTTAGATTCAAAATCATACAATCAAGTGAGAAAGTCATTTGTGCAAGATCACTTGATAAGGCATCAAACTTTGTCCGAGAGTAGATGATAAAGGAATTCTTGAAGTGCAAAGTCTTGGGATATATTTCAAAGCAATAAAAAGAAAATCAAAAAGTAGGGTCATCAATCAAGTCATCCTTTGGTAAGGGATGAAGCCTTAAAATATCAAAGAGACCATTGATGCATGAAACTCATGTGGAGAGAAATCTGTTGGTTCATTGTAAACTGCCATATAGCAATTCATATTTAAAGCATTCTCAAAATGGATCTGCTCAAGCTAAACTAATTGAAAGAAATGTTTTACCTTAGTAATTGTTTTAGATTAAGGTAAAAGCAGGTTTTGAAGGGGTCCCGAAACTCTTTACAACAAACAGAAAGATAAACCATTAAGCACACCCAGGTTTAAAGAGGACCTAAAACCAGCAAAACAACTAAACCAGGTTTTACAGGGACCTAAGACCAACAGATGTGACCAGAAAAATCAACCATAAGAACACTAGAATCTGGAAAGTCAACAGACTAGAACAAAGCAACCTGACAAACCTCCCAAACCAGTTTCCAACAAACCAAAAACTCGGCCAGTTCACCATCACTAAAAAACTAGTCAGCATAAGGGAACATAAGATTTTCCTTTTGATTTGAAGTTGTCCTTACGCGACCGAAGGATCATATCTTAAGGGGGAGCAGAAGACTTAGTCTTCTTCTTTTTAACCGCAATCCAACCATCCTCAAACTTCACTGCCTCAGCAACCTAATCCTCAAAAGATAAAGACCCAAGGAATCCAAGGGACACAGAAGCCGCATCAAACTCCCTGAGAGAAACAGACTCCCTAGGAGGATCATCCGAAGCAGGGGAAGAGACCAAAGCATCCTCCTCAACCACGAGTGCAGAAAGAACGCAATCCACAGCCACAGCATTCGCAGGAGCATCCAAGGAATTCACCAAAGCATCCACCTCAACCACTGGCTCAGAATGGACACTAGCCTTAGCCTCAGAATCCACAGGGGCAGGCCGAGATTGTTTCACCGTGTAGTGCTCAGACAACCAAGAAGGTGGTCATCTAGACTTGGATTTCCCAACAGCCCAACGGGCAGCAATGTGCCTCGTCAAGTGGCAGTTCCTGCAACGAAAAGGGATACCCTCGAAATCCAACATTTGTGTCCAAGAGCCCCTTGAGGAATCCAAGCAAATCGTCTCAGGAAGGCCCTTAGAAACATCCAAGTTTACAAGAAAGCGCGCACAGGTCGAATGGAGAATATCCAAAGTGTCAGCATCCACATATAAGAAATCACCAATAGCATTACCAATAGTTTCAAAAATCGAATCCTGCCAAAGATGAATCGAAAGATTAGGAAGCCGGACCCAGATAGAGAACTTATTAAAGGATTCTGAGAGTGGACCAAATTCCGTGTGTCATGGTTTGGCCATAAGTGGAAATTTGCCCTGCCAAGAAAAATAATTGTGACACAAAATAATCTTCCTGTCATCAGAACTTTGAAACTTAGCTAATAAAAAACCTTTTGCACACGAGAAGATGTGAACATTATTTTCTATGAGTGGCATCCAATTCTTGGAGATCCAAACATGTAGATCAACAAGAGAGGGTCGATAACCTCGAAATTGAAAAATGGCAGCAAGAGAGGAGAGCTCTTCTGTCGTATGAAAAATTTCTTCAATAGATTCAAGATGAAGAGAAACCTTGATAGGATTTAAAGCTCTTACAGGCGACACAAGAGGGGGCCCAGATGAAGCCGCATGAGGGAGAGCGCCATGTAAGCCAACATGAGGGAGAGCACCATGTAAGCCGACTTTGAAGGCAGCCACGTCTAGAAAAGTCCTTCCTCCCGAACAAGGAGACCCAAGAGCCGAGCGAGGGGCAGTTACTTTAGTAATTGTTGTTAATTTTAAATCTAGTTAAATTTAAATGATATTGATTTTATTGTTTTGAAGGTTTGTAACACATTTTGCAACATGTCCATCAACCCAAATGAGTCCATGCGAAGTCAATCTAGCACTGCAAGGGCATGAGGGGGAGAGACAGAGAGAGAGACCTTAGCTGACATTTTGTGGGATTGTGTTATCTCATTGCTTTCCATTGAACCCGTGTTAAGCACGTTCCATTTTACCAAAATGGATAGGCCTTGTCTAGGTAAAGGATATGATAGCATCAATTCTAGTTTTTTCTTTATGCCTGAGCCTTCCATTCTAGTTGTGGAGGTGGTTTTGTACTTTGGCAAATATTGAAATGCTCAAGGCTTTTCTTGTGATAGTAAAAGTCATTCACATTGAAACATGGAGGAGGTTGTTGTGGTTTATTAGGTGGTTGACATAGAAGAGCTTGCTAGTTAGGGTTTGTTCTCATGTTATTAGAATTTGTCTCTCCATATTCCTCATTCCATTCATATCTTTGTGGTGTGAGCTCTTTCTAGTTGGACTCATAGACGATCACTTTAGAGAAGGTTTATTTTTTTTGACATCTACTCTTTGTTTATATTGTTGGATGATTTTTCTTGATGGGTCTTCTTGTTGGTTTTATTTATTTCCAATGAACCAATTTTATTTATGACAATTTTTGGGCTATAGATTCTTTTGTTTCCTTTAGAGCTATAGGTCTGGGATTTCTCTATCTTGCTACATATCAATTGTGCATTGATTATATGTGACAATTTTGGGTTTAGTTTAAATCTTTTACTCTACATCTCCATGCATATTGTGGACATCTTCTTTGGTCTTGAGTTACATGGTTAAGGGTTTCTCCTATCTTTATGGCTGCCTTGTTGAGGGCTTTCTTTGTCTAGTTGTGGGAGCAAGCTCATTGAGGTTATGGGAGCCTATTCAAAATCCTCCTAGATACTATGGGATCCTTTTCACTACCCATGCTTCAAGTATGGAGAGCCTATGAGAACTTTTTGGATTAGTGGCCTTGTTTCAATGATTTTGAATGAATTTTTAGTTTATAGCTTGATGATTTTCAGTCTTTAAATAGGCTTCTATTGGTATGTGAGCTATCTTTTAGAGCTAATTTTTTCCAAGCTGTACATGTATTTCAAAACTTTTTTTTACCCATAGTAAAAAAGGTTATTATTTCATCTTAATTATTAATGATGCAATACAATATAAAAATACACTAATATACATTAAAAAATAAAAGATACATATTTTAAAACATTTGATATCAAACAAAATAATTTATTTTTTGTAAGGCAGATCCAGTATATTACAATACATTAACAAATTATAAAGATGATTTTATAAGATATGATTATTACATCAATACATACATGAATTAGAAATTTCTAATTTTTCTTTTTCAATATGACCTTATGGATAAGATTTGATTTCAAGACTATAAGATTGAACATAAAATGCTACACCAACGCTCTTTTTCAAATATTCTTTTTAATTAAAATATCCAACTAAATCAATTAATTGAGAAGTTGTTGTGTCATAAGAAGTATATTGTTTTTTAAAAATTTAAAGATTTCTTTTTAGAATAAGCATTGACATGATTAATCAAAAAAATTGTAAGAGCCAAGTAAAAATTTGCATACCATTGATTGAGTTGGTCGAGTTTATCTAATTTAGTAGTGCCTTATAATTTCTTAGCAAGATTCATCTTACCTTCATTACTCCATTTCCAGTGATAGCTGCATTTTGAGTTGTTCTACCAATTTGAAATATTTCCATTCGAGAGCCTTGTACAAGATCCTTTCTACTACATAAGGGAAAACAAGTTAATTGTCGTCCATGTACGCAATTCTGCTTCATTAACCATTACCTTTCCCCTGATTTACCGCCCTAAAAAACCCCAGTACCTACCCACAAACATGCCAAAACAAATCACCATAAACACCAATAGTCGTTCACCTTTTTTTCATTTTTTTGTTTTCTTGATTGCTGATTGATCCATTTGTGCATAAAGTACTATAGCAGCTATTGGGGGTCTTAGTGGCAGGTATTGGGAGAACATTTTAAAATAGCACTTTAGACCACCTCACACTATGAATTCTACAAAGAGCTCCGTAAATGGGAAAAAATTGATAGTTTAGCTTTAAGCTCTTCACTCACCTATGGAGGTCAACAAATTTTGAGTTATGGATTAGGAAATTAGCCTAGGATTTTCCCTATATCATTTCTCTCTGAGCACAGTAAAATTTATTTTTAGTAGGCTCCTTTAGTCCATAAAACATATATAATCACATAAAATTGAAAAAATAGAAGTGAAATTGGTAAAGAAAGAATCAATGCTGGAAATAATATTTATAATCACTCTTTGTTACCATTATGTGCATAAATGAAAGTTGTGTCTAGCACCCCTGGAAAGAGAATGAAGAAGAGGAAATTGCACAATTAACTACCGCATTTGCATCCTAGTTTACCATAAGTGGGGTCAGTCATTGCAGTCCTCCATTTGGGTGCTCTACAACACCCACTTTTCCATTTTCAGCATCTTGCTCTACATATGTGTCAGTACCCGGCTGGAGAAAGACTTCATCAGACGAGATTGACAAAGTGATTTAGGGAATTTTGGTAATAGTGTTCTAAATCCATAACTTTCTTCCCCTTCTCGCACCTCTGTTCTTCATCAAGCGGTAGAAGTGGATGAAAGACCTTGCCGCACCCAGACAGACAACACTAGTCTACCACTCATACACCATCGATATTTTTTGTTGTGTCTACCTCCATCACAATCAGTTTTCTCCTGGGCATTGTGATATTAGCTCTTCACAAATACCTTGGCAAACTATTCACAAGCAATGTCTTCCATAACACAATTGCTTGCAATATCTGTGTTTCTGAATGGTGCCCAGCCTATTCTTTCAGGTTCCCCTCCACTATTTTCATGTCCAAAGCAATTATATTCTCCATGACTGATATGGCCACTATATATTCTAATATGGACATTTAATGACCAATATGGCCATTATATTCTATCTGAGTCCTACGGTTCGGAAAAGAGTCTGAAAAAAAAAAGTTAATTCTTTCAACCACTAAATTTTAAATTTTTGTTCAGCTTGAAAATGAACAAATTGGTTGATGCAACAGGTGTAGCAATTGGATGTGGGTGGCAAAAATTTGTGGCATATGTCAATATTATCTCTTATTACATTGTGGGTCTGCCAGCTGAAATATCGTTGGGTTTTGTAACATCAGAAGCAAAAAGTGTGAACACTTTCCTTCTTGTACAGGATATAAAATTGATCAATATCTTATACAGGAAGAACAACTGATAATATATTATTTAAATGTTTAACATTATTTACAGTGAATATGGTGGTGTATGATTGGCAAAGTTGTACTGCAGATATTGATTCTCATTATTTTTATAGCACGAACAAACTGGAATATAGAGGTACCAAACTTTATGCGTACGAGAAATTCAGTCCTGCCTTAATTAGAGTTTATAGCCCAGATAAAAATTATTTAAGCAGAGCCATTCATAACTAAATGTAGGTCTAAGGTGCTGTAAAGTGGTAGAAGCCAATGAAAGGCTTCTATTTCTTTTGACCTGCACATTTGGCCTGATCCCATAGAGTTCGTCTCGGAGCATTTCTTCTTTCCAGAGAGTAATACTGTTATTACGGGTAAAAAGCATTTATTAAAGATGATTCTCTTTGGTATTGCCCTTGTGCTTGGGTTGGGCACACTGCATATAAATGTGATGTCGGCATGCATGGTCCAGGCCTCCATTTCGTCTTGCTCACTGATCTTGCTGAAATGCTTGCCTTCATCATCGCCAGAAAGAATTCCCTGCATCCCTCTCTTGCAATGCTAGCTTTGTAGCACAACCCAAAGAATCCCATTGTGCGCATTTAATGACAACAAATATAGAATTGATGTTCATGAAAGTGACAGATCGATAACATGTGAAAGAGGGGAACCTACAATGAATGATGTGATTTGAAAACTGCTGATTGCATACAATCAATCAAGATAGAATCTATTCCACAGATTTGATATAACAATCACCCCGTACTATGATAGGTAAATGGTTTTCAGATAGCTTGTTTCCCGGTGTGAGACAACTTCCGGTTGCTGGCAACCTCAGAAGGAAAGCCTATCGGCTAAAAATACCAAATAGCTATAAAGGAATTATTATCCAGGCACAGTTATCATGTTGTAGCTTGGCATCCCACAATAGAGATTGCTACCTTCTTATAACTCACCAGTCATTTCAATAAAGCTTCATTATACAGCAGTATAGTATGTTTTCTTTTGTTCATTCCCTTTCATAACCCTTTCAAGTCTCTAGCATTTAGTATGATGTCAACCTCATCTCTAGTTGAACAGAAAGAAAACATAAATTCATCTGCACTCCACCAGAAAAAGACAGTGAATGTGAGCATTTATAAACACAAAAAATGGTAGTGTACTCATATACATACTCATATAGTATCTCAAATAAATCTATCTCAAAAATAACAAGCCGTCTGACTTCAGAATGCCTATATTTGAATTGCAACATAAATTAGAAAGTGCCTCAAACTATAATCTGTGTGTCCAACACACAACTAGCTGTAATGAAGGTTCAGCAAGCTAATAGCTCCCTATAATATTTTAGGAGTTCTTGTTATCCACTCATAAAACCCCTTTGCTCCCATTGTAGTTTTGCCTATCAGCATAATTACAGTTTGACAAAACAAATAGCAAACTAGTTACTGCATAAGTCTTACAATAAATATCTTGGATTAGCTTTATCCATACATATGTTTAAAAATTGAGGACTGTGTAGCTATCTGTAGTCTGCAAATTTGTCTCTCTATATGGCACCTTCCCTAAGAAACATATACATCTCTTGAGAGTCAGGACCCAACATAAAACTCACCATATTATATGAATATCTCACTGTACTCATGATAACCATTAAATGTGCTCAACTGATTTAGTCATGCAGAGCATGCCGAAAGGCCTCTCCATAAAGTGGAAGATCCATAAATTCCAATGCTAAATCCAAAACCATGATTCAGACCATTATTCTTACGACACAAAACGATCAATGTTGCATGAAGTGACGCCATGTAATTAAGCCTCTCTCGCACAATATTATTTTTGGTTTGTCTTTCTGT
The DNA here is from genome assembly GCA_028749045.1 of Cupressus sempervirens. NCBI lineage: Eukaryota > Viridiplantae > Streptophyta > Pinopsida > Cupressales > Cupressaceae > Cupressus > Cupressus sempervirens. The sequence goes on from CM053785.1 coordinate 504,900,345, forward strand.
ACAGAAGATCAATTGTATATGCTACAGGTGGTCAGGTCTAGATAGACTATAGACTTCAAAGAAAACATGCCACATGTCAGAAAACTTATAGGGTACACACTTTGATTTATAGTCAAATAGAGCATGCCAGAAGGTCTCTCCATAAAGTAAAAGATCCATAAATTCCTATAATAAATCCCAAAGCATTCTTCTGATCATTGTTCTTAGAAAAGGTGCCACACCTCATAAAACTTATACAGTACACACTCTGATTTATAGTCAAATAGAGCATGCCAGAAGGCCTCTCCATAAAGTAGAAGACTCATAAATTCTAATAATAAATCCCAAACCATGCTTCTGACCACTAGTCTTACAACACAAAATGATCAATCTTGCATGAAGAGATGCCATGTAATTCACTCTATCACAAAATATTTCTTTTTGGTTTGTCTTTCTGTTAGAAGATCAATAATATATGCTACAGGTCTACAGGTCCATAGGGACAATAAACTTCAAATAAAAGGTGTTACACGTTAGCAAACTTATAGGGTACCCACTCTGTTTACCAAGAAGTTGTCCCTGTTGTTCCCAATTTCGAGATACAAAGTGCTACATAGGGCATTAAAATTGCAGAACTGGCTTGGTAATTTAAGGTGATGCAAGGAGTGAAATTACAATTACCAGATGCTTATGGGAAAGCTGAAAGCTAGATGACTTGGGCGGGCTTCCCATCACACTATGATCAATAGGGTGAGGAATCTCTTATAAATTATGGAAAGTGATGTTGAGTCAATCCATTCGGCTACTCAAAACTGTTATACTGCCATGCCAACTCCACAAATATCATCAACTAAATCTGATTGTATTGCCGACTAGCTAGATTCTTCTAGTTTGAGATTATGTTTTTAAAGCTCTGAATTAAATCTCTGAACAATAGTATCTGTTTTGAGATCCAAAACTGATTTACATATCACTGTCATGATACATATTACTATCATTAGCATTTCTGAAGTTGTGCCCTCATCCTCTTTTTTACTGCTATATGTGACTTTTCCACGGATTCGATCATATTGTCAGATAATACACACATAAACTGACTAGACCAGAGTATTTGATTCAAATAACTCATTCAATGATTACAAAGATTTCTGCTTTCGATAATTGCTGACAACAAAGATACAGTGATCATAAATATATTCAAAAAATATTTAAAAGGCTGAAATGCCTAAATGCTGAAATTTTCGAACAATTTTAAATGCTTTAACTTGAAGTGCATATGCAACCTCTGTGTGAATCCACCTTTAAGAGTCTTCTTTTAGCTCCATTTATGTACCATAGGCAGAAGCAAGTTAAATCTTTATTTTTGCCGAAGAATTTACTCGATCTTCCTTACAAAATATCAACATTTCTACAAAAGACCGATGTGAAATTCACATATTTTGTAACCATCATTGGATGCACCATTCTTTGTATGTTAGTGATGGTTTTTGGCTTCGTTGGGACAAGCATACGTTTAGCAATTAAAGACAAACAACGTCAGAAGATAATGACCACCAATACGGGCCTTAGTCTAGTTTCCAAGAAGTTGGCTTGGGTGCATTTCTATTAGATCTTAGAGCTCGGCTTGGTCCATGATGTTTTCAATGTGAGCAATATCAAGGCACATACACCAACTCTCATGAGGGAAGTTTCTATCACTCTTCATTAGGCTACAACTTCCAAGATTTGGTGCTTTATATGATCCCAATTGTTCTTCAAGCTCCATTTATGTACCATAGAAAGGAGCAAGACAAATCTTTTTTTTTTTGAATGATTCAATCAATTTTAATAATAGAATATATGCATTTCTACAAAAGACCTGAGCCAGAGATCAAGATATTTCTCAACTATCATTGAATATCTTGTTCTTTCAAACGCGATGATGTTTGAGCATATGTTTAACAATGATCAATACTGGAAGATGAAGACTTAGTCTAGTTTCTTAGAAGTTGGACTGAATGCCTTTCACTAAAATCTTAGAGCTCAACCCAGTATCCATTATGTTGTGTGTGAACAACAAGGCACGTTCATGACAATTTCTGGATTTGATTGTGTAAATTTTTTTGTCATCAATGTTTTGGATCACTTATGCTCTCTTGCATCTCAATGATGGATCATGTAGTGTGATTCAAAACGTTACTGATAAAAACTTTTTACACAATCAAATCTGGAAATTGTCATGAACATTCCTATAGATTGTGGAATTCTAATAGCTCTAATCACAAGGCATGTATATCACTCTTCTTTAGGTTACCACTTCAAGTTTTGTAATGTTGTCTGAGGACGGTATGCTCAATATTCAGATGCACACCAATTGAATGAGGCAAATGAATGTATACCTGAACAGCTGCAAAGTAATGTTATCAATAGTCATCTCTTATGTCAAAAATTTCATCATTTAGTCTAAAAGTTTGAAAGAACTTCACCTGCGAGATGCAATGATGAGATCATGTTTGTAGTGATCTCTCTTCTATACATTGCCTAGTTTATCGGAGCTTTTTCTATCCGCATAATCATTAAACTAAGGAAGATATAATGTGCATATAAAGAATAAAATTCCCACAAATAAGCATTTTAGAGAGATTGACTGGGAATTTTTCCTATGCTTGGCCAGTGAGCCTTATCCAATCAGCACTTTTCCTTATTTTAAAAATCTAGTTTAAATCAACAATTTTAACAAAGAGAGCATGACATCTGTTTTGAGTCTTGATTGCTATTTCCTTTGTATTTATTGTTGTTTGTATGTATCTGAATAATACCAAATTATTAGCAGATAAGGCTTATGATCATAATAATGTCACCTCAGTGGCAAATTTTTCTTTCCATTTTTTTAGTATTCGCTTTCTATCTTTAAGCAATTTGTAATGTTTTTCTGTCCGAGTGGTTTCTTCTCCAATCTCTATATAAGGAGAAGAACTTCTTTGTAGTTGTATCCTGTTAATTAATAAATATTGAAATATCATGTCATATTAATTTTTGCATCAGTATAGTTTCGTTACTGGTTTTTGTTGCATGTCTCCTGAGGTTTATTTCAGCTGTGAGTGTTATATTACTTGTGCACCAACAGATGGGAACAACTGAGCAGAAAATTAATGAATGTGGTACTTAAATTATATTGGCAAGAAAGGGCATTGTGTTGGATTCAAAGTACAACATGTCTCCTCTTTTTGTAGTTCCTTACCACCTCAGTGATGATTTAAAACGTTTGTATTGTAGATCTATGATTCGTGGTAAGGATGATCGTGGATACACAAATTGCAGTGAAACTCTTAAATTTGTTATGGTCAGTGTTGTTTATCCATAGTCAATGTCGAACTCAAGGATGATACTTATAGAGAATAGCTTAAGTAAACCGTTCTTACCATGAGACTAGTCCACCATATGAACAGAGGATGGCTGTAACAAGACCAGATGTGTGTCTGTGTGATACTTTTTATTTTGCATTGGATGATGATTGATATATGTTGCTTTCTGTTACAAGTTGATATACTGATGCTTGTATCTTGATTTTTCAAATGAGCTATGAGTGATAATATCATGTCAAACTGTATGTGCTTAGTTGCATTGCTATTGATTTGTTGAGAACTGTTTATCTGTTAAAAGTGGCTTATAAGAGGATAAGTAATCAAGAAATGGCCCTAGAATAATGCGAAAGGTATAGGATAGTAGAATAAAATGATAGGCATTAGGCACTGACCATTTCGAGACATTGTCATGAATGTATTTATGGGTTCTGTTTTCTTCCTGTGATCATCAGTTGATCTTAAAGTCAACATTTTCCCCCTTGCATGTATATATTTCATTGAAAGCTGCCAAGATATTTATATTGTGTTAGCTCATCTTGTCAGAGAAGATAGATGATTATAAGTATTCTGAATGCCTTTGCAAAATTCTTTTGAACTTTAGGAGGCTGGGACAAAGCCGTACCACCACTCCTAGAAAAGAAACTGACACATGCAAGATTTTGTCTGGCCTATGTGAAGGTTAGTTTTCAAATTTAAGCACTTTGTCAACAGACTGTTTTTTGAACTCTTGATCTATATGGGGCTCACTTTGTTTCCTAACAACAAATACATGACTGATACTATTGTATAATATTAATGGTGTTGAGTATTTGATCATCTTTATAGTTTTTTGCAGGTCAAACTACTGGAACACCAATTTCTGTTCTCGTGCCAAATAGAGATCAAAGAGGACATGTGAGTAATTGGAAACAAATGTAGAAGGGCTTTCCTTTGCATATGATATTCAAAAAAATATCTATCACTGGAGAATGTAATTTTAATTCTGAACAGATGTTGTGTATTCTGAATATATAATAATGCAGTGCACTCAGAAGGATTGCAGCTCTTTTAGTCATTGAACTAATTAGGAGTTTTGATATCAAATGGGTTTTTTCATTTTTGAATTTTTTGTAAATAAATATTGTTTTAGATTTAGTAAAAAAGAAAACGAGACATGAATGGTCATTCAAGTGCATTTGTGAATATCAAAGATGATGCACGCTTGGATCTCTGGTGATTGATAAGGATCTCATTAGTATTGACTAGCACAGGTACTTATGCTAATAGTGCCTCATATTGAAACCCTAGCATGTATATTACAATTGAATTTGAATTTGAGGATGAAGTGGCAATTCATAGATTTGAGAATAACCAAAGAAAGCATACCAATCCCCCATGACTAAAGCACTCAAAGTCATAATTAGAATCTGTGCTTTCTACTCCATGATTAAATCTTAAATTTTGGAATGATAAATTGAATGGTAGAGTGAAGAACTCTCTTGCTTCAAACGATGTTTCCAAGCTCCTTTGCTCCCACCTTACAATTGCACTATGTTAGTTTGGTATGTCCACAATAGCTTGGACCCCCAAATTCTATCACAGTAATTGAAGACCTTATCAGTGACTACGTCTCTTCCCCTAATTCAAATAAACAAGAAAAGTAAAATCAATGTCATTTGGCCATTACAAATATGTTGAATAAAAAAGAACTATCATACCATTTTAAAGAAAGAAGGATTAATATTTACCATTTCAAAGGCATCTAAAAACTGAATAAACAATAATTAATTAAAGCTCACAGAAGAATAAAAGTTCCATCATAAAAGAAGTTCAAAAACAAAATAAAGCACCCAATTTAAGTAAAAGATTGTTCACTATTTTTCTATTTTCTTGTAAAAAAAGTGAACTCAACACATTCTACATACATCATGAATTCTACAATTAAATCATACTCTCCTTTCACATATTAAACAAGATCTGCAAGAAGCCCCAAATGATAACCCAGAAACCCTAAACAATAATAACCCAAATGCCCTAAACAGAGGTATTTCCTGGGTAACAGCATATCAAACCAAAACCAGTCTGTTACCTGGAAATGAAACCCTAGAAGCGAGATTCATCATCGCTTTCGAAGCTCTCAGAGGCATCCTTCATCTCTGCATCCACAGCTTCGCCATTAACAATCTCTTTCTCTTTCTGAGCTGAAAGAGGGGGAAGAGCGGCCGTCATAATATTCTCCTCTTCCTCCTCCTCCTCCTCTTCTTCCTCCTCCACCACTTCGACCTCAACATTCTTAGCAGTGCCGCCGGCCATGATGCGTATGAGATCCTCTTCAACTCTGGAAACAACACCAGGGTTTATATCAGGTCGACGGCGGAAGCGTCGGCGGCGAGCATCCCGCATGGGAGGAGCGAGGCCATCTCTGAACTCTTGACCTACCACTGCAGCTGAAGCTTGCCCTTCCTCTCGCACATGGATGATCTGCCCTATGTCCGCGGTCTTTATCAGCGTGCTGTCGTCGTACGATTTGTATGACTCCACAATTGCCGGTAGATCCAGTAGCGAGGCAGGAAACCTTTCGTTTCCGATCACAAAGCTGCCATTTCTTCCGTCGTCTGAGAAGCTGATATCGAGGAAGTTGTCGTGCGCCGAAGACGGATTTTCGTCCAGTACTCTGTTTATTCTCTCGGCTATGGAAGGCGGAACTCTTAATATGAATTGTTCCTCCATTTTGCAGATCGGCGAACAGGAGCTGTACTATGCTCTTCAAAGTTCGAGGATTCCTTTTACGTATGATAAGAGTAAGATTTGTACAAAACAGTGGAAATTTCTGTGCCTGCGATAAATTGCATTATTTGGATGAGTTCTACATCAACAGTTAAAAGTGCGTGATCTGCTCCGAAAACATGAATTTTGAGAAGGTGTTGATGAACAGACGGTTCGAAGAGGACAAATTTATGAAAGTCAACAAACACTAGGGTTTCAAAACACCTATCGGCGGACAGGAGTTATACTATGATGCTCTTCGAAATTCGAGGGTTCCTTTTCGGGATAATGAGATAAGGAATTGGATACGACGGCGGAAGTTTCTCTTACTGCGATTTATTACATATTTCGATGAGTTATTCTATCAACGGTTTGAAGTTTTATGCGGAATCGGCTCCGAATACATGAATTTAACGATGGTGCAGATGTACAGACGAGTCGAAGAAAACAAATTTGAAGGACGTAGAAACCTAGGGTTTCAAAATACCTGAATAATGTAACGGATGCCGAAGAACAATGTTCCAGCTGCTCAAAACCCTGTTAAGAGGTTCCGCTCAGATGAATGGATAGATCCGCAAATTATACAGAAAGCCACGCACGATCTTGAGGATTAGGCCTGTGCTGTTTTAATTTAATAAAAACCAATTTCGTATTGCATTAGCCTACGTAACTTCTCAATTATACCCTCTCAAGCATTCATAATGCAAAATCACTGTTACTAGTACTTGCACCTAAAGATACGCTGATAGGGTTTTGATATGAAGAGAAAATGAAGATTTAGGTAATAATGAAGCGTTAACATTGAACCTCTACAAATATGTAGCATTATAGAAGGAAGTCATGTATATGTGACATACATCTTGGATGAATTTTTTCGATTAAAGAGCAAAAATAGGTTTTAAAGGGATCTAAAACCTTTCAAAGTCATTATAATGAATATTACAATAAAGCTCCAAAATATTTGTGTCCCAGACAAACTTGTATCACCATAGAAAAAAACAACTAAGCAAAATCTAAAAAATCAAACGAACTCGATTAGAAAATAAACACAAACATAAAAACAAGAAACCTACAATAAAAGAGCACCTAGAGTTAGGCCAGTTCCTTTAGAGTGCCATCTCCTCCTTGAGATCAACAATTTGAAGCACCACGCTCTTGAAGTTCATAAGTTCCACAAGACGATCAGTAGTCATCTTCTTCTTTGTGTTTCACGTCATATACTTTCTTGACCCCATTCATCCATCTTTGTATGAATTATAGTTACAATGGTATTATGTTGTATTTTTTGGAGTTCATCCTAAGAAAATGTGATATTGAAATTCATGGAAAAACATAAAAAATATTGTATATGTAACTATAAATATTCATTCTTTCCTCATCGTAGTCAACAATTATGGACCCGTAGAAGAGAAATTGATAGAATCAATAAGAAAAAATAAATCATGAATGGAATAATTTAATGTGTAGTACTTTAAAAAGTAGGTGTACAAGTAACTATACATATCTAGGCTTTGTGTGAGATCAATTTCTAGGCTTCATCTCTATAGAATTAGAAGAAAAGTTCTTATCCACTTTGGTAATAAAAATCGGATTTTGAGTCCTCTATTAAGAAGATGTTAAATTCATTGATTTATAAGGTTGCTTTTGAGTATTTGTTGAATCTTGAAAGTGAGTGAGTAGTAGTTGATTTAGTATTTTATATAAGTATTGAGGGCATTCGATACTACAACACTCTCTTATCTTTTTTCTATGGTGAGCATAGTAGAAATGATTTCCCTTCGAATAGTGTAGATCTATGGCCTTATTCTAGATGAATTGTGAAATGACCCTAGCTATAAAGGTCACTAAAAACCAATACTGAACTGTGGCAATTCGTCAAATAGTTGGCAAACAGGCTCTGATACCACTGAGATGACCCTGGCTATAAAGGTCACTAAATTCCAACAATGTACTGTGGCAATTTGTCAAATAGTTGACAAACAGGCTCTGATACCACTGAAATAACCCTTAATATAAATAGCAATAACCATGCTTGTTAATAGAAGGGTGGTTCCTTTGCAGATCATGCTGTGATCCTACAAAAGCACGTCCACTGAATCATTGTCCGTACACCAATCAAGTTTTTCCTTTATGCATCTGGTGAATCATCAAAAACAAGATACTGCTATCTGCGCAGCAGTTACTTTGTTATGGGAAATGATCCATTAGTTGAGGACAATAACTCAATGTCGCATGAGACGGCTACGCTCTCTTTTCCGCAAACGCTCTAGCATGATCTCATCAGTTGCAGCCTGCCTCCTGACTCCCACGTTTCCTTCTTGAGCAGCCTTACCCAATATGCGAGCACTGTTTTGAGAATCCCTGTCCTTGTAAAGTTCTGGATGATCTCTTCGGAGTTTCTCGGCATATTCACGACCACGTTGAAAGTAATCAGCACTATAACTGGAAGGAATACTTGACTGAGGCCTTCCACGACCAACAAATGGCCGTTTGTCTTGTAACTGTTTCTTTGCAGCTTCTGTTTCTTCTATGTTCCTTAGTTTATACTCAATGGGAAGCCGAACCTCTGCAATCCCTGTGGTCCACTATGTAGAGCTTTCTTCTGAGTTTCTCCTCCTCACCTGGGTATTGCTGCTGCCTATGAACAATCAGAACTTCAGTAGATGGACCAAAAATGAAAGCGAATATCAAGTCCCGTGAGCCAAGTTGACACCAAATTTCTTATATGCGTCTAAGAAGGGAATGTCGGAACTAATGAGTCAGGAGTTCTTTGCTGGCTTTGGTCATTGTAATTCCCTCTGCACACCTAAACCGCGGAACCTGTTGCGTTACACAACACGGGTTAATCACCAATGGGAATCGCGATTTGTTTACTGACCTAATGGGAATCGTGATTTGTTTACTGACTATGTCAATGGTGTTTGGGAATCCTTGTGGCGGTCAAGTTTCCAAAAATGCTGCAGTCTTTAACACCTATGCTGGACGTTGCTACACTTCCTTCTCGGCCCTAACTCGTCTGGGTCCTTCCGCAAGGAATTAATATATTCAACTCGCACCTTCCAGTTTCTGTGATGTCAACTGATCCTCGAACAACGACTGGAATGCATGATGAAAGGCGTCTAGCATTTGCTCTTGCCGAGTGGAATCATGACGATGTGCGGTAGTGCTGTCTGATTTAAATATTGTTGTGCAATGAATGTTCTCAGATCTATCCGGCCTGATTTCATGAATAATGCATTTCCATGATGTTCATGAGTGCTTCACCATTGGGGCTCGTTCTTCCATTCTTGAACTATTCGCACTACGATCTTTAACATAGAATGCTGAAGAAATTCCCTAACTCTTGCCAACAGATCCTAAGAAAAATGATGAACTTCAAACCTTGCAAAACTTCGAATATCAATTTCTCGTAATGATCCTCCAAATTTGGCCTCAGGCCACAAAATCTGCCCTGATGAAATGACTGAATGTCACCTCCAATCTGCAATAATTCAGATGATATTTCACACCCTCAAAATTGCGTACCAATTGAGAGTTATCGTTCTCAATGGCCAACTGTGACAATTGCCGAAACCCTAGGTTTCATAATGCACCTGTGATTGAATCACAATCTGAAAACAAGAGAGATAACACAACTGCTTGATTTGAATGGAGCCCCGGGGTGCCTATTTATTCTTTTCCCTCCATCCTCTCCAGAGACTTCTAGAACCTTTTTGATCTTATCCCTCTAGTGACTTTATTAAATATTTTCCAAGTCACTTTATTAAATACAAGGTCATCTTTTAATATTTATTTATTTAATTAAAATAATTAATTAGTCGTCCTTGGACAACCAGTATTAATTAAATTAATTAAATCGAACTGTCACCAAAAATTGGGGACATGACAGTCCGCCCTTCCTGAAATTGCTTGTCCCCAAGCAATGGCTGAACCATGAACCAATCAGTCTTCTTGGATCCCAAATGTAAATCTGTGTATCATCCCAATCCTCATCATACTCCCGTGGAGAAATCATCAATACTAGTATCTGAGAAACTGTACTCAACATCCAAACAACTGACAACTCTGATGAAATCATCTGAAAACCAACTGTAGATGTCAGTAGGAGAAACCATTCTGCGGAACTCAAGCCAACTGAAACATCAACTCTATCATAACTCAAGCCCCTGTCAAAAAGACACCTGCACCCAACTGCATTGTAGATATGACAACAACCATAGGTACCTGAATCATTGCCATCAACTCCAATCTCTGAAAAACTGCTCCGGGTGTGTCGATGCTGCAGGCTAAATAACTTGCTACTACCACTTCTTTTTTCGAAAGAAGGTGCCAATCTATCCCCTAATGGATGATAAGAAACTGGAGCCAATCTACATCTGCGTGAAATAAAATCTTCTACCTCTGTGTCAAAAGAGAAATGATGAGCGTACCCTACCGTATAATGCCGGTAAGAACCTCCAAACTCTGCTGTTGGCTCATCATCACTGAACTGAGAATCAACAGATGGCTCCATTTTCTGACTCCGAGTGACTGTAGGCTGGATAGGATCCCATGCATTCTGCTCAACAAACCCTTCCTCGAGATCCCTGTGAGGTAGCATAGTAGAAAGGACCCCTATAATCTTCTCAACCAATCTGCAAATAACACTAGTATCATGGATGAGAACACCTTCTGTCACTTTATACGGGTCCAAATGAACACATGCACTATCCAACAAATACTCCATGAACGGTTTAGTGCAGTAAAAATTGTACGAGGAAGCATCAATATACTTCCCTGCACACCACAACTGATCCTCCTGTGAAGGTGGCATACCCCACTGTACCACACTATCAACTAACTGAGAAGAATCAATTTGGAAACTTGACTCTACCGGTATCCTGAACTCATTAAGACCAACTTCTTCCAAACCCTGAACATGTGTGTCAGTCTCAACAATAAGCTCCTCAAAAGCTGTAGGAGTGTACTTACCGTCATCTACCTCAGTAGTCAAATGAATTGGGTCTGGGGCTGGTTTTGACCGTAAATGCTCCAACTCCACAGTCACCTCCTTCAACTGAAACTGCGACTTTTGTAGACCTCGTTGTGTGTCCTCTAACGCCTCAGTAGTCGCTATGAGCTCCTGGGAAAGTTCACTCACCTCCTCTTCACGATCCAAAAGTGCCTCATATGCTGTACTTCCCCACTCAACCAAGTGATCATGGTCGGCTACCAATCGTAAGTAATCCTGCTTCAAAATCCGAACAGCTTCACGCAAGGCATGAATCTCTGCCAAAGAAAAATAACCACCGCTGGACTCATCTGTCATAGAAGAACCCCAACCAGTAATAGCCAACAACTGACGAGCAGAATCAAAATGCTCACAAGCGATAGCAATGTCTCACTCACTAACTTTCAATTGGCTAATCACACGATGGCTCTGGCTGAACTGTCTCCTACAAGCTTCTTCTGGAGTTCTTAAAGGAGTATCCTCAATATTAACATCCATATCTCGCGAATCATCTCCAAGGTCCATATCAATATCCAAATTGTCAAAAATTGTAGTACTGCTGTCAAGCTCTTCTGTACCCAAAGAAACTGTCAAAGAAGCTGTGTCTTCAAAACTGTCCATTTCATCCTCCTGGATGTCATCAAGGTCAAAACGATCCTGGGACTCATCTGTACATGCTTCCAAATATGAAAAATCCTCAACACCCTTCAGCAAGAATGGTCGTCTACATATATAAACCAGACCCAATACCGGTGTATAAAAACTAATACCAACATCGGATGTTCTGCTGGCACAAGGAAAGACAACATCGTATACTCTGCTAATCAAATCCATGATAGTACTCAAACCATCATGGCTATCATAAAGTGCTAAAGATCTTCGGTTGACTGAATCCCAAATGCTGCTGAAACATTCCCGAATCCATATGCAAGAAACAACTGGTAACTCAAGCAAACTCCTTACCTGAGTAATGTGACCAATACCAACTAACTTCACATACCTGTCTGCCATTGTCCTTGTATCCTAGATGTGAATGCAAGATGAACTCGTAACATTATCAGCTACCATATATGATCCTTCTGCTGCAGGGAGCTGAATGTCAGGCATGTAAGATGAAACTAAGCCCAGCTCCATGCCATGCTCATTTCCATGCCTCTCCCAGTCCTGTAATGCCAAAGTTGCTCGAGTGTCCTCAAGCTCGCAAGAAAGCTTGACAACTTCCTCCTCCTTCCTCTTCAAGGCATCTGAATAATCTTTGGTAAGGCTAAGAAGATGGTCACGATCTGATAGAAGATGTAAATAGCTCAGCTTCGTCTTTCCCATTCCTTCACCAATTGCGTGTAAGTCACAGCAAGAAGAATTTGCCTGAACTCCCTTATATCTTCCTCGTAACTAAATCATCTGGATGTGCGCTTCTAACATCTCCCGCATCCTGTCATGATGAGATAAAGAAGCCACAATACTATCTTTACTTACCTTCAGCTGGCTGGACAAATCTTGTGAAGTACTGCCATTCTCATCCTCATGTGATGAAGCATCTAACTGAGCCTGGTACTCTCTCTCAGCAAAATCATGAATGCTCGATGTCTGCTCATTTTCACCAGGTATCTCATCACCATGCACAATGACATCTTCATCATCATCTGAACTTACTTCACTGTAATCATTGCTTGTCGGAACCAAACTACCTTGAGTACATGAGACATCACCTTCGGGAAACTTGTATTCAACTGTCTCAACTTGAGTGTCAAGTTGACAGTTACTATCCATCATTGTAATGTCCTTCTCTGCTTCTTCCTGTGACCGAACTGAAGCCTCTGACTGGCTGCACACTTGTTTCTCGAACTCCTCATTAAGGTTCCTAGTAGCATCTCTCATTGTATTTGTCAACGCTTCGTGAGAAGATTCGCCAAAACGAAATCCAGTTGATTTACTCACCTTAGCTGGGACGGACAGCCTGTCAAGCATACGGTGGTGTTTAACCAACAGTTCAGACATGTTATGTTTGATCTTTCTGAGCTCATCCTGAATACCTGAATAGTCCTCCTTTCCACATTTCCGACTCTGCATACTATGTCTATTACTTGTCCGAGTTTGTGTCCTTGGAGACTTTGTGCTGTACCTGTCCATCTTGGTTGAAGTAGAGTGCTGATCACTCATGTAAGTCGGTTCTCACCCCACAGGATGGCAAGAAAACTGCTCTGATACCACTGAAATGACCCTAGCTATAAAGGTCACTAAAAACCAATACTGAACTGTGGCAATTCGTTAAATAGTTGGCAAACAGGCTCTGATACCACTGAGATGACCCTGGCTATAAAGGTCACTAAATTCCAACAATGTACTGTGGCAATTCGTCAAATAGTTGACAAACAGGCTCTGATACCACTGAAATAACCCTTAATACAAATAGCAATAACCATGCTTGTTAATAGAAGGGTGGTTCCTTTGCAGATCATGCTGTGATCCTACAAAAGCACGTCCACTGAATCATTGTCCGTACACCAATCAAGTTTTTCCTTTATGCATCTGGTGAATCATCAAAAACAAGATACTGCTATCTGCGCAGCAGTTACTTTGTTATGGGAAATGATCCATTAGTTGAGGACAATAACTCAACGTCGCATGAGACGGCTACGCTCTCTTTTCCGCAAACGCTCTAGCATGATCTCATCAGTTGCAGCCTGCCTCCTGACTCCCACGTTTCCTTCTTGAGCAGCCTTACCCGATATGCGAGCACTGTTTTGAGAATCCCTGTCCTTGTAAAGTTCTGGATGATCTATTCAGAGTTTCTCAGCATATTCGCGACCACGTTGAAAGTAATCAGCACTGTAACTGGAAGGAATACTTGACTGAGGCCTTCCACGACCAACAAATGGCCATTTGTCTTGTAACTGTTTCTTTGCAGCTTCTGTTTCTTCTATGTTCCTTAGTTTATACTCAATGGGAAGCCGAACCTCTGCAATCCCTGTGGTCCACTGTGTAGAGCTTTCTTCTGAGTTTCTCCTCCTCACCTGGGTATTGCTGCTGCCTATGAACAATCAGAACTTCAGTAGATGGACCAAAAATGAAAGCGAATATCAAGTCCCGTGAGCCAAGTCGACACCAAATTTCTTATATGCGTCTGAGAAGGGAATGCCGGAACTGATGAGTCAGGAGTTCTTTGCTGGCTTTGGTCATTGTAATTCCCTCTGCACACCTAAACCGCGGAACCTGTTGCGTTACACAACACGGGTTAATCACTAATGGGAATCGCGATTTGTTTACTGACCTAATGGGAATCGTGATTTGTTTACTGACTATGTCAATGGTGTTTGGGAATCCTTGTGGCGGTCAGGTTTCCAAAAATGCTGCAGTCTTTAACACCTATGCTGGACGTTGCTACACTTCCTTCTCGGCCCTAACTCGTTTGGGTCCTTCCGCAAGGAATTAATATATTCAACTCGCACCTTCCAGTTTCTGTGATGTCAACTGATCCTCGAACAACGACTGGAATGCATGATGAAAGGCGTCTAGCATTTGCTCCTGCCGAGTGGAATCATGACAATGTGCGGTAGTGCTGTCTGATTTAAATATTGTTGTGCAATGAATGTTCTCAGATCTATCCGGCCTGATTTCATGAATAATGCATTTCCATGATGTTCATGAGTCTTCACCATTGGGGCTCGTTCTTCCATTCTTGAACTATTCGCACTACGATCTTTAACATAGAATGCTGAAGAAATTCCCTAACTCTTGCCAACAGATCCTAAGAAAAATGATGAACTTCAAACCTTGCAAAACTTCGAATATCAATTTCTCGTAATGATCCTCCAAATTTGGCCTCAGGCCACAAAATCTGCCCTGATGAAATGACTGAATGTCACCTCCAATCTGCAATAATTCAGATGATATTTCACATCCTCAAAATTGCGTACCAATTGAGAGTTATCGTTCTCAATGGCCAACTGTGACAATTGCCGAAACCCTAGGTTTCACAATGCACCTGTGATTGAATCACAATCTGAAAACAAGAGAGATAACACAACTGCTTGATTTGAATGGAGCCCCGGGGTGCCTATTTATTCTTTTCCCTCCATCCTCTCCAGAGACTTCTAGAACCTTTTTGATCTTATCCCTCTAGTGACTTTATTAAATATTTTCCAAGTCACTTTATTAAATACAAGGTCATCTTTTAATATTTATTTATTTAATTAAAATAATTAATTAGTCGTCCTTGGACAACCAGTATTAATTAAATTAATTAAATCGAACTGTCACCAAAAATTGGGGACATGAAAAATTGTCTTTCAAAATCTGAATATTTTAATCCATTGTTTGGAACCCCAAAAAAGAAAAAAAGATAGAAAATTTGTCATTTATATTCACAAGATCATCAAACAAGTTTAAGAATACCAATGCTAGTGTCAAAATTAGATGTTTCTAACAATATATTTTATAACATATACAATAAATTATACAACATTATAAATATATGTAACTATATTTTAATCTATAAACTATGTGTATATAACTACTAAAGCACGTACTAATCTTTTGTCATATCTATGCATATCACAACCATGAGTTTACACTGGCAGTTATACATTCATTTTAAAAATACTCTTCTACACTTTTGTGATACTAGTGTGATGGTTAAAGAACAACTGCATCAATATATGTTACAATTGAACATTTTCCAAATTTACTTCATGTTAGTGAACAGATTGTCCTTTAAAGAAATGTGCGTAAATCCAACCCTGAATGCCCAAGTGAAAGGACAAACTAACACCAACAGTTGGATAGGTTATCATGGATTGATAACCTTCCTCTGAATTTTTATCGGGTACAGCTCCCCGTATAAGATATCCAATGAATCAAATGTGGATGCTTTTAACCAGAAAGCATGAAAGGATATCAAGCATCTACCCGTAAACATAGAGTAGACACGTAGACTTAATAATTGAAAAGAAAGGAAACAGAATAAAGTAGATTACACAAAGTTAATTTGTTGTACACTGCATTACATACTGTAAACGAAAATATATCCTCCATCCTCTTGAGAGGATTAAAAACTCAGAGCTTTAAAAGATGTTTTGAAAAGATGGTGCAACAAGAAAATAGTGACATTAGCACGTATTTCAGAGAAAACTAAAAATGATGCCAAGATCATGATTAGTGGAAGGAAAATACACCATAATCACAATTCTGATATAATTACCTCCAGTCTCCCTTCTCTAAATGTAAAAGACTACAAAGACCCTTTTACACATTACAACCAAATCACTATTTGAAGAAAAACAGAAACTCCTTTCAACATATTACATCATCTAATCAAAATCCTATCTCTAACTCAGACACACAGTTCTGGAAAGAAAGAAAGTCTACTTATGCTCCGCCTTTACTGTATTCACAGTTCTCCAATCTTACTATTGCTCAAAGTCCCAGCAAAACCCAGAAAACTGGAACCCCCGTCTTGTCTTTTTCTGCTCCTTTTATCCTTTCCTGTGGTCAATTCCTATTCTATTTTTGGATAACTGATTCTTTGAAAATCCTCTTTTCATATTCCCAAAGAATTTATTTTCCTTCCCTTAGTTTTCCTTGATAAACCTTATTTAAAGTTTATGTTTTTCCAACTATTCCGATGATTTCTCAACTTTTATCTCCGCAAGGTCAAGTCATCTTTAATTATTCGAAACTAATTCTTGAAATTGCTCCCTTTTTACTGTGAGATTTTCATCGAATTTTCCTCTCATCATATGATATATAAATATCATTCCCCACTAATGATGATATAATGTTTATAAAACATTATAATATTATTTGCTTTTTTCTAAGTTTCTATCCACGACACCTGTCACTATGCATCATTGGGAAACCTTTGAATGGGGATTATTAAATCATATGAGTTGTTGGACATTGTATGTTGCACATCAATGGAATTGTACAATTTTAACAAATCATAGAGTAGAGACAAAGGATGAAGTGCAATTTCTAAAACAGAGAATGCAGGAGACCGTCTCACACTGCACCTCCTGCAGTGAAAAGCCCATTAAGGTGCAGTGGATCATAGGTTCTAAGATATGTTGAAAATACCTCACACCAGTCATTGTATGTGCCAATTAAGTCATGGTCATAGACCAAATGTAATGAATTAATACCATAGGATAAGACAACATTCATGACCCACACCGGATCATTTAATGAAGTAGCGGCAAGATACTCAAACTCCTCTTCAATACAAATGAACAGCTACTGCTTTTTTTTTATCTAGTTACAATATATTATGTCTCCCATATGTGTGACATTCCACATTAATTTGAAATGATGAGGAGTCGATTTCTTGAAACTTCATTTTCTTACCAAGAGTCGATTTCCTTTGTTGATATTTGGCATTCACAGCACGTGCCTTTCATTCGAGCTTCTTTGTTGCAGGAGCAAGTGCTGGGCACATGAATAAATTTTTGGTTTGCAATTGTGATGGTGTTTAAATGTTTTTTGTTATTATTAAATTTTAGGGTTTGAATTGCATTCGGGGTGGTGTTTAATTTTAGGGTTTAATTAATATTTTGTTATAACTTTAGTAAAGGTTTAAACAAACCTTTATGGGTCTGGTGGTTGCCAAAACTAGTTCTTAATTGTTTGGCTTCGTTTATAAATCCTCTCTGAAATCTTTTGGGAGAGTATGATTTGAGATTTTTCTTCTCTGTGTGAAGAAGGACTGAGATGAACAAATGAAATAAATAAAATTGTAGTGCTTTCTTGCTACTTGGGTTTTGGTTTTATTTTATTCACACTGCAAATCGATTAGGGATGCATATCATATCTGTTGTTTTCTGAATAAAATAGTAGTAGTAGCATTGTTTTCTTTTTGTAGAAGTTATTGTTGCAGGAAGCCAAAATCACACTAGAATCTCTGGAAGTTTATTTGTGCAAAAATGCCTCTTGCTCGCATAATCACCATGTGAAGTGGCCTGAGTGTGGTGGAGAGCGGGTAGGAGGAATGTATATTACTTTCTTCATGGCCATTTGCAGGAATGGGCTACAGTTTGAAGAAACATGTGTTTGGTAAGGCAGCATCCTTATGTGCTTGCCATGAATGACCACATGTAACCTGTAAGGTGTTGTTCATATTTGGTGTTTCCCTATAGTTTTTAAATTTATTTCTTCTTTCCATCCAATATTGAGCCTATTATAGGCTTTGTTCTTGTTATCTCCTCATCATATTGGTATCAGAGCGAGACAAGATCTTGCTAGGAAGTGTATGTCTGCAGAAGAATCGTAGGCTGAAGCTGAGGCTCACACCATGCCTTCAAAAAGTATGACTCCAGATGCCATCAAAAAGATGATGGAGGAACTTCTTGA
Organism: Cupressus sempervirens; assembly: GCA_028749045.1. NCBI lineage: Eukaryota > Viridiplantae > Streptophyta > Pinopsida > Cupressales > Cupressaceae > Cupressus > Cupressus sempervirens. Next base: position 504,918,747 of record CM053785.1, read on the forward strand.
AGAGAAGTTCAAGGAGTTCAAGGAGTCTAGTAACAAGGATAAGGAGAATGAGGTGGAAGAAGGTACTAGTGGAGATGAAGAAGAACAACAACACCAGGATCCACCAGCAGAATTGGGTGTAGATCAAAAGGCATTCATTGATGCCTTAAATTCAATAGAAGGAGCTATTACTGATAAGCTACCTACATATGGAGGTAGTCTCAATAGTGAGGAAGTGATTGAATGGATTGAAGCAATCACAAATTACTTCAAGTTGAATGAAGTTCCAAAGAATGATAGGGTAAGGATTGCAAAAGGAAAGTTGAAAGGATCTGCTCTCTCATGGTGGAATTATATTCAAGGAGAAAGGATACAAAATAACAAAAATATGATCTCTTCATGGGAAGTGATGAAGGGAAAAATCAAGGCACAATTTTTGCCTGCAGATTATGAGGTGCAATTGTTTAAGAAGTTGCAAAGCTTGAGGCAGTGAGAGATGGACGTGAATACCCATACAGGGGAGTTCCATAGGTTAACTCTTAGGGCAAAGAAACAAGAGGAGGAACCAGAAAGAGTGGCTAGATATTTAAATGGTCTGAGAATGAACATACAAGAGGAGATCAGCCTCTTGGCCCCAGATACATTGGGGAAGTGTTTTCAACTTACTCTTAAAGTTGAAGAGAAGTTGAAGAGGAAGAATGATCAACAACAAGGAGGGAGAAGTGGAAGGAATGACCGAGGTAGGGGAAACTTCATCAATAGAGGACAAGGCCAGAGGTCCCGAGGTGAGTCTAACCCTAAGGAGCAAGTGGGTGACTCAAGTAGCAGAGAAGGCTACGGTGGAAGGGGATCTAATGGAGGAAGGTCAGATGGATCAGGTAGAGGATCCAGGTTCTCAGGAATGAAGTGCTACAATTGTGGTCAGATAGGGCACCCAAAATATAAGTGTCCACAAAGGGCATCTACTTCTCAAAATGGTGAAAGGAGAGTCACTTATGTGCAAGAAGATAATGTGAGTATGAACTCACCAGAAGTTCAGTTGATGACAAAGGCTCAAGGAGAAAGTCTCATGTTAAGGAGGACACTTCTTAAGGAATCGCTAAAAGAAGATACTACTCAAAGGAGGGCTCTTTTTCGAGTTCAATGCAAGGTGAAAGCTAAGTTGTGCAAAGTAATAATTGATTCAGGTTCCACAGATAACATCATCTCACTTGAAGCTGTAAAAAATTTGAAGTTAGAGAGACTTCCACATTCTTGTCCATACAAGGTTAGTTGGTTGAACAAAGGGGAACAGAAAAGTTGTGAATGAGCAAGCTTGGGTAGAGTTCAGTATAGGGGAATATAAAGATAAAATATTGTGCGATATCTTGCCCATGGATGCTTGCCACCTCTTGCTGGGAAGACCTTGGCAATTTGACAGGAAGGCATGCCATGATGGTGAGAAGAATTCTTATAGCTTCCAAAAGGATGGAGTAACATACAAATTGAATTCTGAAGGAGAAGAGAAAGGGGTTGGTCAAGTTGGACCAAGTGTGTTGATGGTGGGTGAGAAAGAATTCATTAATACTCTTGAAGAAGATGGAATAGGCTTTGCATTGGTGATGAAGCCTAAGGAAGATAAGAAGAAAGAGCATAGGACAGCAGGCCCGAAAGAAGTTGAAGAGTTGTTGAACTAGTACAAGGAAATCATTGTTGAGGTAATGCCTGAGTCTCTGCCACCAATAAGAGACATAAGTCACAGGATTGATCTTATTCCTGGAGCAGTGCTACCCAACAAGGCAGCATATAAGATGACACCACAACAAAATGAAGAGATCGCCAGGCAAGTACAGGAGTTTCTTGACAAGGGGTTGATAAGGAAAAGTCTTAGCCCATGTGTCGTACCCTCAGTTCTTTCTCCAAAGAAGGATGGTAAGTGGCGGTTGTGTATTGATTCTAGGGCTATTAATAGGATAACTATAAGATATAGATTTCCTATTCCTAGAATAGAAGATTTGTTGGATTGTTTGGGGGGAGCTTCATATTTTTCTAAAGTAGATCTCAAAAGTGGGTATCACCAAATAAGGATACGAGAAGGGGATGAATGAAAGACAACCTTTAAAACTAATGAAGGGTTGTATGAATGGTTGGTTATGCCATTTGGTTTATCTAATGCTCCTAGTACATTTATGCGACTAATGAATGAAGTTTTGCATGACTTCATTGGAAAGTTTATTGTTGTCTACCTTGATAACATTTTGGCATATAGCAAGAATAAGGAAGAGCATTTGCAGCATTTGAAGATGGTTTTTCAAAGGCTACAGGAGCAAAAGTTGAAGATAAACTTGGAGAAGTGTGACTTTTTGAAACAAGAGTTGGTGTATCTTGGATTTGTGATATCCAAGGGAGAATTGAAAATGGATCCATCTAAAGCGGAGGCCATCATTAATTGGACAACACCAAGGGCTGTTGGAGAGGTTCAAAGTTTTCATGGTTTGGCCACATTCTACAAGAAGTTCATAAGGAACTTTAGCAACATTTTTGCACCAATTTTAGACACCATCAAAGGAGGAGGTAACACAAAATTTGAATGGAATAATGCAGCAAATAAGAGTTTTGAGGAACTCAAACAAAAGGTAGCCAAATATCCTGTTCTTGTTTTACCAGATTTTAATAAAGTTTTTACAGTAGAATGTGATGCTAGTGGTTTTGCAATAGGGGTTGTTCTTAGTCAAGAAGGTAGACCTGTTGCATTTTTCAATGAGAAGCTGAATGAGGCAAAGAAGAAATATTCTTCTTATGATTTAGAATTGTATGTCATGGCCCAGGCATTGAAAAAATGGAAGCACTATTTGTTGCCTAAAGATTTTATTGTGTATACTAACAACCATGCTCTTAGTTTCTTGAATGGGCAGGAAAAACTCAACCATAGGCACATGAAATGGGTTGAGAGTTTGCAGGCTTATACTTTCACAATCAGGCATAAGAAAGGACAAGCCAATAAGGTGGCTGATGCACTTAGTAGAAGAATGTTAACAATGCAAGAAGTACAAATCCAAAGCATGGTTGTAGATGCATTGAAGGGAACGTATGCGGAAGATAAAGATTTCAGCGAAGCATATGAGGTTTGCACTAAATTGGAAGATAGTTTTCATTCTAATTTTTCTAAATTTATTGTGCAAGATGGACTGTTGTTTAAGGGTAGCCAACTATGTATTCCCAAATGCTCTATGCGAAAAAATGTTATTAAAGAAAAACATTGTGGAGGTCTTAGTGGTCATTTTGGACTCAACAAGACATTAGAATTGGTAAAAAGATTTTATTATTGGCCTAAGATGCAAACAAATGTTAGAAAGTTTGTGGAAGGTTGTTTGGTATGTCAAAGGGCAAAGGGAGTATCAACCAATGCTGGACTTTATCAGCCTTTACCCATACCAAACAGACCTTGGGAGTGTTTGAGTATGGATTTTGTCATGGGATTACCAAGGACAAAGATAGGTTATGACAACATATATGTGGTTGTTGATAGATTCGGTAAAATGGCTCACTTTATTCCATGTAGAACCACTAATGATGCTAGTTATATTGCAGGACTATTCTTTAAGGAAATAGTTTGTATTCATGGTTTGCCATTAAGCATTGTATCTGATAGGGATAGCAAGTTTATGGGTCACTTTTGGAGAACCCTATGGAAGAAGTTGGGCACAAATTTATCTTTTAGTTCAGCCTATCATCCTCAAACAGATGGGCAAAGTGAAGTGGTTAATAGATCCTTGGGAAATCTTTTGAGGTGCTTGACACGAGAACATGGTGGTAGTTGGGATGCTATCATACCTCAAGCAAAGTTTGCATATAATGACTTAGTGAATCGTAGCACAGGCATGAGTCCTTTTGAAGTTGTTTATGGGAGACATCTAAGGGGAGTTTTGGAACTCTGAAATATGGATGGTTTGGAGAAAAGGAGTGGACATGCAGAAGACTTTGCTGAAGCAATGGTGGAAGTGCATGAGTACGTGAGGAAAACTCTACAACAGAATAATCTAAAGGTGAAGGCTAAAGAAAATTTGAAAAGAAGAAATGTATAGTTCCAAGTTGGAAACATGGTTATGGTTCACTTGAACAAAGATCGGTTACCTTGGGGCAGCTATACAAAGTTATGATGATGAAGATTGGCCCATGTGAAATTTTAGAAAAGTATGGAGAAAATGCTTACAAAGTGGCATTGCCTCCCGATATAGCTATTTCACCTATATTTAATGTCTTGGATCTCACATTGTATAAAGGTTCAAACAAAGAAGTTGGTATAGAAGCAACAACACGTGAATCAAATGACTGGACTCAAGAATTACCTTCTAAAGAGACACTCCAGATGGAAAGTATCATCAACAGTAGAGAAGAAATGAGGACAAGACACAAAGTACACATGGAGTATTTGGTTAAGTGGAAGGGCCTTCCAGATTCTGAAGCTACTTGGTTGCTAGAAACAAAAATTCTAAGGCAAGGTGGGGATATACAACAGTTGGTCTTCAAGAGGACTTGAGACAAAATTCACCCCCGGGAGTATGCTGCAGGAGCAAGTGCTGGGCACAGGAATAAATTTTTGGTTTGCAATTGTGATGGTGTTTAAATGTTTTTTGTTATTATTAAATTTTAGGGTTTGAATTGCATTTGGGGTGGTGTTTAATTTTAGGGTTTAATTAATATTTTGTTATAACTTTAGTAAAGGTTTAAACAAACCTTTACGGGTCTGGTGGTTGCCAAAACTAGTTCTTAATTGTTTGGCTTCATTTATAAATCCTCTCTAAAATCTTTTGGGAGAGTATGATTTGAGATTTTTCTTCTCTGTGTGAAGAAGGACTGAGATGAACAGATGAAATAAATAAAATTGTAGTGCTTTCTTGCTACTTGGGTTTTGGTTTTATTTTATTCGCACTGCAAATCAATTAGGGATGCATATCATATATGTTGTTTTCTGAATAAAATAGTAGTAGTAGTATTGTTTTCTTTTTGTAGAAGTTATTGTTGTAGGAAGCCAGGATCACATTAGAATCTCTGGAAGTTTATTTGGGGCAAAATGCCTCTTGCTCGCATAATCACCATGTGAAGTGGCCTAAGTGTGGTGGAGAGCGGGTAGGAGGAATGTATATTACTTTCTTCATGGCCATTTGCAGGAATGGGCTACAGTTTGAAGAAACATGTGTTTGGTAAGGCAGTATCCCTATGTGCTTGCCATGAATGAACACATGTAACCTGTAAGGTGTTGTTCATATTTGGTGTTCCCCTGTAGTTTTTTAATTTATTTCTTCTTTCCATCCAATATTGAGCCTATTATAGGCTTTGTTCTTGTTATCTCCTCATCATTCTTCTATCGCAGCTTTCCATGGGAATCTCATGACTTCAATATTAGTGCATGGGTTCCATCATTGCAGGTGTTGATGTTGTCGATGACTTCAGCTACTCTGAGACCAGAAAGAAGATGGCAGTACATTTACTATTGGACGTCTAACCTTAGGAAAACTTGTAGAAGATTGATATACATAGAAACCATATTTTAGCTTTGCAAGTTTTGCAAGCTGTAGTCAGTGGCAGCCATAACTTTTAACATCACCCTTGATCTCTATAACATCGCTCGTATCACCATGAAATTTTAAGAAGCATTCGATGTCACCAACTATTTAAAATAAAGTTTAGTCTCTATATCTGCAGAGCCTTCATATTTTGGGTTCAAGCTATAATGCCACACTACATGCTTGAATTGTTATGGCTAGCTTTCAATTTATGCTTTGCGGGTTTAGACTTTGTATCATATTTATTGAAATACCATGGACCCACGTGCTTCTATACTGCCATTTTAGGGACAGAATGCTTACCCAATACCAAAGCCACTTTGTAACTCTTTCCTTTCATCATATGCTATCGATAATTCATTTAAACAATTGGAACCCACACAAGTTTTAGACATCTTCAAGAATTCTTTTAACAAAGATATAATAATATTGCATTGTTTTGTCATCCTTTAGAGACTCAACTTTGACTATCATTCTCAGAAACTTTGTTGAGGATAGTCCCGATTACACATCTCAATGTCTTCTCTCTTTTTTTTAAAGCTATAACTAGACTCATAAGAATAAGTCATCTCCAATTTAAAGCATCATCCTTGAAATTTCATTAAATCTGCATTTTGGATCACTGCATTGTATTCAATCTTGAGTTTGCAACACAAGACTTTAATTTTTGAAACTTCGGCCAATAAACCGTTGGGCTTTTGAACTTTTCTTGAACTGAATACTAGAAGTTGAACTTCAATATCAACCACCTATGATCTTGATAGATGAATCACCTAAACCATCGAAAAGAACCTTGAAAGTTTTCTATGATGGTATTTCACTTTTGGGCTAAGGGACATCTCCAAACTATGACCTATGAATATTCTGTCCTTGCATCTTGAATCATGGACTGGGGCCGAGCTTTGAACTTTTCTGAATTAATGAATCTACATTTTTAACTGAGAGTCTGAACTTTGTTTCTATTGAACCTGCAGGACGGGTCAACTGAACCATTGAATCTAGCAATTTGAGCCTGGACCTAAATCTGCATGTTGAACCAACGAACCAACTTGGACCTTTGAACCATCGAACCACTTTGAACTACTTCAAACTTTAGTTCAAAGTGGTTCAAAAACTCTGAACTTGAAGTTTTAAATCTGTGACCACATCGGGTACCAACACTTCAAAATTGCATTAAAAAATTAGGTTAAAAAGGTGAAGAGAACTTTTATTAATTCAAACAGATTTCCACAATCTATGTTGATCTTATTCTTTGTTTTTTGATTCGATTGTGTAACAATTTTTAGCATCAATGTTTCGGATCATACTACATGATCCATCATTAGGATGCAAGAGAACTTTTATCTTTATCACGTGTTTTTATGGATTGCATTGGTTGTATCAATGAAAAGATTCATTGAATTCAAAATTTTAATAATTCCTCACTATTCACTAATATGTAAAGTGTAAAATATTGAATGTCTTAACCAGTACTTTTGAGCTAAAATACACTTTTTAGAAGTTTTTGCTTGAAGTTTATGAGTGGTGAGATTGTACCAGTGATTAAGGATGTTATTTAAGTAAGTTTGATTAAGATATTTTAAATTTTAATTTGTTTGAGTTATTTAAGGTGAAATTGGATTAATTCTTTTCTTAAGATCTATTTATTAAAATGATTTCCAATAATGCATCCTAATAAACCAAAACTTGCAAGTGGTCTATTTAAATCAAGTTTATATGAATTGAAATCTCAATAAATTTTATTGTCTTTTATCAAACAATGTTATGAAATAAGTTTAATGAGTTGATAATTGAAATTTCAATAACTATTATCAAATAATTTCTTGTATGATTATAATGAAGTGGTAATTGAAATTTCAATAACTTTTATCATCTTTTATCAAATAATTTTCTAAATGAAGTGGCAATTAAAATTTCAATAACTTTCGTCATCTTTTATTAATAAATTTCAATAATTTTATTGAGAGGAACAAGTAAGACAGATGAATTGTTTAACAAATTGCCTCAAAGTGATATGATCTCATGAAGTTTTAGGATTGCGGAATTTGCACGAAACAAATTTCCTAACAATGGCTTGGGAGTTTTTTTTAAAATGCAAATGATAGGTGAAAATATAAAGTACACAACCTTAATTAGTGTCGTCCTAGCCTGTATCCAAAATTGGATCTCTAGAGAAGGGTATCAATATCCATCACCATAATTGGAAGTAGTTTTTTTGGTGAGATGTAGTTGCAAGTGACCTGGTAGATATGTATCCAAACTGTAGAAGCATAGAGAAGGCAATTTTCATGGACTACAATACCTACAATGTATGCACAAAAAAGACTTGATGAAATGGCTTTAGAAAAATTTAAACATATAAAGCCTCAAGAAACTCACCAACCATGTGCCTCACTAACATTTTAGATATGAATGCAAAAAGTAGCAATGCAAGAAAGCCATGTGAATGTTTGACATGATGGCTTAGAGAAATGGGTTTCATAGAAGGTGATGGGTGTCAACTCAGGCACATAAGCTATTTGACAAAATGACTCAAAGATGTTGTAAAAAATGTAATTTTTGCCACATTTGTGATTGAAAATCAATTTGACATAAAGGCTTTGGAAACTTTCACAAACATTTTATTGATTGGCATAAGTTTTATCTCTCGAGCCATCCTCCTATTAATGTGTTATATTCCTAATAAATATGCAACTACACTTTTATTTAAAGCGTATGCATCAACCAGGTAAGTCTACCCATATTATCTTTTAGCAAGTCTTTTTCTATAATTATACACCCTCTTTTGTAGTATTGCACATTAAAGTATTAGAATTATTTAGTGCATACTTTTTTAAACTAAATATTTATTCATTTTACCTATCAACATCACCATCTTTCATTGCATCCACACTATACACAATTTGTATTAGTTGCTATCTTTGAGAAATTTAGTTTAATTTGAACATACTTTGCATTAATCATTTAGCTTAGATCCACTCACAATCATGTATTAGCTGAATTTCTCACTCTAGGATTATCACTAGGATTATTGATAAATCTAAGAGCAATATGATCATCCTTATTCAAAGGATGACCATCTCTCATTGCCATATGTGGTGATTTATGCCAATTCCAATGTAGTGCACTGAGTAGTTTTCTAGAATGCTCAAAGTTCTCTGTACCAACAAACCCTAAAATATATTTGGTAAATCCACAAATAAAATTTTATGCCAATGTCTTCATTCATTCAACATAAATAGATATTTGCATGAAAGATGCATGTTTTCTGATTTAGATTAAGCTACTTCAAATAAGGGAAATGGAACACGGTAACATAGAAGAGTGGACCATCTCTAATTGCTTTGCTACCAAGGAAACAATAGTGGTGCTAAGTATGTGATACTGCATTGTGTCCTATGAACAAGAATAAGGCAGAAGTGTTCAATCATATTCAATGTCCCCCTTTAAGATGTGTGACATTGTTTAACAACCTCTCTTGATATTCTTAACTATTGTAAAGGTCGAGTTCAATTGATTGTTTTTCTCAAAAGATGCACTTATTTAGAAAACAACTACCATGTAAGTTGAGAATCTAACAAGAACATTATTACACCATGTTACAAATCCCAAGAAGAAATACATGACACATTCCACCAAGAAGTGCTCAATAACTTGATGGTGTCATAGAAGAACTAATAATCTAAGAGGTGTTTCTTAAGTAGAGCCTAAGAACTCCTCTTGGTGGAGACCATTAAGGATGGTAATTGCAAGTAAAAAGATTCATAGAAGATTATATTTGTGAGATTCATAGGAGATTATATTTATGAGATTCATAGGAGATTATATTTGTGATCGGTCATCATTTCATATGTAATCGCATCATAAAACTGGTAATTCTATATGTCCAACAACAAAGAGTTCCATATAAGATAATATTTTGTACCTTGCTAACATTTTACATACAATATTTAAACTGCATCATAGAATTGATAATTATTATCTTTCCAACAAAAAGAGAATTGCAAGTGAATGTTACTCCTTGACTTCTTGATCTTCATCCAACTGTAAACATCTTGACTCTCTACATCGATGAGAAACTTATAAATATCTAAACAAAAGAGCATTTTTAAATTTTCAAACAAAGACACAACGCATCATAGTTCCTCCGATAGTTTGGAATGAGTGAAAATAGGAATATATAGAAGAGCTATAGAAATATATTTTTAAAAATATGTGTGAGAAAGAGAGAGAAGAGAGATAAATCTATAATTAGATTTAAGAAGCAATTTCTATATGAAATAAATAAGTAATGTTTTAAACATAATAGTTATTTTATTTATTTTTTAAAATTTGAACAAAAGTTTTCTATTTGTAACTAATGTTATGAAGGTTTATGTGAGATAATTTTTTATGACTGTTAAGATGAGTATCTAAATATATTAAGATATTTAATGACTTCTTTATAAGAAAAAGGTTTTCTAGATTAAATAGATAAAATTTAAAATTATACTAGAATATTTGACTAAAATTAAAAAATAGATTATAATTAAATATTTTATTATGTATCATCCTATCACAACATTGTATTAAAAACAATATAATAAACAATATTGTATTTAAAATATAATTATCAATAATTATCATTTTTCATATGATATGATTTAAAATAAAATTCTAAAGAAATTTTATCATTTTTATTTCTTTTAAAATATTTTAATATTACTTCATTTATAAGAAATAATTAAATTTTATAGAAAATAAGTTATTAAATTATAGTATAAATTATTAAGTTTTTGTAACTTGAATTTAAGTTACAAAATACTTTAAAAAAACCATAAATATCTATGTAATACTCATCCAGTTTAGAATACTATTTAATTTTCCATGAATGTTAGTGTGGGCCCCAGTGCTTTTTTAACTGTAAAATAATATTTCATATTGCATGAATTATTTTCATTTCAAAATAATAACTAATTTAGTCTAATACTCTATAAACTTATACAACAAGGTGTCCATGAAGCTGCATACCACATAAACCAATATTCCTCCACATGCTTCTGCATGCTTAGTCTTTGATCTGCCAAATACAATTTTGTTAGCATACGTGCAACACTTCCATGAATTTACTTACAGGGAACTTACCATTCAATTTTGTTTTGTTTTATGTATCCTGGACCTCCCACTCAGTCTCTTCTATGTAGCGTCGTGCACTCATCTACTTTTGTTGCTGCTCAGAGTGCATTCAAAAGAGCATAATGGAGAATCAATATTCCAATGCCTCGATACAGACCCCTTAAGCCCTCTGTGTTGATAATGATCCTAAAACTATCTATGTTATTCACATGGCTTGAAGAAGCCATAAACAACCTACACACTTAGCCTCTAATTGATGTCATTTACATAGCTTAAAGAAGCCATCTACTCAATTGTGTGTGGCTTTCTGAGAGCAACTTCCCTGGCAATTTGTATGTGACATTACAGTAGGTAGATTTTTTTTTCCAAATAGGCCGATTGTTTTTAGAGAGTGGTGACTTCATGTATGAGTGGTTGGAGGTTATCTTGTCATGTTCACATTTACATTTTATAGATTGGATAATATTTTCATTTACCATAGTTTGAAGATTGCCTCCTATACCATGAATGTATTTTTGGCACTTTGAAATGTGGTTGTAATTTTTTTCTGAGGATTCTGTAACCTATTCTAATTCAAGTTTTTATATGTATGGTCTTTTTCAAGTTTTACTTCCAACTGTATCGCTACTTCTAAGGCATCACTTATTAGATCTTATGCAATTACAATTAAGATAGTTATATTGTAGAGCTTTTCTCTGAAAAACTAGATCTTAGAAGCATTTTTGTGGCAGATACTGACCCTAGAAAACCACATAAATTCAAGATTGTACTACTTGCAGAATTTGAATTAAAAAACCCATAATTCATACCTAATTCACAACCAGAAGAAGAGAAAAAATTAAGGGTTGAAATTTTGGTTTTTGTAGGTGGATGAAAGGAATTTTTAAGGTGCAGTTTATATTCCTTTGCAACTAATCTTATGACTTTCCATCAAAATGATTTGATTCTAATTGTTTGGAAAACTGTTGTATAAGATTCATTTTAGAATAGAGGTTCCATAGCTTATAAAAACATGCCCTATGAATTTGGGGGTTTGCATATAAATCAATCATGCAATCTTTATTTGCACTTGTCCAACACAAATATGGTCAATTGCTTCAGATCCAATGGTGCCGCTCTCTCCAACGTGTTTCTTCTAAAAATACAGTTTATATAAATTTATGTAAGGAATTGATGCCAAAGATGTGCTTAGATGTATTGAATGCACCTGCTTTTTTTTTTTAGCATATTACATTTTTACAGCCTTATATCGACTTAAATTTTGGAAGATTAAAAATAAATTGGAATAGGAAGTTTTGAAATATGGAGATAATATAAAAGGATTAAATTGTAGAGTAGAAATATAATTCAAACTAATTTCAACATTCTAGCATACGTATGCATAAATGGAATGGCAGTGAAAATAAATTTTACCTTACCTAAAACATTTTCGTTGAACACATTCTAATTTAGTATACTCAAGCTCTAGAATCTAAAAGATAATTTCCAAAAGAATTAAGAATTTCTTTGTTTCATAGGCAATAGATCGTAACTATCAGAAGACTTATACAACAAGAAGATGGTCTGAGAGAGAAAACAAATTACAACTTGAAAGAGCAAATTATCTATAAAACTAAAACTCTAAGTAAAACCTTTTGAGAGCACTGGGTACCTACGAGAGAAGGAAAACTCCAAAAAGGAGATGTGGTCATCAATAGAAAATTAATTTATAAAAAGATTGAGAATGATCCAATAAATAAAAGGAAAAGATTGAAAATGATCCAGATAAATAAAAGGACAAGTCTCAGTGGCTGCGGATGGAAAACTAATTGTAAGAGGACAAGTCTATTAATGCACATTTAATGCTCAGAGCACATGGATTTGAACTTCTTTCTAATTCTTGTTTCAAAAATTGATTTTTCACCTTGCCTTTTTAGCTTAGAGCCAATAGAACCTCAAATATAAAAATAACAAACTTAGATAATAGACTTTAGACATAATTAATTCTACAATTCTATTGACTAAAGTGATTGAATTTTATGCACTTAACAGATGCATAAGTATCCTGTCTTCAAGAGGAACTAATAAGAACATTTGGTCACATCTACTGTCTAGAAGAAAAGCCAATGTACCCATATAGGATCAGAGGTCAAAATGTTGGACATAAATTTTAAATGACAGAAAAGTGGTGGACAGAGAAAAAAAATCTTAGAATATTTTGTGCCTACAAAATAGTTTCTTGCACTAGAAGAAACATTTCACAGGGGGAACAAAGCATTACTTGTGGGTTCACCAATGGTGGTCTGGAAATGGGCTTTTCTAGCATCCAACAACCTCGATAAAATACTCATCCAGATCTGTGATAACCACTGCAATATGATTGGGCATCATCCTAGACACAAACATGGCCATATCAGAATCATCCTTAGTGTAATATCAAGGGCATTCTCTCACGTTTATACTCCATCTTAGTAGTAGTAGTAAGAACAATAATAGTAGAAGTTTCCTCCCATTCCTGCACGCTATTCTTCTATCCCCGATCCATCTGTTTCTTCTGTTGCTCTTCCATGGCTACGGATTATGTTGGGGACATAGGAAGAAAAGGATCCCAAAAGTGTCAGGCGAGGTTTTGCAGAGGCAACAGGGCAGCATTACAATGCTAAGAGTATGTGCTTCACCATACCCACATTTCATGTTGACCCTTCTAGAACAGAATCTGAGTAGTGAGTTAATGAACCGTAAGATGCTATGCTCATTCATGTTGCCATAGAAATAATGATGCACTTGTCTTTTCTCTACACTCTGAATTCATTTAATGAATAAAACAAAATACTGGGTTGCTCTCTAATACTTTGTGTTATAGGCATCTATAAGTGAATCATAATCCATCATGGTGAATAATAATTCCAGAGGCTTTTACTGTTGGAAGAGTGAGTGCTCGACTAACTGTGCAGCAAGAATCCAGTAACTTATTGCAAAGTGTAGAGATCTTAAAACTATGAACTAAAAACCGTTTGGAGGTCATGGTTTGCCGACATGAGACAACTTTCAGTTGCAAGCAACCTCACAAATAAAGCCTATCGGCTAAATATATAATTATTTCTCCAACAACTAGATCATCATTGTGCAAGGATAAAACAATGCCAAGACTATCTTTAATAGTTGGAGAGAGCAGTCTCATGAGATTCACCCCTCAATCACTAAGTTATGGATGTATTTTGATCTTGTCTATGCAACTACATTAACATCAAATACCAAACATGACCAAAAATCTAGGGACATCCCATCGTTATTCAATGAAAGACCAAATAAGATTTGATTGACTCAAATGTTTTTAAATGAATGATTATGACAATTGGTTATGCCTCTAGTATTAAGGCTTGCATTCAAATGATTCTACTTCATTTATTTCGATTCATTGTGAAATAATTATATGTATGACATTGAGGGTTTTTTTTTTTTCTAAATGATTATCTCTATGACATTAAGGGTTACAATTAAATGGTATAGTCATTTATATTGTATATGTAAACATACGTATGTATACACATGTATATCTATGTGCGTGTATAATTATATGTATTTATGTATGTATAGACAATTATCCATATAAATAAATATCACATAATATATATATATAATTATATGATTAAACTTGATTCGTTGATTAAGAACAAGTAGGTGTTCATTTTTCACCTAGTAGTTGTAATTTCTGCCTTTACAAAAGTGAAATTATACTATTTAGTTATGTTTCCTATATTCATGACAACGTAAATAGTTGTCCAAATTCCAACTTCCAAGAGAGAGAAATGTGGCACTTACTCTTGCTCCAATTCAACTTGCTCATCTTAATTGTTTCATTTTGTTGTTAAATGATTATGTCTATGGCATTAATTGTTACATTGATATGATTTTATTTCACTTCACTGTGAAATAATTATCCGTATGATGTCAAGGGTTTCATTTTCATGGCATTAAGGGTTACAGTTAAATGGTGTATCCATGTATGTATACACACATGTTTATAGGTATGTATTTGTATGTGACATTGATGATTTTTTAATTATTTCACTTTTTCATGTTTCGTTATACCAAATCATGCTTTGTAATTATTGTTAATAATTTAATGATACTATGACATGAGTTGCTATATAACCATATTGTGAAATATATATATATATATATATATATATGTTATGGAGGGTTTCATCATATCTATGTACATAATTATATACATGTAAACATAATCAAGTGCACATACATATTTATTGTATACATAATTACATAATCCCCAAATGTGATCAAATCTTAGGTATTTATGGCTCCATAATGTCGAACAATGTATCCAAAAGAAGGTATGTGAATGATCAACAATGGACATAACAAGGTGGTGAGGGAATTAAGTGTCCACACTTTTCTAACACAAAAGTGAAAAATGTAAGTGAACACATATGCCAAAACATTTATAATTAGGTGTTATTTGAAATTTGAATTGGATTTTTATTATTTATAAATGTATGTGTGTATATATGTACATACATACATACATATGTATGTATGTACATATTCATACATGTGTGTGTATGAGTATGTATATGTCTATGTATACATATATGTATTTATATACTAAAGATACACTGTATGTTGTGTTTGAGTGTCAATTCTTCCATATCATGCATGTTATGCTTTTATTACTAAGAAGTGTGTCTATGCTGACGATGAGATGCAAGATTGGTTAGAAATTGGGCTTAAATTATAGATGCAAATATGGAACATTTGTTTCCCACCAACACTCTAATTTGAAATTCAACTATAAAAAATGAGCACATTGACTTTCCACATCCAATTGAATTTATAATAATAAATTTCCAAGGTCATTTTCATTAGCAATTCATCTATTCTTTCAATGATCATCCTTTACAAATTTCACAGCTTGGGACTTCAACAAAATTCTTATTTTCAAAGATTGGAATCGTATTGATGACACTACACTTTATATGTATGTATGTATGTATGCATGCATGTATTTGTATAGGGTGAAATGTGAAGTAAGGAGATAGGTATAAATACATCACATAGTCGTACACCTCAAAAAGGAGAGGAGTTAAGGAGAAAGATCCTTTGTGAACTAACCCCAAGATTATTGGTTCTTACCAGGTTAGTGCAATCCAAGTAATATGGGAGCACTAACATGAAAAGCCAAGATCCAATGGTTGTGAAAGAATGTCAAATTACTTGAAATCCTAACAAGTATGAAATTAAATCAATTCTAAATATAATCTATGAATATGAAAGAAGATGATAGATAGAAAATATGAAATGCAAATTATAAGATTGATTAAAACATAAAAAGTACTACCTCAAAGGATGAAGGATGGTTGGATCTAAATTCATTCCCTCTATACCACTCCTAATAATGAACAGACTTAGTTCTAGACTTGAACCTACGAGGTTTAAAATACCCAGAAATCATCTAGCTCCAGGAATAGAGTCAACTTTTTGGGATGAAACCAACTTCCTGGGATGGGGAAGAAATGTGTCCTAGTCCAAGATAGAGTCAACTTCTAAGATGACAAAGAAATGTATACCTGTCTGTCTATGCCTAATCACAAAACTAATTTGCAATCTTTGATATTCTACAAAATGGGTATTTGGATCTATATTTTGTTATCTCTTCTAAGATTTACCAAAATTTATAAATGGGTGTTTTGGGTGGCTATGTAGGAATTTTTCAATCCCACATTTTGGTGGTTCCTACCTCCATAGATAGTCATTAAATCAAAGAAAATATATTTGATGCTCATGTATGAGCTTTGAATGTGTATAACGATAAGATCAAAACCCTAACATGTATATTGTAATTGAATTTGAAAGTGAGAATGAAGTGGCAATCCATAGATATGAGAATAACCAAGAAAGAATACCAAGCCCCCAAGGCTAAAAGTACTCTAAGTCATGCTCATAATCTTTGTTTGTTACTACATGATTGAATCTTGAATGTTGGAATGTTAAATTGAATGGTAGAGTGAAGAACTCTATTGCTTTAGAGGATGTTTCCAAGCTTCTTTGCTTCCACCTTCCAATTGCACTATGTTAGATTGGGATGTGCACGATAGCTTGTCCACATAGAGTTTGTTTGTTTTTTCTTGCTTGATTTCTTGATGTGCCAAATGAAGCAATTGAGTATTCTTGTAAAGGATTTGGAATAAACATTTTCCTGTCAATCAATTGGTTGAAGAAATTATGCCTTGGATCAACCCTAACACAAGGGCCAGGAAGGGGAACCAAAATAGGTTCTAGAATAGGGACACACTATGTCCTAGTCCTAGGATATAGATGCACTACATCCCATTTTTGGGATAGGTACATGTGACATCCCAGTTCTTGGGCCCAAAAAACTTTGGGCTTCCCTTGGGGTACCAAAATAGTAATTAATTTTGAGGGATTCAATGTAAATTTTGAGAAAAATTGTGTTTCAGTGTGGAAAAGGATTTTTATGATTAGAAGATGAAAAAAGAGGACACCATATGAATAGGTCCTAGCTCAATTTTTATGCCATAGAATAGGAATACCAAGGAGGATCCATTAGATTTTACCTCAATTCCATCTAGGAGAGTTAAAATGAGATGTAAAAATACATCCTAAATGAGAATTTATCATGAAATCATATTAAATTGGTGCTAAAATGTCACTCCATTGAAGTGCTTCCAATTTAGGATGATTTATTTATCCCCCACTTTAGCTAGAAGTGACACTACATGAATATGCAAGCTAAAGTGAAAAAAAATTGATAAAGAAAAAGGATATAGCAAAGTCATTAAATCAAAGTAAATGTGTGTGATGCTCGTGTATGAGCTTTGAAAGTGTGTAATGCTAAGATCAAAACCCTAGCATGTATATTACAATTGAATTTGAAATTGAGGATGAAGTGGCAATTCATAGATTTGAGAATAACCAAAGAAAGCATACCAAGCACCCATGACTAAAGCACTCAAAGTCATAATTAGAATTTGTGCTTTCTACTCCGTGATTAAATCTTGAGTTTTGGAATGATAAATTGAATGGTAGAGTGAAGAACTCTCTTGCTTTAAAAGATGTTTCCAAGCTTCTTTGATCCCACTTTACAATTGCACTATGTATACATAATCATGTGGATCTTGGGGATTATGAAGTTTTTTTTTAATTTAATGCAATTGATGTTGGCATGTGTGTCTGATTATAAATTGGGGAGCATTGCAATTTCTTTGATGAACTTCTTGTTTCTTCGTCTTGTGAATGCTAAAATTGTTTGTTTCACTTTCTTATGTCCTTTTTACCCCCTATCCAGCTGAAGTAGGAAGACAAAATTTTAGTGATTGGATAGTCATATGCAATTTATTTGTACCTTTGAAGGGTCTAGGAGTTAAGCCAATAGTCTCCTATATTTTTGTTGATGTTCTTGAACAATTACCACTATGTTTTTTTGTTATAGTTAAGATTTTTAATTTGAGTAAAATATTTGATAGAATATTTGAAGTGGAGTATGATTTACCCAAGCTTCCTCTTTTTCTTTCATATAACTATATATGGATTGCATCTCTCCATTGGTTTCCCTCTAGATATAACTATAAACATTAGACCTTATCTATGGATTGTATCTAATGAGATTATATTTAAATTAGCCCTATCAACATTAAATATGATTTATTTTATTTTTCTTAAATTTTCAATATTTTATAAAAAACCACAATTCTGATCTTGGTTAATTTTCCATTCTATTAATACCTTCATTTTTAAAATATTCTTTCATATATATAAAATTTACCTAGTTGAAAAATAGTTCATTCTTTTTCTTATCTTAAATAACTAAATGGTGAACTTATTATCTTTTCATATTGATATTAAAGCATTCTAATTTCTATAGAAACTACTGTATTAGATCTTATGTTCTAACTTTCATTTTTTAATTATTATTTCTTTATTACTAATCTATAAAGACATAAAATAATGACATCAAAAAAATAAAGAAATAAAAAATATATATCCATCTAATCTATCCACTCTTTTCCATATTAAACAACCCTCTCAAAATTTTGATTTTACTTTTTTAATAAATGAGAACATATGCTTTATGAAAAGGATAATTAGCTTGTTTTCCTTTATTATCTTTAGTGAAAATGGGTTTAAGTTGGTTTGGGTGTAAAGCTTAAGACTATAAAGATTTTGAGATCATGTTTTCAAAGCATTAACTTTCTACAACAATGTATTATATTTTCTCTCATTACATATATTGTCAAAAGATATAATATTAATTATATTATATATTAGGTTTATACCTGTCAAAAAATCTTTTAGAATAACTGAGAAGAGGGGTGAATCAATTATTCAAGGTCTAGATGTAAAAATAAAACTTTTCACAATTTAGTGAACCCATAAAACACTCTTAACCATGCATGCATTCATTGTGTGTTAACCAAAACTGATATGTTACTGTAAAATCAACATGTAGAAATATAAAATATAAAACACAACATATCCATCAACAAATTTGACTCAATGATTTAATGTGGAAACCCAATTTGGGAAAAACCACCAGTAACATGCTACTCCTTTTTCACTCTTCTAAAGTGATGCCCTGTTAAAGGCCATCCCTATTAATGGTTACAACATAGAATGTTAAATGTGACTCAGTTAAGGGATTTCAATCATCCTATTAAAAGTGAGCCTTGTTAGAGGACTTTAGGCCATTCACTTAAAATGCCACCCTGTTAAAGGATTTTCCAGTGACTATTAAGTCAACCTTTCTCCAAAGGATTTACCCTATGTTGATACAATTGTTAGAAAGTAACAGTAGAGCTTTGATTTGATACAACTTACAACCTTACTTATAGATTACAGATCACTATTTAGTCCTCAACTTTGCTTGGCTTCCAATCTTTGTAGCTTTGACAACTTGTTCACCCTTCAAGCATTCATTCTCTTTAAGCCTTCTTGCTTAGTTTTTGATTGCAGACTTCTTCTCTTGGTTCACTTGATGAAGCAAACCCCTTTCCTTCTCCTTGTCAGATTTTCGCATCAAAACTCTCCAACCTCTAACCTCTTGCTTCATGACTAGACATCCCTACATATATGAAATTAGAACACTTTTCCTACTCATTATCCATCACCAAAATTAAGGTTTTTAATGGATTAAGTAGGATACAATGTATCTACCCCATATCTTGTCTTTTCTAGAAACTTCTCCTAGAATCCATTTGAATTTTCCTCCAAAATGGTTTACATAAGATTATGTACCTCTAGCTCATCAATCTTATCTTCCTATTAATTCACAAGTTCCAAGAAAACAAACTCGTCAACTTTTAATTGACAAATCTTTGATCTTTTTCATAATGCAACAGTTTGGCATTATCATTTTATTGATGCTCGACACATACTATGTTACTCGGTATCTACTGCAAAACCACTCAACATCAACTAGATTTTACTGGTGCTTGACATCAACTAAAAATCACTCGGCACCAACTAACTTTCTTAGCATCTACTAACTTACTCAGCATCCACTAGAAATTGCTTTCACTCGGCTCCAACTGACTTTTTGCTTGGTTTGCACTAACTTTGCTCAGTACCTTCTATCAACTTGGTCAAGCTTAGCAAATGAACTTTGTTCAACCTTATTCTTTTGAACTTTCTAAGTGTAGCCAATCATTTTGTAACCTCAAGTAGATCATCAATACATTATGTTATCACTATCTTAACTGATTCTTGCACTTCAATACATAATCATAACTCAACCTTTCCTTTAGGTACTTTTGTTACATATTGTTGATCAAATCCTCCTCATCAATCAACTAAGTGATAGTGCTTGAAACATATAAGCAATTATCTTACCAGCATGTAGCAAGTTTGACATTAGTGACAAAACAATGATTGAAACACATAGTCTTCTTCAACAATTTTTTTACTCAATGATCTTTTCAATCATATATCAACAATACCATTATAACATTTAATTTTAAAAAAAAGTGTGGAATTTAATTTTCCACAATTCACTAAAATTCAACAAGAAACAAAATTCTTAATAAAATTTCATTATCAAAACTCAAAATCTCATCTTTATTAGCATTACTAGAAACTGATTACAAAGAATATCTAATCAAATCATGCATGATATGGTGTACAATCTAACAACTATGTAAGCCAATCATTCACAAACTTCTCAACTTCCCAAAAAAAACTTACAATCAATCTATCAAGTTTATAATTTTCTTTTCCAAAGAATTTTGGGGATATTTTATATTTGTATATTTGAAGTGTAACATTAATTTAATTTAATTTAAACTATAAATATATTAGTAATTTTTTATTTTCTTAATTAAATTGATTTACTTATAGAAAATATTTAATATAGTTTTTAAGAAATTAAAATTAATATTCTTTTCTATATAGTATTTTTTATATATTTAATTTTGATTGTTTCATAATTTATAATTTTAATAGATATATTTAAGATGAGGATTATTTTTCTTCATCAATATTATTAAAAAAATTGGAGATGAATTATATGTTTAAAGATTAAAAAGATTCGAGATGAATTATTGTTTAATATCCTGTAATCCAAGCATTCCATGAAGTCACATTTAGTTCAATTGCTCATGTTTGCTTCCACATTCTTTTCAAAAATGCCTACAAGAGTATTTCCAACTGGTATTCAACAGATGCTTGTATTCTATTTAGAAGCTCCCATTGTCATGCCTGTAAAACAAAGTTATTGGGTTAGAATGTGAAGGATCGATGTTTTAAGTGAACACTCCATCCATTTCAGGTTAGGGAAAAGATGAAATTCAAAAATAACAACGGCCACAGTTTGAACAGAACAAAAGTTAATGTTGCTAATAGAAATGGAAGCCGACGATAAGAATGGACCCACATCTTACATGTGGGCAGTCAATCTAGCTTTGAGTGTGTTGGTTAAGCAAGCCCAATCATATGCATCTTCCAGGCATCAATGAATATCATTCCATGATTAGATTTCTTAAGTCAGGTGTCCTTTATTGTAATGGTTTCTCAACCCTATGGCTAAGGGCAAGTCATAATAGTTGTGCATAGTATAGAATGAATTAAACATATATCTTAAAAAATTAAATTCCCACACATCCTCTTTGCCATGATGTCGCCCAATGAAGTCCTCCGATAAATAGGACCACCCTCAAATTTAAAAAAAACAACAATTTTAACACTTGTGTGGCCAAATGAATCGAATGTACTAATGTCTCATGCAATTTCTTTTATAAAAATGAAAATGATCATCAATTTTATAGTTAATGTTTTCTTATATTTAAAAAAATATTACTAAATTATTTTCTTATTGATTAATTTTTGCATTAATAAAATTATTTAAAGGTTACGAATATTAAATTCTTACAATCGATATTATTGAATCTAACTATTTTATTAAAGGTTACAAATATTAAATTCTTACAATCAATATTATGGAATCTGACTGCATGAAACATTTAGAATCATATTTTATGATCTTAATAAATTATAAAACATTATTGATAAAGGAAAATCCAAAAACTTTCAAATAATGAACAAAAATCAAACAAATCTACCCAACAACTAAAATCTAGAGTAAATTTCTAATTTAACAAAAAATTGGTTCTCCCATAAAATTTTCAATGAAATCCATTTGTAATTTTAGCACACCAACAGTAAAAAGCGTACACTCCAAGATATAATATTGTTTCATTTGGTAATGGATTTGTGGACTTAACTTGAGCACACACTCCTTGATTCATTTTGTTGTGGAAAGGTAATCATTTTATGGTAAGTAACTCCATTATCTAATATGCTCTTCCATTAATTATTATAAATTTTCCAAAAATGAAAAATGTTCAAGATTACGTAAAGTAGGCTACATTATTATTATGTTCAAGATTACACAAAGTAGGCTACACTATTATTGATTGCAAGAGTGCACTTCGAAGTCCCTCTATGTTAATTCTTGGACTGCTTATGAAATTATATTGCCCACTTTATCGACACCATCTCCTAGGTGCCTTCGTGGAAATCTAGCTATAACAAAGTCATGCCTATCAATTTTAAGGAGCAACACTAAAGTTTTTTTTGCAAATCTCTAGATCCCTTTTTAGCTAGGAGATCTCAATCACTTTCTTTCATAAAAAGCTAACAAGAATAGATTCCCACCATCTTATTAGTTTCTAGCGCTATTCACTTTTCTTGTCACTTCGTGTCCACTGCCGTCAGAGATCCCACACAATTTTTCAACGTCATTTCCATTTTTACGACATGGTTTTTGCGGCATATGACTGCCAGAAAATCCAAACATATTGATCATTGATTCTCAAGGAGTGAAACCTATCAACTTAACTAGCAATTGTACCTTATAAGGTGCAATAGGTACATGGAAGAGATATAGTTTTTTTTAATAAAATATTATAATTCAAATTATAAACATAATCTTAACAATCAAATCCTAACTTTAACAATAAAACTAACTATATTCCTAAATGTAATCTCAATCATTATCTCAAAATGTTCCATAATCATAATTGCAATCCTAATCATAATACTAACTATGATTAACTCGTTAATTGTATCTCTTAAATCTTATTGATAATCCTAACTCTAATTCTAGTTCTAACCATACCATAACCCAAATGTTAAACCCTAATCCAAAACATGATCATATCCTTGTTAGTTTTAGGTAGCTTGGACAACTATTTGTCCATATGTGATTAATTAGAATATAATTATTTGTTAATTAATTAACTCCTACTGGAAGCAACTAGTAACCTATTGTTTAGGTTGTTTTAATTGAGAAGCAACTAGAAACTTCTTGGTTAGGAAGCAACTAGAAACCTCTTGGTTAGGTAGTATAAAGGGCAGTCAAGGGAGGCATTTGGAGATTAGAACATAACAAAGGAACACAAGTTCTAGAAGCATTTGCGATGTTAGAAAATGAGTTTGTAGTGATAACAAATAGTCTTGTAGTGTTAGCAAGGGCGTAGTGATAGCATTGGGGAATATCAACAGGAGAAATTAGGAGGTTGTATAAATTCTGCCAGTGAGAGGCAAGGAAGTTTGTATCTCTTGATTTGCTGAAGTTAATATGTTTTCCATTTGTAGAAGTGGTTTTCCCTTAGGGGTTTTTCTAGGGATGATTTGTCTAAAAATGTTGTGTTCTTCGTGTTTTGAATTTCTTTTTGTATTTTATTGGTGAAGTTATAGTTGTCTTATTTTTTGATATTAGTTGTGAATTTATTTTCAACAGTTTAATAATCATTTACAATAGGATATTAATAATCAGTTATTGCAATAATATTAATTTTCACATGGTATCAGAGCATTATTGAGGGTAGAAGAGTTTTTTCCTAGGAAAGAAATTAAGGGTTTATATAAGCTAGTGTGATCTCTTTAGAATTATTATTTCTTTAATCACTTGAGATGGCTTCAACTGGTTTGAGAGATCAAGATAGATTAGATGGTACCTCAAATTTTGGTGTCTAGAAGACCAAAATTTCTTTATTGTTGGAAGAGAATGGTATCAAGGATTATGTTACCAATGTTGTAGTTGTACCAATGAATGCGACACAACTTGCAACATATAAGAAGGATGATGCCAAGGTGAGGAGGATTATCCTTGATGGTGTCAAGGATCATATTGTTCCACATATCTTAGAGCTAGACAAGACGAAGAAGATGTGGGATGCCATTTTGAATTTTTACTAGAATGCTACCATAAATAGGAAGATGATTCTTAGAGAGAAGCTGAAGAATACTCGAATGAACTAGGGAGAAGATGTTACAAGTTACCTCACCAAGCTTAGACTTGTGAAGGATGACTTAATAGCTATTAGAGATAGTCCCAGTGATGATGAGCTAGTGAGAATAGCCCTAAATGGGTTTTCTAAATAGTGGAGTGTCTTTGTTCAATTTGTTAGTGTATGAGATACCTTACCATGTTGGGATCAACTATGGATTGATTTCACTTAGGAGGAGTTTAGACTAAGTCTTGTCAATAGGGCTAACAAGAGTCTAAAAAGTGAGGTGGAGCAGGAGAACGTTGCCCTAGCAGGGAAAGGGAAAGCAAGGAAGGGATCTGAAAATGATCGAATTCACAAAGTGAGAAGAAGAAGAAGAAGGACCTTTCTAAGGTCAAGTGCTTTGGATGTCATGAGTATGGTCACTATGTCAGTGATTGCCGAGAAAGGAAGAAGACAAAGAAGTAGGTGGTAGCTTTAGCAAGTGTAGAAGAACTCTCCAATATAATGGAAGATGAGTTTGCATTTATAGCTTGTATGATGAGCTCAACATCACAGACTATCTAGTATATAGATGGTGGGGCATCATTTCATATGACAGGAGTTAGAGAGTACTTCTTCAGTTATAAGGAGGAGAACACAGATGGCAACTTTAGCAAGTGTAGAAGAACTCTCCAATAGAATGGAAGATGGGTTTGCACTTATAGCTTGTATGGTGAGTTCAACATCACAAACTATCTGGTATGTAGATAGTGGGGCATCATTTCATATGATAGAAGTTAGAGAGTACTTATCCAGTTATAAGGAGGAGAACACCAATATTCAGATTTCTATGGAAAAGTTGTCCAAACTCAACCCAGTTGGGAAAGGGACTATTAAGTTTCAAAGGGAGAATTGAAAGATAATTCCAGTTCATGATGTGTTGCATGTGTGAAGCATAGGTTTGAATTTAATTTCTATATCTATTCTTCATGATAGGAGGTATAATGTACTCTTTAAGGGGGAACATGTGTTGATTAAGCATAAGGATTGGAAATCACCCATAACTATTGGAGTTAGGAGTGGTCACCTTTATAGGTTGCATATTGATACTCCTAAGGCACTCATGAGTAGTTGTAATCCTAGAGATCTGGGACAGCTATGGATAGGAGGATGGACCATATTCATCATGGAGCACTCAAATTGCTTCATGAGATGGTGATTGGTTTTCCAGAGGTGAGCACAAAGCATGATGATGTATGTAAAGAATGTGTGTTGGGGAAGTTTGTGAAAGCATCTTTTCCAATGAGTGACACCAGATTTGAAGGTGTTCTTGATCTAGTACATATAGATGTGTGTGGACTAATGTTGACAAGGTCTATAAGAGGATATGAGTGCTATGTTACTTTTATCGATGATTTCTCAGGAAACCTGGATATACTTCTGGAAGAGCAAGGATAAGGTTTTCAGTTGGTTCCAAGAGTTTAAGGGTCTAGTCAAGAACTTGATAGGATAGACGATAAAGGTTCTTCGATCAAATAATGGAGGCAAGTACAAAGGAAATAACTTCTAGGAGTTCTGTACCAGAGAAGGAATCAAGAGAGAGTGGACTCTTCCTTACAATCCATAATAGAATGGAGTTTCTGAGAAGAAGAACTATCCTATATCATAGGTGGCAAGAGCTATGCTACATGACTAGGATATGCCCTACTACCTATGGGAAAAGTCATGTAGTACAATAGCCTACATTTAGAATAGGGTTCCACACAAGGTATTAGGGAAGATGACTAAGAAGCCAGATGTTGGTCACTTCAGAATATTTGGGAGTTTTCCATATTGTCATATTCCAGGTGATACATGTACCAAGTTAGATTAGACTATAGAGAGGGGGTACTTTGTTCGGTACAGTGAAACCTCAAAGGCATATAGGATTTTTATCCCCAAGACAAAAACAATTATTGTTAGACATGATATTAAGTTCATGGAGAACAAGGCATTTAGAAGGTCCAAAGATTTTCCAGTAGATGACCAAAGTGAGCAACCAACAAATGATCAAAGTGAGTGACCAACAAAAGCTCCAAGGCCTAGTCAAGGGCAACAAATCAAAAGTATAGTTACTAGTGCAAGTGTAGGCTCAGGTGGTGAAGTTTCTCAAAGCATGCAACAATAGGTGCAATAGGAAATGCATCTAGAAGAATTAGAGGTTGATATCTCATCCTCTATAGTTGGCAGTAGGAACCACAAGGTTCAAGAGACACTAAGGGATAATTGGGAGTTTGTGGGAGCTCCTAGGAAGAGTACTAGATAGTGGAGACAACCAGCCAAATTCAGTGACTATGTGGCATTAGTTAGTCATATCGTAGATAGTGAGCCTTCCAGCTATCAGGAGGCCATAGAGCATCAGGTATGGCAGGATGCTATGGTTGGGGACTATTCCTCAATAATGTAGAATGATGTGTGGGATGTAGTTCCTAGACCAATAGATAGGGCAGTTGTTGTATCATGCTAGATCTATAAGATAAAGCATGGTATAGATGGTAGCATCAAGAAATACGAGGCAAGGTTCATGGCCAAGGGGTTCTCTCAGAAGGAGGGAATAGACTATAAGGACATATTTACTCCAGTGGCCATGTATACTTCTATATGAGATGTGATCTTGTTTTCAACACAGGTGGGATGGTAGATCCATCAAATGGATGTCAAGACAACATTCCTTAATGGTGAGTTAAAGGAGGAGGTATACATAGAGCAACTAGAAGGCTTTGTAGCACACAACAAAGAGACCCACATGCGTAGATTGAAGAAAGCATTGTATAGACTCAAGAAGGCTCCCAACATGCGGTATGAGAACATTGATACATACTTGTAGGAAATGGGCTTTGGAAAGAGTGAAGCGGATGCTAACCTCTACTACTTGGTGGTTGGTGGTGAATTCTCATTCTTGTTCTTTATGTAGATGACTTGTTTCTTACAAGTTCACTAGGGCTCATAGAAGATTGTAAGAGGGACCTTGCTAAAGAGTTTGGAATGAAGGACTTAAGACTTATGCACTAATTTCTAGGCATGAAGGTGTGACAAATAGATGAAGAGATTTTCCATGGTCAAGGGACTTATTGCATTGAAATCTCAAAGAGATTTGGCATGGAGGATTGCAAAGCCATGTCTACACCCATGATCACGAATTGGAGGAAGGTAGATACATCTAAGGAGAAGGATGTAGATCCCACCTTATGCAGAGAGTTGATTAGTTTGCTTATGTATTTGGTCAACACTAGGCTAGCTATAGCATTTGCAGTAAACTCTCTTAGTCAGTTCATGGTCAAACCAAAGAGAATGTATTAGACAATGACCAAGCATGTATTGCATTACTTGTGTGGTATAGTTGAGTATGAGATTAGATATGTTTGAGGTGAAGGTATCAGGTGGATGGGCTATACTAATGTAGATTGGGTAGGAAGTACAATAGACAAAAGGAGAATTTCAAGGTGTTGTTTCAATTTGGGATTAGGAGTTGTATCTTGGTTCAGAAGGAAGCAAAAATTTGTGACTCTAAGTTTAGTAGAAGCATAATACATAGCAGCTAGCATGGTGAGATGTGGAGCTATATGGCTTCAGAAGTTATTAGTAGCCTTATTTGGTCAGAAGGTTGAGACTATTGTGATACACTACAACAATCAGAGTTGCATCAAGTTGTCTGAGAATCTAGTGTTTCATGATAGGTCTAAACATATAGACATCAGATATCACTTCATTAGAGATTGTGTACAATAGGGGGTTGTTCAACTATAATACATACCTATAGAGGAGCAAGTAGCAGACATTCTAACTAAGGTATTGGGGAAGGAAAAATTCATCTTCTTCAAAGATAAGTTGGGTGTCATGTAGAACAACTTCCTTGCTAAGAGGGAGTGTTTTTTTTTAAGTAGCTTGGACAGTTGTTCATCCATATGTGATTAATTAGCAAATAATTATTTGTTAATGAATTTGCTCCTTCTAGAAGCAATTAGTAACCTATTGGTTAGGTTGTTTTAATTGAGAAGCAACTAGAAAATTCTTGGTTAGATTGTTATCAAGACGCAACCAGAAACTTCTTGGTTAGGAAGCAACTAGAAACCTCTTGGTTAGGTAGTATAAAAGGGGGTCAAGGGAGGCATTTGGAGAATAGAATAGAATAGAGGAACACAAGTTCTAGAAGCATTTGTAGTGTTAGCAAATGAGTTTACATTGATAGTAAACAATCTTGTAGTGTTAGAAAGGGCACAGTGATAGCGTTGGGGATAGCAGTGGGGAATATTAGTAGGAGAAATTAGGAGGTTGTCTGAATTCTACCAGTGAGAGGCAGGGAATTTTGTATCTCTTGATTTGCTGAAGTTAATATATTTTCCATCTGTAGAATTGGTTTTCCCTTAGCAGTTTTTCCAAGGATGATTTGTCCAAAAATATTATGTTCTTTGTGTTGTGAATTTCTTTCTGCATTTTATTGGTGAAGTTGTAGTTGTGTTATTTTTTGATACTAGCTGTGAATTTATTTTTGACAATTTAATAATCATTTACGATAGGAGATTAATAATTAGTGACTACAATAGTGTTAATTTTCACAATCTCAAACCTAAATCTTATCTTAACCTTAAGCATGATATTATAATATAAAATGATTAATATTTTTTTAAACTATAATTTTATACAAGAATATGAGAATTTTTTTTTTTATGGAGAGTTCAGACTTGCAAAGCAACGAAGGCCACCATAAAATTTATTTTTATTTTTGAATATTATAAGATTAAATATTATATTTATATTTTAAATTAACTTTATCATTTTTAATAAATTTAAAAGATTATCATAAATAACTAAATAAATAAATTTTAATTATAAAAAAAATAATTTCATATAAATAATAATAAGTAATATTTTTTCTAAATAAATATGAAAATATTTTTAAATATTTTTCATTGTTATATTTATTAAAAAGAAGAGATGAAAACTAAAATTAAAAATAAAATTAGAAACATGAAATTATTTCAAAATATATAATTAAAAATAATAATAATCAATTTATATATATCAAACTAGGCAAGAGTCTACAACACAATGGTAACTTGTGAGCCTCTCATGTGGGAGGTCTTGGGTTCAAATTCGCTTAACAAATAAAAATAATTAATTGCAATTAATAATTATAATTAATCTAGGCTTTGGCTATTTACCGATCCAAAAAAAAAGAGATTATATATATATATATATATATATATATATATATATATATATATATATATATCAATGTATAATTTAGAAAATAACAAATATATGTATATTGATAATACACATATTAAGAATAATTAAAAAAATAAAATTAATATCATTCTATGAAACCATTCCAACGTCCTAAGAAAAAGAGTTAACCAATGCAATGTGGATTTGGAATAAGAGATTATGGGGATGCATATAAAATGGTACGTGAACCAACAAAACTATGAGAATATTTGAAATTTTTAAAAAGAAAATCAAGAAAATCTAATGGTGTTGCTTCTTTTAATCGTCTTGCATTGCCTTTGAAGGAGTTTAGACCATTTGGAATAAAACATTATGGGGATGCATATAAAATGGTATGAGAACCAATAAAACTATGAGAATATTTGAAATTTTAAAAAAGAAAATCAAGAAAATCTAATAGTGTTGCTTCTTTCAATCCTCTTGCATTGCCTTTGAAGGATTTTAGAACGTTGATTTGTAATTGAAGTTTTGCAACTCTAGAAAAGGAACACCTTCAGTGTAAAAATCAAGAAAATCTAATAGTGTTGCTTCTTTCAATCGTCTTGCATTGCCTTTGAAGGATTTTAGAACATTGATTTGTAATTGAAGTTTTGCAACTCCATAAAATGAACACCTTCAGTGTAATTAAATTCAAAATATATTATAGGTGATATATATTTTTAGTTTAATTAAATATACACTATAAATAGCAATATGGATGTTGTATAGTCATTTCGAATTGTTTTGAACATCCATTGCATATGCCTCATCCATAGGTTTTTGAACATCCTTGCATAACCCTCATCTAGAGATATAAAATGGTGACAATGGTTGGAGAGGATGTATTGTTTATCTAGTGGAAAATATGTAATTATTGATAGGGGTGTAATAATTTTTGTCATGTTTATTTTTCTATTATTACAATTGAAAGAGTTCTAAAAATAAAAACATGTGTATTGATAGCAGATTACACTTGTACTAATAGTTAATCAGTTTTAGTTTTAAAGGTTGTTTAATGGCTCAACTATGCACTATTATTGGGACATTTCATAAAGACTACTGTGACATTTGGCCACAAGTAATGAAATTATTTTGTGAACAAATATTGGTGCAAGAACATAGTAAGTATTAGGTGATAGTTTTGAAATGCATCTTTTTGACCACTTTGCACTTGATGATCTCTAAAAAGAGATTTGTGAATACCCAAAAGTCAAAATCCTACCTTTAAGCTCTTAACATCAACAAAAATATTGATGAAAATTTGACTTATGATGCAAGAGTTCTACAGGTGCAAAGGTAGTTTGGACAGTTACTAGGTCATCTCCCCTAGTATTTGTTACAACTTACTTTGGTGTACATATATCTCTTAAATGGTATATTAGAGTTTGACATTTCTTTTAAGTCTTGTAAGTGGCTTAACTATTTGAAGCTGATTTCAACATATGGATATTTATGATGCATGTTGTAGGAGTCATTATGTGGACAAGGGTCAAAAGTGTGTCACTTGATATATTAAGCCCTATTGTGTGACTAGTTTCTCGTTAGACAACTAACATTAAATAAAAATATCCCTATGGCAAGAGTTTAGGTGTATGGGTTTGCTTAGATTAGGAAAGGGTGAGCACTTAATCCTCCTCCACCTATTTATGTCCATTGTCAACCATGTACATGACTTCTCTTTGACACCTTGCTAAACATTATGGAACCTTTAAAAACTAGGTTGTCATTGAATTTGGGCATTTCATTATCATTATCTTCTCACAAAGATGGGTGTCCAGCCATTCAACCTCTATAAACGCCTAAGACTAGGCAACACACATACAACATTCTTGCTTGCTCTATTGGATGTTCACTGACAAAATCTACTCCTTCATACTTGTAATTCACTTAGTGTTTTATCATTTTTGTCCATGACCTTGATGGTTTAAGCTTTCTATTGAAGTTGATAAAAGATCAACCCCACAACTTCCAAGAATCACCTGAATGCAAAGACCTATCACATAAAGAGAGAAGCAAAAGCTATGGAGGTTGGGATTCCCAAATCCATAGAGGAGACATTCTTGATGAGCACAAAAAGAAATTATTATTATCAAAAGTGAATGATTTTGTTTATAAAGAGATCAATCCTTATAAAAGGAGATCAAAACCCTAACTGATAAAACCTAGGTTGCATGATTATAATTAATAAAAGAATTAATTATTATATGCCCAAAGTTTAGCTTAAGTAAACTAGAGATAATAAGTGACTTAATAATTAAATCAAAATGATTTAATTAATAAGGCAATATCTTATTACTCTAACACCCCACCTTAAGATAAACTTAGGGAGTAGCTAAAAACTTAGAAACTACTACTAAAAGTAAATTTTGGTCCTGACAAACAAAGCCTAATGAGGTACCCAAGCACAACCAAATATATGAAAAGAGGAGAAATAGAGAAAACCACATGAGAAAAACCCTATTCCAAAAAGAGATGGAAAGAATATTGAAAGAACTAGTGAAGGATTGAAGAAGCTTCCAAACTAGGGAATGTTGCAAAAGAAAGGAACAAAAGATGATCATGACGAACACCATTGAAGCATGAAACTACAAACACTATCAAACTATTGATCTGAAGAACCTCCATTGTATAGAACATGACTAAGTAGAGAAGACTAAATCTGAAGAGTTTATCAATCAAAGATGAAAGGTATCTTCATGGCCTCCAAAAATAAGAATGAAAGAATATTTATATGGTAAATGATCCATCTCACTGAAATGCATAGGTATCCAGCCACTACAATTGCCTAGTACATAGGATTGACTATTGGATAAATAGCTCACTCCATCTAATCAAGAAAACAATAGAACCAACATAACCCCCCTATAATGTTGAGAGGTAGGACATGAAAACTAAAACTAAATGTAATATCTCCTACAAAAAAAAGAACTAGGAACATCTAGAGTGCAAAAGAAGTATAAACACCTATAATGGCATGTATCATTGACACATCATGAGGCTAGTGTCATGGAAGGAACACTCACTTGACAAAGGAAGATGGCGAATATGGCCAACATGAAATCCCCCAAGGCACTTTATAATGTAGTGAAAGTACAATAAAATACAAAGATGTGCAAGATCCTAAAATGCAATAGAGTGACACTTTATCTTAGTGTGTTTGCATAAATGCTACAAAAGATGTCTAAATACACTAGAATAGACATAAGGCTGATACAACATATATCCCATGACAAATCATCTGAGGCAAAAAAATTGATCCTTGGACCTAAAACACCCAAGATATCCACCAGAATGCAAAAAATAAAATACAGAATAGAATGTGTCTGGAGAGAATTTGGATAAACAAACCATCATCATTGGAAAGAGATCTCAAAGACCTTTCCAATGATATAAATAAATCCCAAATTGGAGACTAGATGCTTAAGATATGTCTCCTAGAGTGCAAAATAGAACCCATGACTTTGATAGCAAAAGCAACCATAAAAAATGCACTAAAACACAAACTAACCTACATTAGAATGAGCTCAAAACTAGGTTTTGATGATATTTCATTTGTGAAAATAAAGTCTGAATGAGAAAGTTACGGCCAAAAAACCACATGTAGGTTAAAAAAGAGCTAGAAGGGAAAAGCAAAAAAAAAAAAAAAAAAACTATATCAGGATCCATGCCAAAATGTCTTAGAAAGCATGTCTGCTAGTACATAAATCACCTCAGGAAATGTGTTAGTTTCGTACATAAATATCTTAGGAAGCATGTAGGTCTACACCAAAAATCACCTCAATTTGTGTGCAAAACTCTATTTATGTTCAAAAATTCTTGATTTGCATGCTAAAAATCTTGATTGTCATGCCAAAAGTCTTGTAATGCCCACCCCTAGTTTTCTTTTTAGTTGTTATTGCCAAACTCTTTTAGGCTAGCTTTATTTTTTATTATTATTATCAACAACATTTGTTTTCTAGATTGTTGGATATTATTTTATACTCAATTGATTATATGATAAGTTACTTTGGTACTAGTTATTTCATGTATGCATGATTGTTCTTCGATGATGATGATAGTATACAATGATTCCAGTTATTTCATGATGATAGTTAGATGAATTATTTATATGTGTTTTCTATGGATACTTACCTTGTACTTGCATGTGTATGGTGTACCTGTATGTTTTGTTTTATGTATGATATTTTTGATATGGTTGAGGGAGGGAGTCATAGTCACCTATTAGTCGAGATCTACACGATGCACCACTTTCCACCATTGGTTATTTAGTTTATAATATATGTGTATGTACATGTGTGGATTTTATACAGATTGTAGGTATTGGGTATCTACTTCCTTGAATTGTCAAGATGTGTGTATCCTATCACAATATCTCAATGGTAAAAGAGGGAAGATAATTCTTGAATCCAAATCCTAAGCTTAAGCCAATTGTCTTAGAAAGTAGGACAAGTATATGAGTTGTCTACCCTTCCAAATTCATCAAGTGACGAAAATTCATGATTATAACCCTTTAGTTTGATCTAGTTTTATGTGCTTTATAATGGGTTTTCATTTTTAGTCTTGTGGGTCTTTGGTAATTTTTTGTTATAAGTAAATTGATTTAAAAAGAATAATTAATGATTTAATTTAATAGAAATTTTATAAGAAAAATTTGATATTTAATTCTATTTAATTAATTGAGAAATTAATTAAATAAAAGAATTTAATTTAAAGATTTAGTTAAAGTCAAATTTTGGGCGTAATAATATTTATTTAATTTAATAATAATATATTTAGGAGTTCATTTTTAAATAAATGCTAAATATTATTATTACCTAAGTTGATAAATATTTTTATCAAAAATGTCTCGAGAATTAATTAAAGAGAAAAAGAAAATTATTTAATAAAGATATTTTAATTAAATGGCTAAAAGGTTGTGCATCGAAATTAAGATATAATTAAATAATAAAGGGAAAAGGGCTTTTCACGTGATTGCACAATCAAAGCCCAAAATTTGGGAAAAAACTCTTTATTAGCAATTTAGACTTCATTTCTCCATAACAAGGGTTTTAGAGGAGCAATTTTGGAGAAGAAAGTTTTTAGAAAAAGGGAATTGTTTGTGTGCTCCATGCGTTTGTCATCTTAGCATTAGATCTAGGTAGGATCTTGTGGGTTTATTTGTACAATTGTTTTTTCATTTTTCAAATTCATGTCTTCTTCATGCCTGGATAAATATGTATTATGAGTTTTAAGTTCAGGTTGAAACCCTTGTCATAAATTTTAATTGTTCTTCATTTTGAGATTATATGTACATGAGTACTGAGAATTTAGAAACCCTTGTAGGCAGATTCATTTTTCTTCATTTTGAAATCATCTGTATATGGATTGTTAATTTGAAACCCTTGTTTGATTTAAACTTGGTGATTTGTAATGGGTTTGTTAAAATTGGGATGTTGGTTTTGAAAAGAAAACCAAATTTATTTTATAGATTTTGACTGTTTGGTCTGAATTTTTACACTAGGTTTATATTGAAAAATTTATCAATATATATGATAATAATAATGTAATTACACAATAATTTGTAATTATTATGCAATTACATTATTAAATAAAAAATGAATTTAGGAAGGGCTGCGATTTTGGTTTTTGTATTTAACAAATGAAATATTATATATATATATATATATATATATATATATATATATATATATATATATATATATATATATATTCGTGGGTGGGGCCACTAATCCCCCACCCACCTTCTTTGCCCGTGGCTATACAGCTACGAAAATGCACTTCCTTTACATTGCTTTTTCAAACTTTAAAAAAAAAATTCTAAGTCCTCTCCTTTGTAAGGAAGTGCATTTTCGTGGCTGTATAGATGTTGCCACCTTCTTTCACCCCCCTTGCACAACAATGAGAGTGTTATCGACAACCATCATGGCTACTGCATGATAGACTCTGTTGCTGTGACAATAGGTACTGTCATAGGTAGTACTCTATTGTCGCATCAACAGAGTTGTCGTGGCAACACTACAACCTACGAGCTTTAAAATAAATGCTGCAGTAAGTCAATTTTTAATTTGTTTAAAATAACTCCTAAAATTATTATTAAATTAAATAAATAATATTACGCCCAAAATTATACTTTAACTAAATCTTTAAATTTAATTCTTTTATTTAATTAATTTCTCAATTAATTAAATATAATTAAATATCAAAATTTTCTTATAAAATTTTCATGAAATTAAATCATCAATTATTATTTTAAATCAATTTAATTATAATAGAAAATCACCAAAGACCCACAAGACTAAAAATGAAAACCCATTATAAAGCACAAAAAACTAGATCAAACTCAAGGGTTATAATCATGAATTTACGTTACTTGACGAACTCAGAAGGGTAGACAACCTAGATACTTGTCCTACTTTCTAAGACAATTGGCTTAAGCTTAGGATTTGGACTCAAGAATGATCTCCCCTCTTTTATCATTGAGATATTACGATATGGTACACTATTTAATAAATATTTTTAATTATTAAATATTAGATTTAATTTAATAAATGTTTATATTTATTAAATATTAAAATTTATCATTATTATTATTTTCTTTTAATAATAATTATTTTATTACTAGATTAATAATTACTTTATTAATAATTTAATATTAGTTATTTTATTAATAAATCAATAATTATTATCTTTAATAATCTAATGATTATTGATTAAAATCTAATAATATTAAAATTGGAATTAAGGTATTATGAAATTGTATATGTAAAGTAAATTCAAAAATTGCAAACTCTATCAAACCAAAAACTTAGAAATGAAAACATGAACCTTATTGTTAACTCAAACTATGTGTTTTCAAAACCAAATAGAAGCTATGAAACTACACTGTTAGTTGTATGTTTTCCTGTGTGTTGGGTTTAGGGTTGACTTAGTTCTTTGACCAAATCAAGATGTTTACCAGAGGCTTGGGGGTTTGTTCTGTGATGTCATGATGATGTTTTGTATACGATCTTTTATACCCAACCTTGGTGATGTGTCACATTTTTCTATGATGAGTTTGATCTATTGATTGTTATTGCTTTCCAGTGTTCTTGTGTGGAACTGAGGTGTTTTTGACATAACCTTTGAGTCTTCGATCAGTTATCTTAAATTGCTTCCTAGTTGCTTGTATAAGACTGACGTGTTTATGACTTATTATTTTTAGGTGATTTCATGGTTTTGTATACATGTACTTGATTTTGGATTAGTCATGTTAGGATGATTGTATTGGTGAAATCTATAATTTGGATCACTAATATTTCAACACTTTCTAGTTGCTTGTTTAAGAATTGATTGTGGTTTATGGTCATATGAGACCTTTTTCTTTTGCTGAGTTTAGAGTAGGTTATCTATATGTTGTGTTGGGAAGTGGCTTGCAATGGAGGTTGGAGCCCTAAAGAGGCTACCTGCATAACCCATTGTAGGTTATTTTAATAAGTGATAACATTTCATTAAATGAGAGTAAAATGAATTAATAAGAGTCATTATTTTTTCTCGCCCATGACTCTAGTGCTAGTACAGGCTAGGATGGGAGTAGAGAGGATGCTTGGTTTTGACCTTGCTTCGTTAGTATGCCTTGTCAGTACGATAGGATACTAGTGCCACATAGAGTCACTAGGGGGCTAGAGTCTAGATAGGTTGCCAGAGTAACCTTAGAGTTGGCTCATGTGATGACACTTGCCCACTTACATAGTATATTTCCTATGTGTCTTTGTTGCCTCTAGATTTAGATGTCATTTGTGTCTTGGTACCTTTGAGGTAGATTACTTCCAATATTTCCTTGACCTAGATGTGGTTTGACTTTTAAGTTTATTATCCTGTTTGGGACTTGAGACTATCTCCTTAGCATGGTGGGAGTGGACCATTTAGGTTTCATGAGGTTGGGTGGTAGTGTTTTTTACTTTTACCATTGAGATCTGATAGTTCGATGTTGTTGTTGGAATTCCCTACTTTGTCTTATCTTTCATTTTGTTCTTGTGTACTATGATGGATGGTTATACCTATTGTATTGTATTTTATTTCATGGAACTTAAGAGATGATATAACCTACTTTATTATGTATATTCTTTTAGCCTTTCATACCTTGTGACCTATATAGTATTGCTAGGTGGCATTTAGGATAATTGTATATTATTTAAATAAATTTCTACTTGTAGTTATTCTTTAATGTGGATGTGTTATATATTGGTTTTAGTATTCATTAAACTTAAATGTGATTCAACATCATGGGACCCTTAAGAATTGTAATATGTTTTATGGTGTGTGTTTATGTGTATGTTATTGCTTTTTTAATTTTTTATTTGTTGTTGTTTTTTTATCTTTAAGAAAAAAAGTTTGGCAAACTTAGTGAAAATTTAGTTTATTTTCTTTTGGGTTCCATGTCGGGGCATTACAAATCTTGATTTGTGTCCCTAAAATTAGTTTATGTGCCCAAAAATCTTAATTTTCATGTCAAAAAATCATAAAATCACTACCTTGGGAAATGTGCCAAATCTAGGAGCAATATTTGTTTGCCTCAGATTCCAATTGTGTCTAAATTGGATAAATTATATATGGAAATCAAAGTTTTTGGGTGCTATGAATCTAATGGTGAGATCCATTTTTCCTCGAAGTACACCTAAAATTAGTGACCCCCTAGATCAAATATAAAAATCCTCTAAAAAATGAAACCCTTTTAAAGAAAAATAACATATT
Source organism: Cupressus sempervirens (assembly GCA_028749045.1). Classification (NCBI taxonomy): domain Eukaryota; kingdom Viridiplantae; phylum Streptophyta; class Pinopsida; order Cupressales; family Cupressaceae; genus Cupressus; species Cupressus sempervirens. The sequence goes on from CM053785.1 coordinate 504,957,088, forward strand.
TGAAAGCCAAGCCAAACCTCTCATAAATATAATAGGGGCATGAAGATCTAGAGCTCTGATAGCATGTTGAAGTTGATGAAAGATCAACCCTCACAGCTCCCAAGAATCACCTACATGCAAACACCTACGACATAAAGAGAGAAGCAAAAGCTATGGAGGCTGGAATTACCATATCCATAGATGAGACATTCTTGATGAGCAAAAAAAGAAATTACTATTATCAAAAGTGAATGAAAAACTAAAACAAATTACAAAGAGCTCAATCCTTATAAAAGGATATCAAAACCCTAACTGGTAAAACCTAGGTTGCATGATAATAATTGATTAAAAAAATTAATTATTGTATGTCAAAAGTTTAGCTTAAGTAAACTAGAGATAATAAGTGAATTATTAAAAAAATCAAAATGATTTAGTTAATAAGGTAATGTCTTATTACTCTAACACTTTAATTATGTTGTGAAATAATAATCTCAATGTCATTGAGGGTTTCATTTTACTATGAAATCATTATCTCAATGTTGTTGAGGGTTTCCTCTCACTATGAATGATCATCTCAATGATGTCAAGGGTTTGATTAAAATAATTCTTTTTTGTTTCAGTTGATTGTGAAATAATTATTTGCATGTTGAGGATTTCATTTGACTGCAAAACAATTATTTGTATGTTGATGGTTTCATTTGACTGTAAAATAATTATTTGTATGCTAAGGGTTTCATTCTTTTTTTAAATGATTATCTTTATGGCATTAAGGGTTACATTAAAATGATGATTTTTTCCCCTTTGTACTTACAAATAGCTTTGTTTTTCATCATTTTCCCCCATAACATTTAGGGTTTATTTTCAATGATTTCATTATGTCGTGAAATGAATTTTTATTAGACCTTGATAGTTTCATTATGTTAATGTCATTTAGGGTTTCATTTGACTATGAAACAATAATCTCAATGTTGTTAAAATCATCATTAAAATGATTCCTTTTTACATATTTCATTTGATTGTTAAATAATTATTTGTATGACATTGAGGGTTTCATTTTGTTGTTAAATGATTATCTCTACAATATTAAGGGCTACATTAAAAAGACACTATTTTGCTTATTTCATTTTACTATGAAATAATTACATATATGCCATTGAGGGTTTTATTTCAATTTCAAATGATTATGCCTATGACATGAAATGATACATGTCAAGGGTTTCAATTTATCAATAAATAGTTATCCATGTAGCATTAATGGTTACATTAAAATGATTATATTATATTTATATAATTGAATTGTCATTAATTACTTGTACAATTTTCACACAACAATTCCTTATTATTGACAAAGACATTTATAAGAGGAAGGTGAAATAACCCTGACAGGTTATTGTTTTCTCCAGCACCAAAAATAACTCTTTATTCTTCAAACAATCGAGCTCTGATACCACTGTAATATCCCCGACAGGATATTTGCCTCTTAAACACCAAAATACTAAAACTTCAATGATTAGGCATTTTGTCAAACAGTTAGCAAACGGGCTCTGATAGCTCTTCCCTTGAGACCTCGGAAGACAATACTGGACTGTGGTATTTTTAAATATATTTGGCATTCACATGAGGAAGAAGAATGTAACAATTTGCCAACAATAGCAAGTTAAATGGAAATGATAATGCCGATAGTATTCTATAACAGGGCAGCTAATAACAATTCAATGGAAATGAATATCAGATCTAGTTAAAGCACGAATTTGGTCTGCTACGATTAGTTGATTTATTCATATTCTTTTTACAACCAATTGACAATAAAGAACCTAAGTCCAAACCTCTATTTTAAAGGCTGATGGTAGATTCCAAACTTGAGGCGGGTCCAGAGTGGATCGTATTTAACTCAGTCTTGGCCTTGTATGCAATATCAGATCTCTATTGCTTCCATTTTATCTCTCACTTGCAAACCACAGTTTTCTGTAACCTCATGTTCGTCAACCTTTGAAGGGATTTCAATATATCTTTCTAATGTGCGAATTTCTGTACAAATGTCGTGTTCAGCCACTATTACAGGAAAGAAACTACCCCTCAGATCATGGCCCTCCACCTCAATGAAGCATCTCTCACTCAAATTAGGTGGGACCCAAGAAACCCTCTGACGCTGAATCTGCGTGCACTCCTCTAATTGATCTGTGTTGTGAACATCTCGATCACTATCTTCCTGAACGTATTCAATTAAAGATTCTTGCACTGAATATTTTCCTTGGAAAGCACAAACGATCTTTGAACTTGAACTGCGAAGATTAAATCCTTTGACCACAAAACTGGCTTTCATGTCAGAAGCAATGGCAATGGGAGTAATGCTTAAGATCTTAGGAGTGTTTCCAAAATCTGTGGATGCATCAAAAACCACTTGACCATCATATATGAATGCTATCCTCTGCTCTGTCTGGGCAAAGATCCACCCTGTTTTCCAAAAGCCACCATCAGACCCCCTAAGAAGTCTCTCAAGGCTATTTTTAAAGCCAGTACCAAGCTCCTCCCAAATAGACTCAGACAAGCATAAGTAAATTGTTAGGATGACACAGCCAGGTCTGATATAGCTCTCTATATCTGAAGGGCTGTTAGCTAGCCAATCAAGTATCTGTGATCGTAAAAGTTGAGGAATTTCGCTTGGATCTTTTCCAAACAGTTTGAAAACTATGCGTCCAGTACGATATTTGCAACTGAGATAGAACCCTCAGCAGGGTCATAATCAGAGATGCGCTGGAATGTTCATCATTCAAACATGCTCTGGCAAAAATGGCATCAGGATGAGATTTCCTCCGTCGCCTGTTATGACCAGCTAACCGTCTTCTACAGCTTCTCTTCCCTTCATCAAACTCTTCAAGAAGATGAAACCTCTTTGACTTTGCTCAGGGATGATGCGTTTCTTTATTTGCTGTAAATCAAGGAATATAAACCTTCAATGTTGTTGCTAGAAAAAATGAGGGATGTTCGACCTCAATCCTGGTTATCAAGAGAACAAGGGTATTTTGATCCTGTAGCTATATCTGTGTAGTGATCTGCTCATACCGCGTCCTTCTCTATAGAAGACTGAGATATCGCCTTACTCCTCTTGCCACTTGAAATTATAATAAATTTCAAACCTTGCTATCAGTCTCTAATGAATCCTCGAATCCAATGTCAACCAATATCCTGCAATAATTTGTGAGGATGTTGATTTTTCCACTCTTACTGATCCAAACATTAGACAGTGATGCATAAACCCTAAAGTTGGCCTTAAGCCACAAATGATCGCTCCGATGAAATGACTGAATGTCACCTCCAATTTGCAATAATTCAGATGATATTTCACACCCTCAAAATTGCGTACCTATTGAGAGTTTTCGTTCTCAATGGCCAACTGAGACAATTGTAGAAACCCTAGGTTCCACAATGCGCCTGTGATTGAATCACAATCTGAAAACAAGAGAGATAACACAACTGCTTGATTCGAATGGAGCCTCGGGGTGCCTATTTATTCTTTTCCCTCCATCCTCTCCAGAGACTTCTAGAACTTTTTTGATCTTATCCCTCAAGTGACTTTATTAAATACTCCAAGTAACTTTATTAAATACAAGGTCATCTTTTAATATTATTTATTTAATTAAAATAACTAATTAGTCATCCTTGGACAACCATTAATTAAATTAATTAAATCGAACTGTCTCCAAAAATTGGGGACATGACAGTCCGCCCTTCCTGAAATTGCTTGTCCCCAAGCAATGGCTGAACCATAAACCAATCAGTATGCCTAGGTCCCAAATGTAAGTCTGTGTATCATCCCAATCCTCATCATACTCCCGTGGAGAAATCATCAGTACCAATATCTGAGAAACTGTACTCATCATCCAAACAACTGACAACTCTGATGAAATTATCTGTAAACCAACTGTAGATGTCAGTAGAAGAAAACATTCTGCGGAACTCAAGCCAACTGAAACATCAACTCCATCAAAACTCAAGCCCCTGTCAAGAAGACACCTGCACCCAACTGCACTGTAGATATGACAGCAGCCATAGGTACCTGAAACACTGCCATCAAATCCAATCTCTGAAAAACTACTCTGGGTGTGTCGATGCTGCAGGCTGAGTAACTTGCTACTACCATTTCTTTTTTCGAAAGTAAGGGCCAATCTATCCCCTAATGGATGATAAGAAACTGGAGCCAATCTACATCTGCGTGAAATAAAATCTTCTACCTCTGTGTCAAAAGAGAAATGATGAGCGTACCCTACTGTATAATGCCGATAAGAACCTCCAAATTCTGCTGCTAGCTCATCATCACTGAACTGGTAATCAACATATGGCTCCAATCTCTGACTCCGAGTGACTGTAGGCTGGATAGGATCCCATGCATTCTGCTCAACAAACCCCTCCTCAAGATCCCTGTGAGGTAGCATAGTAGAAAGGACCCCTATAATCTTCTCAACCAATCTGCAAATATCACTAGTATCTTGGATGAGACCACCCTCTGTCACTTTATGCGTGTCCAAATGAACACATGCACTATCCAACAAATACTCCATGAACAGTTTAGTGCAATAAAAATTATACGAGGAAACATTAACATACTCCCCTTTACACCACAACTGGTCCTCTTGTAAGGGTGGCATACTCAATTGTACCACACTATCAACTATCTGAGAAGAATCAATCTGGAGACTTGACTCTACCGGTATCCCAAACTCATTAAGACCAACTTCTTCCAAACCCTGAACATGTATGTCAGTCTCAACAATAAGCTCCTCAAAAGCTACTGTAGGAGTGTACTTACCGTCATCTACCTCAGTAGTCAAATGAACTGGGTCTGGGGCTGGTTTTGACCGCAAACGCTCCAACTCCACGGTCACCTCCTTCAACTGAAATTGCGACCTTTGTAGATCCTGCCGTGTGTCCTCTAAAGTCTCAGTAGTCACTATGAGCTCCTGGGAAAGCTCACTCACCTCCTCTTCACGATCCAAGAGTGCCTCATATGCTGTACTCCCCCACTCAACCAAGTGATCACGGTCGGCTACCAATCGTAAATAATCTTGCTTCAATATCCGAACAGCTTCACGCAAGGCATGAATCTCTGCCAAAGAAAAGTAACCACCGCTGGACTCATCTGTCATAGAAGAACCCCAACCAGTAACAGCCAACAACTGACGAGCAGTATCAAAATGCTCGCAAGCGATAGCAATGTCTCGCTCACTAACTTTCAACTGGCTAATCACATGATGGCTTTGGCTAGATTGTCTTTTATAAACTCCCTCTGACACATCGACTGGAGGAATGTCTTCAAAAATACCGGTCTCTGGATTATTATCATCCATATTTTTCGAATCAACTTCAAAACTCATATCAACATCCAGAGTGTCAAAACCTATAGTTCTGCTGTCAAGCTCTTCTGTACCTAAAGGAACTGTCAAAGAAGTTGTGTCTTCAAAACTGTCCATTTCATCCTCCTGGATGTCATCAAGGCCAAAATGATCCTGGGACTCATCCGTACATGCTTCCAAATATGAAAAACCTTCAACACCTTTCAGCAAGAAGGGTCGTCTACATATATGAACCAAGCCCAATACCGGTGTATAAAAACTAATACCAACATCGGATGTTCTGCTGGCACAAGGAAAGATAACACCGTATATTTTGCTAATCAAATCCATGATAGCACTCAGACAATCATTGCTACCATTAAGTGTTAAATATTTCCAATTAACTGAATCCCAAATGCTGCTAAAACATTCTCGAGTCCATATCTGTGAACAAGGAACAGCTGGTAACTCAAGCAAACTCCTTACCTGAGTAATGTGACCAACTGGCTCTACGAACCTGTCTGACCTTGTCCTTGTATCCTGGATGTGAGTGCTAGATGAAACTAAGCTTAGCTCCATGCCATGCTCATTCCCATGTCTCTCCTAGTCCTGTAAAGCCAAAGTTGCTCGAGTGTCCTCAAGCTCGCAAGACAGCTTGACAACTTCCTCCTCCTTCCTCCTCAAGGCATCTGAATAATCTTTAGTAAGGCTAAGAAGATGGTCACAGTCTGATAGAAGATGTAAATAGTTCAACTTCGTCTTTCCCATTCCTTCACCAATTGCGTGTAAGTCACAGCAAGAAGAATTTGCCTGAACTCCCTTATGTCTTCCTTGTAACTGAATCATCTGGATGTGCTCTTCTATCATCTCCCGCATCCTGTCATGATGAGATAAAGAAGCCACAATACTATCTTTGCTTACCTTCAGCTGGCTGGACAAATCATGTGAAGTACCGCCATTCTCATCCTTATGTCACGAAGCATCTAACTGAGCCTGGTACTCTCTATCAGCAAAATCATAAATGCTCGATGTCTGCTCATTTCCACTAGGTATCTCATCATCATGCACAATGACATCTTCATCGTCATCTGAACTCACTTCACTGAAATCATTGCTTGTCGGAACCAAACTATCCTGGGTACCTGAGGCATCACCTTTGGGAAACCCGTATTCAGCTGTCTCAACTTGAGTATCAAGTTGACAGTTACTATCCATCAACGTAATATCCTTCACCACTTCTTCCTGTGACCGAACTGAAGCCCCTGACTGGTTGCACACTTGTTTCGAACTCCCCATTAAGGTTCCTAGTAGCATCTCTCATTGTATTAGTCAACGCTTTGTGGGAAGATGTGCCAAAATGAAATCCAGTTGATTTATTCACCTTAGCTGGGATGGACAGCCTGTCAAGCATACGGTGGTGTTTAACCAACAGTTCAGACATGTTATGTTTGATTTTTCTGAGCTCATCCTGAATGTCTGAATAGTCCTCCTTTCCACAATTCCGACTCTGAATACTGCGTCTATTACTTGTCCGAGGTTGTGTTCTTGGAGACTTGGTGTTGTACCTGTCCATCTTGGTTGAAGTAGAGTGCTGATTACTCATGTAAGTTGGTTCTCACCCCACAGGATGGCAAGAAAACCGCTCTGATACCACTGAAATAACCCTGACAGGTTATTGTTTTCTCCAGCACCAAAAATAACTCTTTATTCTTCAAACAATCGAGCTCTGATACCACTGTAATATCCCCGACAGGATATTTGCCTCTTAAACACCAAAATACTAAAACTTCAATGATTAGGCATTTTGTCAAATAGTTAGCAAACGGGCTCTGATAGCTCTTCCCTTGAGACCTCGGAAGACAATACTGGACTGTGGTATTTTTAAATATATTTGGCATTCACATGAGGAAGAAGAATGTAACAATTTGCCAACAATAGCAAGTTAAATGGAAATGATAATGCCGATAGTATTCTATAACAGGGCAGCTAATAACAATTCAATGGAAATGAATATCAGATCTGGTTAAAGCATGAATTTGGTCTGCTACGATTAGTTGATTTATTCATATTCTTTTTACAACCAATTGACAATAAAGAACCTAAGTCCAAACCTCTATTTTAAAGGCTGATGGTAGATTCCAAACTTGAGGCGGGTCCAGAGTGGATCGTATTTAACTCAGTCTTGGCCTTGTATGCAATATCAGATCTCTATTGCTTCCATTTTATCTCTCACTTGCAAACCATAGTTTTCTGTAACCTCATGTTCGTCAACCTTTGAAGGGATTTCAATATATCTTTCTAATGTGCGAATTTCTGTACAAATGTCGTGTTCAGCCACTATTACAGGAAAGAAACTACCCCTCAGATCATGGCCCTCCACCTCAATGAAGCATCTCCCACTCAAATTAGGTGGGACCCAAGAAAACCTCTGACGCTGAATCTGCGTGCACTCCTCTAATTGATCTGTGTTGTGAACATCTCGATCACTATCTTCCTGAACGTATTCAATTAAAGATTCTTGCACTGAATATTTTCCTTGGAAAGCACAAACGATCTTTGAACTTGAACTGCGAAGATTAAATCCTTTGACCACAAAACTGGCTTTCATGTCAGAAGCAATGGCAATGGGAGTAATGCTTAAGATCTTAGGAGTGTTTCCAAAATCTGTGGATGCATCAAAAACCACTTGACCATCATATATGAATGCTATCCTCTGCTCTGTCTGGGCAAAGATCCACCCTGTTTTCCAAAAGCCACCATCAGACCCCCTAAGAAGTCTCTCAAGGCTATTTTTAAAGCCAGTACCAAGCTCCTCCCAAACAGACTCAGACAAGCGTAAGTAAATTGTTAGGATGACACAGCCAGGTCTGATATAGCTCTCTATATCTGAAGGGCTGTTAGCTAGCCAATCAAGTATCTGTGATCGTAAAAGTTGAGGAATTTCACTTGGATCTTTTCCAAACAGTTTGAAAACTATGCGTCCAGTACGATATTTGCAACTGAGATAGAACCCTCAGCAGGGTCATAATCAGAGATGCGCTGGAATGTTCATCATTCAAACATGCTCCGGCAAAAATGGCATCAGGATGAGATTTCCTCCGTCGCCTGTTATGACCAGCTAACCATCTTCTACAGCTTCTCTTCCCTTCATCAAACTCTTCAAGAAGATGAAACCTCTTTGACTTCGCTCAGGGATGATGCGTTTCTTTATTTTCTGTAAATCAAGGAATATAAACCTTCAATGTTGTTGCTAGAAAAAACGAGGGATGTTCGACCTCAATCCTGGTTATCAAGAGAACAAGGGTATTTTGATCCTGTAGCTATATCTGTGTAGTGATCTGCTCATACCGCGTCCTTCTCTATAGAAGACTGAGATATCGCCTTACTCCTCTTGCCACTTGAAATTATAATAAATTTCAAACCTTGCTATCAGTCTCTAATGAATCCTCGAATCCGATGTCAACCAATATCCTGCAATAATTTGTGAGGATGTTGATTTTTCCACTCTTACTGATCCAAACATTAGACAGTGAGGCATAAACCCTAAAGTTGGCCTTAAGCCACAAATGATCGCTCCGATGAAATGACTGAATGTCACCTCCAATCTGCAATAATTCAGATGATATTTCACACCCTCAAAATTGCGTACCTATTGAGAGTTTTCGTTCTCAATGGCCAACTGAGACAATTGTAGAAACCTTAGGTTCCACAATGCGCCTGTGATTGAATCACAATCTGAAAACAAGAGAGATAACACAACTGCTTGATTCGAATGGAGCCCCGGGGTGCCTATTTATTCTTTTCCCTCCATCCTCTCCAGAGACTTCTAGAACTTTTTTGATCTTATCCCTCAAGTGACTTTATTAAATACTCCAAGTAACTTTATTAAATACAAGGTCATCTTTTAATATTATTTATTTAATTAAAATAACTAATTAGTCATCCTTGGACAACCATTAATTAAATTAATTAAATCGAACTGTCTCCAAAAATTGGGGACATGACAGAAGGAATCTTACAGATATGATCCCTTTTTCTTTTTTTCACTATTGTTGATAGTGGCCTACATGACCTTCTTTTATTTTTTGTTTATATCATTGATATTGCTATATTTTACTCTTGTCATTTATGTCAATTAGGCCATGTGCGCCCTTCTCTAAAGACTTTTATTAGTACTTAGTTTACTATAGTTGATTATGGTAGAAGTAGTTTGTTTAGTATAAGTAATGTTGATAATAATAGGAAAAGTAGTTATAATGAAAGTAATCCATTGGTTGTGCTATGTGGAAGTAATTGTGTTTTTTATATTTGGTTTGTATGCTATTACTATGCTGATAATGTCAATTTGCTAACTTTTTCTCTTTGGATTGTGTACTATAGGGCAACACTAACCCTTGTTGTGCTACTTCTAATATAAAAATTAATTTTGTATGCATTACATAACTTCTCAATTGTACCCCCTCTCAAGCATTCATAATGCAAAATCATTATTGATATGTAACTAATTCTCCAACAACTAGATCATCATTCTGCAACAATAAAACAATGTCAAGACTACCTTTAATAGTTGAAGAGAGCAGTCTCGTGAGATTTACCCCTCAATCATAAGTTTTGGATGTATCTTCATCTTGTTTATGCAACTACATTAACATCAATACCAAACATGACCAAAATCTAGGGACATCCTATTGTTTTTCAATGAAAGATCAAATAAGATTTGATTGACCTAGATATCTTTAAATGAATGATTGTGACAATTGGTTATGCATCTAGCATTAAGGGTTGCATTAAAATGATTCTATTTCATTTATTTTGATTCATTGTGAAATAATTATATGTATGACATTGAGGGTTTTATTTTGTTTCTAAATGATTTTCTCTATGGCATTAACAGTTACATTTAAATGATATAGCCATGTATGTTGTATACGTAAACACACACACACACACACACACACACACACACACACACACACACACACACACACACACACATCTATATCTAATTGTGTATATAATTACATGTATCTATGTATGTATGGACAATTACAATTACAAATACATATCGCATAATATATACATTATTATATAATTAAACTTGATTGGTTGAGTAAGAATTGCATGCACAAGTAGATGTTCATTTTTCACCTCGTAGTTGCAATTTTTTCCTTTGCAAAAGTGAAATTATACCATTTAGTTATTTTCCTACATTCATGACAACTTAAATAGTTGTCTAAATTTTAGCTTCCACTCTTGCTCTAATTCAACTTGTTCATTTTAATTGTTTCATTTTGTTGTTAAATGATTATGTCTATGGCATTAATAGTTACATCAATATGATTTTATTTCACTTCACTATGAAATAATTATATGTATGATGTCGAGTGTTTCATTTTGTTATGAAATGATTATCTTCATGACATTAAGGGTTACAATTATATGGTGTAGCCATGTATGTATACACACATGTTTATAGGTATGTATTTGTACATGACATTGACAATTTTTTAATGATTTTACTTTTTCACATTCAATGTACCAAATCATGCTTTGTAATTATTGTTAATGATTTCATGTAATTATTGTAATTATATAACTATATACTGAAATCATTATATATATGTTATGGAGGGTTTCATCATATCTATGTACATGATTATATACATGTAAACATAATCATGTGCACATACATATTTATTGCATACATAATTACATAATCCTCATATGTGATCAAAACTTAGGTATTTATGGTTCCATAATGTCGGGCAATGTATCCAAGAGAAGGTATGTGAATGATCGATGGACATAACAAGGTGGTGAGGGAATTAAGTGCCATGCTTTTCTAACACAACACTAAAAAATGTAAGCAGACACATATGCCAAAACCCTTATAATTACGTCGAGAGGCATTCTATACAATCACAACACAAAAACCCAGCACAGGAATATGCCAAAATAGATTCTCCGTCAATAAAAAAGAAATGGGAGCAGTTACACACTAATTTAATTAAAAATCATTTTATAAATGCATTTTATTTCACCATGGCCATGTGGCACATTATAAAATAATAAAACAAAAATTTATTCCTGAAATAATAGGGTGACATATGGCCATCCCAAAATAATAGTGTGACACATAGTCATCCCAAAATAATAGGCCCCAAAATAAAAAATAAAAAATATTTTATAAATCTATAAGAAAAAAGAATTAAGTTTAACCTATATTCATTTAAACTTTTATAAATAAATTAATTTAAACTTTTATTACTTTTTTCAGCAATATTAACCTATACTCATTTAAACTTTTATAAATAAATTAATTTAAAGTTTAACCTATATTGAAGATTATTACTTCATTTAAACTATATAAATTAATTAATTTAGAGTAGATTATTTATTTATTTTATTTATTTTTATCAGTAAACGGCCGTAGTCTTGATTACTTTTTATTAAATAAAACTAAATTACAAGTTGTCCTCCATTCTGATGGGCACTGGTAGGAAAGAACGGGGAAAGAAAACCTCTAGCCTTGCCTAGGACCAAAGTGCTATATTATACATACATAAAAGGGGCATATCCTAGTTTATTACATTCTTGTAGATCAAATTTCTAGTCTATTCCATCATGCCTGTTTGAGGATAAAAGGAAATTTGAATCTTATCTCTGCATTCATAACACCGTAATCACTTCAAATGTTAAGAGTTAGTCAAATAACTAAAACCATCAGATTCTTAATAATAGATCAGGTTGTCCCAATCCATGAAATGCTAATAAGGATAATTTTTTTTTATTGATTTGCATTGATATTGTATTTTAAATTAAACTTTCCTTATCTTGACTAAATTTCAAGTTGTTGAGAGTTTTATTAGAGATTAAATTATATTGTTATTATTTGTAATCTATATCATTATTATTTCCTAATCTGTTCGTCATTTGAAGGAATGGTTATACGGAAAAATAAATCCAATTACACTTCTGACTGGGGGAGCAAACCGCTGTAGAAATTGTTCAGAATAGTCCCTCAAAATACTTGATAAAGGCAGAAGGGGTAAACTTCATATGCCTCCCTATACATGGATTCGAGAGCATTCACAAAAGGGGTCAAGTAATTTATGCCAAACCAGGAAGATTTGTGAGAAATTAATCCTAAATTCATGCTTTCTAGTTGCTGATAAATACCACAATTTAAAAATTGCCATCGATACTAGAAAATGAGGCAAAATATTAGCTGTATAATAATTATCATTATCATTATTCAATATTTACATTTGCAAAATGCCCCTGTAAGTATAGGAGGGGTCTTAATTATATTTTGTCTTGCATGCATCAGATTTCCTTAACTATAATCGATAAAGATTACTGAAAGACCTTACTGCTAAATACTTATAGTACCAAAATTCAGGGTCAAGAAAACCTACAAAATGACACATATTCAAAATTATGGGTTGTTATCATAGAGACCCATGTTACATATGATTATCAGGATCTTTTAAAGACCATTATAATTTTCAAAGCTTCATGAAATGATGAGACCTTTGAACCTGGAGGGAATTCGAAGGTTCTCTTGCCCCTGTTGGATTTATCATAGTTGGGCAAACTGAACTCCACTTCTTCCAAATTTGTAAAGTCTACATCCGAGTGGATGTAAGCATCATACGCCCTCAGATAATCAGTTAACCAATTTCTACCTGGATCTACAATAATTCCCCTCCATCTTAGAAGGAAATTAATACTCATTTCCATTTTTGGCCATTCATGGAAGAACTGGATATAATCCCTAACTACCAGACAGGGACACCTTGGACTCCTACTAATCTCTGGGCTGTTTACATCAAATTCCATATAATACTTAGGGAGGGGGATATGAAGCCTGGCATCTATGTTGGCTACTGCTATCTCCAAACCTACTAGCCAGCAAGGGTCAAAAATATTGTAAGTTAATTTGATGATATCCCACTTCTCCACTCCTGCCTTGGCTAAGCATCCCACCCAAATCCCAACAACATCACTGTTGGTCCTCCAAGAGCATGTGTAGTTTAAAATCCCTTCACCTATTGCCCGACTAACCACTACCCTAATCATGTCATCAATAGGTTGGAGGAGCCTATTCCACCTTTCTGGTGTTATCAGCCCCCAAAAGGCCATAGTGCACTTCTCATATGCATGATATAGGCAAATGTTGGAATCCATTCAGCCAAAGCCAGACCTAAACCTATGACAAAGTTTGAATCAATCACTTTCCAATATGTAGTGGTAAAAAGGCCTCTGAATTCATGTATAAATAGTGACGAGTGAACACTCTAGATGCAAAATGATTACAATGACAACCTAATGATCTAAGTTTCCTCTTGATTTCATCATGGAGATATCAATCGTGTGAAATTGAGATTTTAATAAATATTTGGTACACTGCCCAATTCTATTGAATCACTTTACACATAGAGGTGTAATTCAATTATGAAGAATTCTTCCATGTATTTTAAATATTGATATAATGATAAGTTAAGGTGTTATTACCGTCGACACCCAAATTAGCTAATTTATCTGCTTCCTTATTACCTTCTTTGAATATATGCAAAAATCTTGTTTCTTTGAATACAAAGAGTGATTTGATGATATTTTTTGGTTTGGAATTTAAAACCTAGTTAGGGTTAATTCCCTTTCTGAGGGAATTGATAATAATTTGGGAATCCCCCTCAATCATAAGTTTTTTAATTTTGAGTTTAATACTAAGATTAATGCCTTCTTCAACAGCTTCTAGCTCTGCCATATTATTAGTCACCTTTTCTAAAGATTTGGATCTTTCAACTAAGCATTTCCCACACTCATCTCTAATAATACATCCTATTCTAGCTCTACCAAGATTCCCTCTTGAGGCTTCGTCGAAATTTAAATTTTTCCATCCAAGCAGAGGGGGTTCCCATTTACAATTAAGTCTGGTGAGGTTATTATTCTTTTTGTAGTAGAGCTGTGGGTTTATTAATAATGGCCATCTTTTTTTTATTTCGGCATCCCATTCTGAAAAGTATCCTTCTTCTCTAGCTCTCTTCTTGAGATCACTGTTCATCACTTTAGATATTGCCACTTCTATTTTTGAGTAGAGAGATTGTTCAGAAAGGTTTTGATTTTGAAATAGCCTATGGTTTCGTTCTTTCCAAATTTCCATAGGGTTATAGCTGGTGAAATGTTCCAAAGTTTCCTATAGATCTTTCTTGAGGAATCTTTAGGCCATCCTAATAAGTGATCTATCCAGTTGCTAGCTAATGGAGAGAACCAATTAATTTTTCTTTGAAGCCATCCCCAACATTCCTATGCCACTTTGCATGTATATAAAAGGTGTTCTGCATTTTCTTCTACTTCTTTGCATAGAATGCATCTTGATGGTCCTTCAAATCCCATCTTCCTAATTCTATCTATAGTTAATATTCTTTTCTGCATTGCTGCCCAAAGGAACATTCCTGCTTTGGGGAGACCATCAGGATCCCAACATAGGTCCAGAGGGAGGGTATTGATTTCCCATTTCAGCAAATTTGTGATCATTCTATACCCTTCCTTTACTTTATAAATCCCATCCTTTGATGCTGCCCAAATTAGTTTATCCTCTCTAAATCGAATTTGAGTTATTTAATTTTTAAGGGTGTCTTCTAGTTTTTCCTTTTCTAAACAAGGTGATTCCATTTTCTGGTAATGGTTTCCACTTCAATTTAATATTTGGAACTGAATCTGATTCTTCTATGTAATCTTTCACCTTTATCCCTAGGGAGGTCTTAAGGAACATGATGGTTTCAGGTGAAAAGTCCTAACAAATAAGGAGGGGAAATCCATTCCAAGAGTCTTCCTAGAATAGAGCTTCATCACCATTCCCTAGGTCCCATGTTAAAAACTTGGTGATTAAGTTTTTGCTATTAACCATGAAGTTCCACCCTGCAGAGCCTTTTGGAGGGTTTTTAATTTTGAATAATGAGGTTTTGTCTAAAGGATTAAGGTATTTATTATAAAGGATTTTAGCCCATTTTCTGTCACTTTCATGATATAGTCTCCAAACTTGCTTTGCCCCTAGGGCTTCATTTTGCCATTCTAGATTTTTGATCCCCAATCCACCATATTCTTTGGGTTCACAGATTTTACACCAGCTGATTAAGTTTGTTTTTTTCTTTTCCTCTAATCCATTCCAAAAGAAGTCATGAAGTTTGCTTTCTAATTTAGAGTTGATATTTTTAGGGAGGAGAGAGTAGGAGAGTTGATGATAAATAGGTATGGCTGATAGGATAGCTTTGATCTTGGTCATCCTGCCAGCCTTTGTTAACCACCTACCTTTCCATGATTCTGTTTGATTATCAATTTTTTTAATAATATGTTCCCAACCTGGATTCGAATACTTATTTTTATGTAGATATATCCCTAGATATTTGAATGGAAACTTTCCTTATTTGAAGTCCAGTTTATTACAAATTTGGTCTTCTACCTCCTTCGATGTATTGAGAAAAAAGATTTCTATTTTCTCAGCATTAATCATTTGTCCTAAGGCTTAGTACATGTGTCTAAAATGTTTTGGAAATGTTCTGCCTCTTGGAGAGAGCTGATTCCAGCAAGAATGATATCATCAATGAATTGTTGATGAGTGGTGTTCTCGACTTCATTAGTTACTCTTACCCCTTTAATCATAGCTTTTGATTGCAATTTTTTTATTGCTCTACCAAAGGCCTCTGCCATTATGATGAACAAAAAGGGTGATATAGGATCACCTTGCATGATGCCCTTGGAAATATCGAAGAAACCTTCCAAGGTACCATTAACAAGAATTCAAATTTTGGGAGTCGAGATGCATTGATAAATAATGTTAATCCATTGTTTTGAGAAGCCAAAAGCCTCAAGTGTTTTGTAGAGAAATCTCTAGTCTACCTTGTCATAAGCTTTTTGGATATCTAGTTTAAGGAACATGCAAGCTTCCTTGTTTTTAATTGCTAAATGAATAGTTTCTTGTATAATTATAATACCATCTACGATAGATCTTCTAGGAACAAAACCAGTTTGTTCTTCTGATATAATTTCAGGAAGAAATCTCTTGAGGTGGTTGGCTAATATTTTAGGAAAAGCCTTATAAATGGTGTTGCATAATGCAATAGGTTTGAAATCTCCAGGCGCCAAACTATTGCTTTTCTTAGGGATAAGTGTTAAGAAGGTATGGTTGATTTCGGTTAGGATGGTGCCACCATTGCATGTGGCTTCCAAGGCTTTCCATAATTCTTCTCCAAGGATGTCCCAACATTGTTGAAAGAAGAATGCTTGAAAGCCATTTGGACCCAGGGATTTATCTGGGTTCATATTGAAGAGTGCAGTTTTTACCTCTTGAAGGGTGAAGGGTTCTGAGAGGAATTTATTATCCTCTTTTGTAATCAGCTTTGGAATGTATTTTAAAATTTCTTCTTGGGCTGGTTTATTACAAAATTCATAGTTGTTAAGAATATTACTAAAGTGTTTAGTTAGGATTTTCACAATTTCTACTGGGTTTTTAGTTTGCTCCCCCTTAGAAATCTTGATTTTTGATATGTTTATATGATTTCTATTAGATAGTGTATTGTTATGAAAAAAATTGGTGTTTCGGTCTCCTTCTAGGAGCCATTTCTCCCTGGATTTCTGCCTTTGAAATATTTCTTTTGCCAAGTTTTCTTCATGTTTTAGTGAATATTTTTTTTCTAGGATAAAGGATTCATTAGTCATTCCCTTTTTAATGATTTCTTTATTTAATTTATTTAACTTTTCTTCTATTTCTAATTTCTCTTTGAAGATATTTTTAAAGTGTTGGTTGTTCCATTTTAGTATTTTCTCTTTAACACTTTTCAATTTTGAAACTAGGCAAAACATTTTAGAACCTTCGAACTATTCCTCTTGCCACCATTCTTTGACATGATCCATATAAGACTTATCCTAAAACCACATTTTCTCACATTTGAAAGGATTCCTGCTAGGTTTAGTCTATTCTTTGAATTCTATCAGCTGTAGGTAGGATTTCTGCAGTAATCATTTTGTCTGGATTGAGCTCTCCTTTGAGGAGAAATCTGTCCAAACACTCTACTATGTAGCAGCATCCTTTTCTTCTATTATTCCAGGTAAATATACCATTTTTTGTTTTAATATCCATCAGAGAGTCCTTCTGGATCTAACCTTTAAAGTCTTCCATTGATTTGCTTACTTGGATGCTTCCTCCCTGTTTTTCTTCCTTAATTGAGATGACATTAAAATCCCCTTCTATAATGATGATTTCTATGGGCAGTGTTTTAATGAAAGCACTGATTTCTTCCCAGACTGCAAGCTTATTTGCTGTAGGGATTGGTCCATAGATATTTATAATTACAAATTTAATGTTTGATTTGGTACTACTAATCCTTGCTCCCATCCAATTAGTTTGGGTGGATAATAATTCTATGCTAATTTGTCGAGGGTTCCATATGATTCCTAATTCTCTTGAAGCTCCCTACGAATGTTGTAGTTCTGATTTTCATCTTCCCAATTTTTGACTTAATTTTATTGCTTCATCTCTATTAAGTTTGGTTTCTTGAATTAATATAATATCCAAGTCAAATAGAGTTAGATTACGCTTTAGTAAGCATTTTTTGCTAGGGGCATTGAGACCCCTAGCATTCCAAGTTGTGATTTTCATTGCTCCTTGGGAAGGAACTTCCCCTTCCCATTGTATAATATATCTAGAATCTTGTTTTGTTCCTTGATTTGACCTACTACTTCTCTGAGTTCTTTGAGAGATTTCCTTCCCCTCTTCTAATTTGATTTCCCACAAATTGGGGTCTTCATTCCTTCCTAATTAACTACTATCCCTGTTCTTTCAAGATTTTGTTCATTTACTACCATTTCTGTTACTGCTGCTACCTTCCCTTCCTAATTTTCCTCTGAGATGATTTCTTTAATCAACAGATTGCTAATTTGTCGATCCTCTTCCTGTATTTCTTGGATGGCATTTGATGCTTCTTCCTCTATATCACTCTTGTCTTTGATAGGACTATTCATGGTCATATTCCACCAAATGTCATCTATATCTAATGGGGAAGGTAGTTCCCTTGTATTTTTATAAGTTGTTCAGGGTTCTGATTCAAACATCATGTCTTGCCCATTGCTAGGAGTTTGCCAAAATTTATAACTTTTCTTTCTCCCTTTTTTCCTGATTATTATGTTGCTCCACTGGACAAAGTCTGCTGATGGTATGATAGTTTCTTGCTCTGTGTTTTCCTTTTGAATATCTTTTTCTTTTAATACATCTAAAATTTTCTCATCTTTCTTCTCTATTCTGTGTTCTATAAGATTCAAATCATTACCTCTTCCCCGTTCCTCTGTTTGAGAATCACCACTTCTTGAGGTCTCCCCAATCTCTATGCTTTTTATCTTCTTCCCTTTATGTTCCCTGTGGAATTCTTTAGCTAATAGACTTTGGTCTATTAGATCATTTTGAATCAATAGGACTTCATGCATTAGTTTCTTTAATTTCAGAATATTCTGGTCCATTTCCTCAATCAATTCCTTTTCCAACAAACAGTCCTTGCAATTTTTCAATTTAGTTAACGACTACTGGTAGCTAATATCTTCCTTCCTTTTAGTTTCCAAACTTTCTTCAATGTCCTCTCTGATGTCCATAGATACTTCTCTGTTTACCGATCTGCTTTCCTTAGTAATGATTTCCTCTCTTTTTTCATTTGAATACTCTTTGGCATTTGGATTCTCTCTGATTTCCTTAACTTTCCTTCCATCTGTTTTGCCTATCTTCTTTTTTAGATTTTTAATGTTATTTTTTATATCTAAGATTGCATGATTTGGATCTACTATTATGTTAATGTATCCTAAATATTCTTTGAAAGTTAGATTATAAATAGATCTATTAGTAATTACTTTCTTGTTGGTTTGATAAATTTGGTTAGTTTGAACCAACACCCTGATTGTATTAGATCTGTAAATGTTATCTGCATAACCTATTATAGTTCCTAATGAATTAGATATCTTTTTAATTATTGTTTCTTCCATTAATTTAGATGGTATGTTAGTACTTTCCATCCAGATTAAAATTCCTGAGTTTTTGATGTGATCTTTATTGAAATTTGGATGCCAAGCTAGGAATTTAACATGATGGCCCTTATAAAAAACAAAGTTTAATTTCAAAATTTCCTCTTTACCCTATGTGTCTTGACATAAAATGAACAAGATTTTTTCATTAAATGAGTTAATGCTACTTACCTTGTTGCCCCAAATTTTTGAAAAAATGCTCACCAGCCTGGCTCTTTTCCTCGACAGACCATTCCAATACATATATATTCCCTTGTTTTCATAGTCTTTCCATCTCCCTTCACTGTAGGCATTGCTGATCATGATCTCTTCAGTAGATGTATTCTTGTTCATGAAGCTCGACTTTGAATGATTTTCCATGTTTTGTTTGAAGATGACCTTGATCTCTTTTTTGGTGCAGAGGGATGTATACTTCTTTCCCCTTGTTGGGAGTTCTAAATTTTGAAATGTGTTCATAATACTGCTTCACAGGTGCCGAAGGGTTCTTGTTTTTTGAGTCTATTTCCTGAGTCCTTCCCAAGGGGATAGAATTGGCTTTAGACACCACTCAGGGCTTTTCTGGCTTTATCAGATTGGGGTTAGGGTTAAGCTTTGATATTGACACATATCTAGTGTTACTGTAAAAGGATTTTTGTTGATGAATTGTTCCTCTTTTTCCATTTTGATTTTGCCAGGATTGTCCTTGCTTTTTCCTCTTGTGCACCATCTACCATCCAATTTTTTCTCAAGGGGCTGATTGTGTTGAATCTCCTTATTTCGTTCATTGTGTTGCCATACAAAATATTCAAATTTGTTTTTATTTCCATCCAGGGTGTTGCCTTATGCATGAATGCATTGTGAAAGGGCATCATATTTATTGAAGGTCGTCAGAGGAGGCTGAGATCTAGTTTTCTACTGAAATGCATAAAACCTTGATTTAGGGCGATTGTTTTTTGCGAGGTTTTTTGTCATTTTCACTGCTTTCGTCAATTCGCTGGATTCACAGAGTAGAAAAAATTAATTTAAAGTAGATTATTACTTCATTTAAACTTTTATAAATAAATAAATTAAAAAAATTAAAAAATATAAAAATAAAAAATAAAATTTAAAAATAAAACAAAATAAAAAACAAAACACAATATAAAAAATTTAAAAAAATTTAAAAAAAATACAAAATACAAAATACAATTTAAAGGCAACCGCGGGGGTTTACCCTCCACATGGCGGGTGGCGGTAGACTGTCGTTGTTAGTAGCGACAGTCTGCCATTGAGGTGGGCTTATGCGGGTGCCATAGTGGGCTATGCGAGTGATGTTTCCTCTTTAAATTTGTTTTTGTGTTTTGAATGCATTTTTTGTTATTGGCCATTTCAAACATTTCCTTTCTTTTTCCTCTTTCTTTTCGTTCTTTCAAGATGATCGAATTAAAGAATTTGAATATAACTCATGTAATGGCAGGAAGTCACAAGGACAATTCTAAATCCTTAAATATGTTGGCCTTGTCATATTCTATCATACTGATATCTGTCTCTCTTCTATTCTGCAAAACTCTCTTACCTTGCTCAATTATGGTGCCTTTAGTATCTGAACCCTTATGTTTTTGCAATACCTTTGTCAACTATTCTTGAGGAGATCCGAAGGAGGCATTTAAGCTAGGATAAAGTGATTATCGACTGTAGAAGCTGTGAGTCAAGTAAGGTGGCGATTTAAATTTCTTCATCCATATTTCATTCATAAATACTAGTCTTTCAGAGTTGGCTTTTACTAAATCTTTTCCATGTTATGTCAAAGCAAGTGTGATACACCAATTAGTATATTAAAATCTCTTTCTTTTTCTTTTCAATATCTTTAGATTTGCTAGACAAATCATAAATAATTAACATGACAAGAACAATGTTTTGGGGGTATTTTCTCATACCACTGCAATCGAAAAGGAGAAATTTGGAATTAATAAAAAAATTGTTTTCATTTTAGTATGAATTGATCTTTACTTACTATGGAATGGTAACAAAACTTTACACATCTACACTAAGAATCGAATGCGCAACAATTTTGCCACTGGCATCTATGAATTTTTGTATTCCAACATATTTTAATATTATTAGTATTCCACTGGCAACATATATAAGTATTGTACAAAAATTTTATGTTCTACTATAAAATTATTTTATTATAGAAATTTACTAGAACAAAATAAACATAAACGACACATACGTTATCCTTGCTAGCTCCCGACTTGATATGATGGCCAAAAATGTTGTTGCAATAATAGAAATCATGAGCACACAAATAACCTTATTAGCCATTGCTATGAATCTTTCACTTTAGTTTCGAGTCATTCTCGACAATGAGTAACATTTATACATAGTTCTTTGTCTACATAATAGAAACTTCCAAAATAAAAAAATTTCCTTCCTTTTTCTCATTTCAAAATTCTAAAAACTTTCCTTTCTTTTTTCTGATTCTAAAATTTTAAAAACTTTCCTTTCCTTTCTTATTCCAAAATTCTAAAAACTTTCCTTTCCTTTTTCTCATTTGAAAATTCTATTTTTTTTTTCCTCTCTACATAATTTTGGAAACTTTCTTTGTTCCTCATATTTATCTTTGACTTCTCTATGTAGAATAAATCATACACACTACTAAAAAAACAAATTATTGAGAAGAAGTCCTCATATAGTGCTAAATTTGGCTAATAAATCCCCATTTTAAAGATTAATGTATAGAACATTGTCCTCATTTTTTAAGCTTATTTTATATATGCAAATTAATTTCTATATTTAAAAATTTCACAATTAAAAAGATATTGTATACATGTAGCGTCACTACCACATAGTAGCTTAATACCTGCCTTAATTACATATAATTATAATTTTATATGTAAATTCAATTGTAATTTTATTATAAGTATTAAATACATTATTTTCTAATAGTTATTCTTATTTTATAATAATATATATCTTATTGTTGTTTATAATAAAAAATTAAATAAGTGAGTTAGTTATAATAAAAAAATTATTCATTTATAATAGTCTTTTAGTTTAGAGTGCTATTTAGATTTTCAATAATATTTAGATTTACAATACTATTTTGATTTAGATTACTGTTTACATATTAATTCTATTTAACTCTTAGGCAATTATGTTTCAAAAGTGGAAGGCAATGCTGCCATTTTTCTTATATTATATTGCTAACTCTTTTATTCTAATATATTTTATGCATAAATTAGTTTAATGTTTGAAATGTGGAAGGCAATGCCGCCATTTTCAAACATTACAATATAATTTTTTTGTAGAATATTATAATGTAATTTTTTCGTGGAATATTAGAATGTAATTCTTATCCATAAATAATGTTTCAAAAGTGGAAGGCAATGTCACCATTTTCCTTATATTATATTGCTAACTCTTTTATTCAAATATATTTTATGCATAAATTAGTTTAATGTTTGAAATGTGGAAGGTAATGCCGCCATTTTCCAACATTACAATGTAATTTTTATGCATAGATAAATTTTAGAATGTAATTTTTTCCAACACATATTTCAATACTAACTATTCATTTATACTCTTATTTTGAACTAAATACATGTATTTGAAAAGATTTTATGTACTCTTTTTATGTTAAAGGTGCACACCATGAATTTTAACTATGGAATGAAAGTCCAAGTGTGTTGTGACGATGATGGCTTCTAGGGAGCATGATTCCCTGACATCGTAATTGGTCAAGTGGAAAATGCTCAAAGGCCAACGTTTGTTATTCAATATGATGACTTTATTATAGATGAGTTGACTTGAGAACATCTTATCGAGGAGATTGTTGCTGATCATATAAGACCTACACCACTGGTTGTTCCACTACCAGGATACATTCCATTAGATTTGGTTGTAGATGTCTTTGAGAATGATTGTTAGTGGTCTAGCGTGGTTGTCGACAAGTTTCAATCCCCGCTAAGTCAACAATAGTTTTTTGAAATCTACTTTCCACATACCCAAACTCTTGAACCCTATTCTCAAGCTCGCTTGCATTGATCTCATGATTGGGTTAACAAAATGTGGATATTAAGGCAGTGGTGGTGAATATGCTCTTGGTTTTTTTCATGTGGAGATCCACATATGTTTTGGCAACTATTCTACTCTATTAGAAAGTGACTGTTCAACAACTATTCTACTTAATTAGAAAGTGAATGTTCACTATCTTCTAAAGTGGACTTCCTATTATTTTTGGTATTGGTATTTTGTATTGTAATATACAACATCATGTACTTATCTATTTGTAATAAAATGATGTAATAAATAAGATTATTGATTTCCATGATGTAATACTTTTTTCTGACTATTTATCTTGATGTTGTATATTTCATAATAAAAGTATACACTTCCATAAATCTTTTAATTTAATTTTTTAAAAAAAAATTTCATGTTTTTTTTTCTTTTTTCCCTTTATTAATATATTTTTTAAAAAGATAATAACTATCTCCAATGTTTCTCTCCATTTATGGATACTCTATGCATACATTTTGATGCTTATATCATCTCATCGATCTACTTGCACAATAACTTTCTCCATTTTTTTTCTACATTGTAATAGTAAGGTTCATTGGTTATGTATTTCTCATTTATATACAAACATATGTTACTTTTCTAAGGTTATTTATCTTCATTTAGGCATACATTATTTACAAAATTTAATTCACATTTAATAATATTTATTGGTGAAATATTTGTCATCTATATATAAATAAATGTTACTTCATTAATGTTTTTTTTCTACTAGCTATGGTGAGACCTAGGTTGAATTTTGAGATGGAGGAGGAAAGGAGAGAATACCAAAGACAATATCAAAGAGAGTATCGTAGATGTCAACAACAACAATAGATAGAACTCGAAAGAGAACAACAAAGAGTAATAGAAAATCAAGGGCACATGAGAAGATATGCTAGAAGAAGTGCAAAAATAATGGTTGAACAACTGGAAACTGAAAATTGAGGTCTGCAAAATGCAAAGAGAAACCATCGTCGATGTACTTCTAAGAGGGTCCTTCTCAAAAATTCACAAAGCTTCCAAGTTCAACATCCTCAAGCCAAACCAAGCCCCATATATGACCATCCTCCAAATACAAATAATCAACTAAATATTGAGAATTTACACTCACCATCCATAGAACGTGTACCATAAACACCACAACATGGAAGTGATATACATGTTGATTTAGAATTGCAAAATGATAGAGAAAACATGCCCAACCCAAATGGTACGCTTCAATCCAAATTTAAAAGATTCCAAATGCAATTTAGATATCAGATAGATAGTTTGAAAACACCAAATATGTTATGTTTGTTAGGAGTCATATGCAAGAATGAAAGTATATCGCACCAGTGAGGGTCTAATATGCAATAGGTGTCGTTAAAAGATAGGAATTCATAGGTTTTCATCTTCAAATAATATGGATCCAGTATGTCAACCACTAGAGCTTGCAAATTTAACTTAGGTTAAAGAGATGTTGATTACACGTGTAAACCCTATATTGCAAGTTACACATGCAATTGGTGGTTAGTATAAGTATAAAGGACATACCATTAGTTTTCCCCAGCATGTTGAATAGCTATCAAAATTCTTGTCACACACAATTGATCATTTACCAATCATTATTGTTCGAAGAAGGGATCAACGTGGTACACGATATAACTTTACCATGAATAGGGATCATGTTTATAGAGCATTGAAATACAAAGTTGAAAATGATAAATTCTATGTAGATGTTAGGATAGATGAAAGTGCTCTTAATGACCTGCCTACAAATATAGATGAGAATACTTTTCATAGATTAAAGACAATGCACATGGAGTTTGATTTTGATGCAAATGAAGTTGTATTCCTAGGTCCTCTCATGGAGACAGACGAAGGTAATATAATTGAGCACATAGACTCTATGGCTTCAAGGCCACCTAATGCTCAAAGGGAAATGGAATTAATTCATGCTTGGGTTAATAATCCTCATGTAGTTCCATCTACTTTAATTGAGTGGCCATCTATAGGTGCATCACTTATCAATGAGTATGTCACATCTGGGTTGTTGGATATGGCTTTCCCAACATTATTTTTAGATGGAAGTTGTGATTGGTTAGAGCCTAGAATGAAATGAGTATACTTGCATGAATTTGTAAAGCATTTAATCAAATACAAGGATCACCACTTTGGAAAACATCCACGATTTAGGTATTTTGTGCAGAACATGGTAATGAGACAACGCACACAAAGTTTAGCATCTGTTTTTGCAAAAAGGAGCTTTCATGAAATGCCAATTACTATTAACGAATTGTGTGAACATATGGAGAATATGCCACGTAATAATCTCATAGATAGGCTAATGTGATTCAGAACAAGTCTAAGAGGAACAAGATCATATTGGACAAAAAACAAAGTAGAATTAACTAACTTACTTGACCAGCTTGGCACACCTACAATTTTCTTCACATTAAGTGTAGTCGATATGAAATGGCTTGATTTACATGCAATAATGCTTGGTACACCACCTGCTGATCCATGAGAGGCTAAAAAATGGAGAAGGTAGAATAGCATCGACTATCCAAATATAGTCACTTATTACATGCACTTAAGGAATACAATGTTCAGGAAAGAAATACTCGAAAAAGGTATGAGAGTAAAGGAATTTTGGTGTAGATATGAGTGGCAACATCGTGGTTCACCTCATGTTCACAACTTTTTATGGCTTGAAGGGGCACCAAATATGGACACTATTAATTGGTCAAATGAGGATGAACAAAAAAGTGTAGAGAGATATTTTGATTCCATTATTCATGCATGGAATCCTTGACATGATTTGCATCAAAGAAATATCCATGTAAGTTTCATATTATAAATGAGTTCAATATTAATATATATTTCTCACCTCAATCCAATAGAATAATATATAAATTATCATTTTTAGGTATTCCAGAATTTTGGTCAGCATCCATGCCTCAACAATACAACACAACTCACTGAGATGGATATAGATCAAGATTATGAATAGATACTCAATTGTGTTGAAAGACACATGGTCTGTAAGGAGGGAGCATGCCTTTGTAAAAAAAGAGGATGCATGGTTTGCAGATTAATTAAATTCAAAAAAACTTATATCTAAATTATCTATTTCAACTTTTTCAACAAGTTGGTTTGACAAGATATGTATTCACCGATGTTTCAGGTATAATGCTCCTTGGAAATTAAATTTGGACGGGTCAAAGTTATACATAGATGAAGATTCAGGTGAGAGAAAATTTGAACCAACAAGAAATGATGATAGAGTTAATAGACACAATCGGTACATACTACAATTGTGGAGGGCCAACATTGATTGGCAAACTATCCTTTCAAGACATGCAGTTATCAAATATATTGCAAAGTATGCAGCAAAAGCATAGAAAAGCTCTAAAACATATCAACAAATGTTGATGCATCTTTCAAATGTTGAAAATCCTGATGATTTGGCATCACAGGCATATAGAAAGCTTTTAACTAAGACAGTTATAGAAAGAGATATTAGAGCTCAAGAAACATGTCATATGTTATTACAACTTCCGTTGGTGGAGTGTAGTAGAAAGTTTGTTAATCTAAATGTCTCACGTGAAGTTTTCAAACCTGTGGTAATCAATGATGATAGAAATGAGGAAGAACTCACAAAATATTTTGTTGATGGTTATAAAATAAGACCACTTTCTATGGAAGGTATTAGTTTGATTGATGCAGCAAGGTCCTAGATATATAATCCCAAAAGAAGAGGAGATAATAAATGGAGCCCAAGAAAGAAAGTAGCTTTTGTTAGAGTTTTTCCTAGGTATTTTACTAATCCTCTGTAAGATTCTGATAAATGGATGGACTTTTGTTTGTCTAAGTTGATACTAAACAAACCTTTTCATAATGTTGAGAGAGACATTGGTCATGATGATGATACTATAGTAGCAAATTGGGACTCATTCAACTACAATTCTTGGCATGTCCAAAGGAAAGAACATGCACAAAATGATGAACCTTCAAGTGATTCAGAGATGGAAGATAACAAAGCCATTCAGGAAAATACTATAGAACATGAGTGGGAAATAATATCTGGGTTACACCATGGTCAACATATGCCAGTTTCTGAAATTGACATGTTGGGAAGCAGAGATATTGATAGAAATAAAAATTGGTGTAGTGAATATCAAATTGAAGAGGAGACAATCTGAGCAATAAAATTCATACTTGAAATGAAAAAACATGGATGTCTTATGTATGATGACATTCCATAGTGCATCAACTTTACAACTCTCAGTCACAAGCAACAAAAGGTAGTTGACATTATTTTGACACACTATCATAGCAATCAAGTGGAAAATCCTTTATTTATGATAATTCAAGGAACATTGGGAATGAGAAAGTCTTATCTAATTGGTGTCATCAATTAATCTCTTCAGATGGCATCGATGACAAATCCTTCTCCACTTCTATTGCTTGCACCAATTGGAGTTGCAACTTTCAATATAGGAGCATCTACCATTCATTCAAAGTTGTGGATTCCAATTACAGATTTTTCCCAATTACAAGGGACAAGACTTACAAGTTTTCAACAAGAGATGCAAAATATCAAATATATTTTGATTGATGAAATGAGCTTCATTGGCCAGAATATGTTGGAAAATATAGATAGTCGACTTAGACAAGCCTTCCTACATAAAGCAGACATAAGCTTTGGAGGTATCCCTTTCCTTACAACACATGGTGTTATTAATGTCTCTTAATTCTTATTAACATTGGTCATATAAAATGTATATCTTTCAATTTTACTTTATATACGTAACTTACAATTTTGCAACTATCTTTTAGGTGTATCTATTATTTTAGTTGGTGATTTGGGGCAATTACCTCTTGTTAATGATAGACCAGCATATGATAGCAACAAGTGGGCAAAGTTATTATGGCAGGAATTCAAGATAGTGGTTACACTAGATAAAGTATTTAGGCAAGATGGAGAAAATATCCAACAATAAATATTTTGTCAGCTTCTCACAAATGTCAAAGATGCCAATCCACAAATAGATGACTCAAATTTGCTCATGACAAGAACACCTATAAGATTAGATATTGCAAGCAATGATGAGTGTGATAAGACAACACATTTATTCTCTACAAATGACAATGTTCATAACCATAACATGAGGATGTTGTATTCTTTAAGACATCTAGTTGCACGTAGCCTTACAACCAAGTCAGGGAATGGTAATGGAAATGAAGATTTCTCAAGCAAGGAACTTGATATAGAGAGTTATTGATCAGTAACAATGCAAGAGTAATGTTGACTACAAATCTATGGATAGAAGTTGGTCTTGTGAATAGATCATTGGGATATATCAAAAATATTGTCTACAAACTAGGAACTGCTCCACCTGAGCCACCAGCATATGTTACAGTTGAATTTGATAATTATTTTGGAGTACCATTTGATGATCATCATCCAAACATAATATCAATAGCTCCATTGCAGAGGGGTAGGACCTTCCAACTACCATTAAGGTTGGCATGTGCGTTGACTATTCAAAAATCTCAAGGGCTAACTCTTTCAAAAGCCACAATTGACATAGGTCCAAGAGAAAGAGCAGGATTGAGATTTGTGGCCATATCTCCTGTTAAGTCACTAGAAGGTTTGAGGATAATACCACCATTTACATATGACTGTTATGAGAAAATGAAAAGTGGGAAACAACTTTCAAAGAGAAAAGTAGAAGAATGTAGATTGAGAAGTCTTGAAAATCATTGATGTTTTCAAACATACTATTTAATAATAAAGATTTATTTGTTCTACTACATTATGTTATCATCATCGTGAACTATTATGTTGTTATTCTTGTAGGGCCCAATTACCGTTGCACCAAAAGCCATGACTGTTAGTGAACATGGAACACCACGTAATTAATCACCTGTGGGCAGGGGAGCGCGTCACATCACCCAACAATCTCCCCCTCGACGCGCATACCAGGTGCTTACACGGGTTGGGAAGGCACCGGGGAGATTTGAACCCATGACCAGGCCAAAACCAGGCTCTGATACCAATGTGTAGAGCTCTCCAAGAGCTTTCCGTTGACTACTCGAAGTCCAAAATCTGACTCTGAATGCCCAAGTTATGCCCTAATTCGTGCTTAAAATAAATAACATCTGACTTTAGGGCTCTTAAAACCTGAAAAAATATCAAAATCATAGAACCAAACCTACACCATGTTGTAGTGCTCTGAATTAGCTTTCCAACGCCTGTAAGAACTCTAAAATTCGATATTCTGAGAGAAAGTTATGGCCGTTTTACTAAGACAGTCTTTTTACCGTTTTCAGTACGATTTTTAATTTTTTAATTTTTTCAGTGACAAAAATTCCGATGGGATTAAATTTGATGGCCATCACGGGCTGAAACCAAAAAACTCTTTCATTTCCTCTGAACATGGCCAAACTAGGGCATATTATATATCAAAATTTATGGAAATGTCGTCTCGGATCCAATGGTGAGGTCTGTTTTTACCCAGGAGGTCATTTTTGCAAGCTACCCCCCAAAACTCTCATTTAAATGAAACATCCAAAAAAATATTTTTGTCCAACAATTTCACATGCCCAAATCTTTTAACATCCCATCATAACAGCAAACTCAAAACCCTTAGATCTGCAATAAATCATTCATATATCTTGCCCTTTTTTTTAATCCTCTCATGCATTCCCATGGATTCAATCTAGGGTTACAATAATAAAACCATAGCTCTGATACCAATTGTAGGGCCCAATTACCGTTGCACCGAAAGCCATGACTGTTAGTGAACATGGAACACCACGTAATTAACCACCTGTGGGCAGGGGAGCGCGTCGCATCACCCAACAATTCTTATTATTACATTGATAGTTTATATTCCACAATTAATGACAACTGTAATTGGATATGCTCAATGCAACATTATAACCTTATTATTTGCACTTTTTAATGGTTGCAAGTATGATTGGGCTAAAATTTAATTTTACTAACTCTCCAATTTGTAATTTTAACTATGATCATCAATTGGGTCCTCAAATTAAGGTAGCTATAACATTAATTTAAATTATAAAGGCCTTCTTCGATTGAAATAAATCAAAATGATTATGCTTCATGACTTTTAGCCAATACATTGCTACTCAATATTTGAAAAGTATGTTTGTATATTCTTAACTATCCTTCAAAGGTCATAATATTACCATGTTTCTATATCCAAAATTTCATTACCAATTCTAATACAATTAGGTTTTTATATTCATTTTCTCCACAGTTAATTATATTAAGTGACCTATTATGTTTTTTCAAAACCATTATTGATTTAAAATTTATGTCCCTCTCATTAACTATGCATTTATTCTTCTTTTTTATTGGTGCTAATGCTTTCTAAATTGTTTTCCATGATTTTTTTCAGGCATGGCAACCTCTAATAGACAGTCAATCATTGTCGACATGAGCCCAACTTCTTTTGTAGGATCAAATCATTTTTTTGAGACATTGTTTTAGAAGTGTGCACGAATAATTAAACAATGTTGTGCAACTATAGTAAAAGCACTTGAGGATGCAACTTTATCAATTGATCATGTACAAGAGATAGAGATAATGGAGATGGAAGATGTTGCCA
Organism: Cupressus sempervirens; assembly: GCA_028749045.1. Taxonomy (NCBI): domain Eukaryota; kingdom Viridiplantae; phylum Streptophyta; class Pinopsida; order Cupressales; family Cupressaceae; genus Cupressus; species Cupressus sempervirens. Next base: position 504,988,103 of record CM053785.1, read on the forward strand.
AATACATACGCAACACTTCTGCAAAAGTAGATGCATTTCCACCCATGATGAAAGAGGTCTATGATGATCATATTATGAATAAAGGTCGTAATATAATTTTAATCTTTGAAGAATATGTGATGTATTTACATCATTATGGATAACTATACACATGGTCCATATGATGATTTCTCATCTTTCATTTTTTCACTTATTACTTCATCTAAACAATTGTACTACGAGATATAGTTCTCCTTTCATCTATGTATCAGAATAATAAATAAATGATTTAACTTTTTAGCTCAAATTCTTCTCAACTATACTTGTAAATATTTGAAATGTTTTTCCTTGACCTTTGTGTTTGTAGCTACACTATTCATGCTAAGCATAATTAACATTAACCAATGGTCTATTTATAAATGTAACTAATAAAATTATAAAACTACTTAAGGAACATTGTAATCCTTATATTGCTCTTTAATTCTAAGAGGCATGTCTAATGACAACAAGCTACCCTCCTAGATATAACTATAAATGCAACATTAATTGTAACTCTAACCACGGTTCTACTTTATCCCCTAACCTTAACCCTAACCATAATTCTAATGCTTTGTCTACCCCTAACTCAAACTATAACCCTAATTGTAACTTAAATTATAACCTAACTTATATTCTAACACTAAACCTAACCCTGATCCTGACCCTAACCCTAACCCTAATCCTAACCCTTTATTTACCCCTATCTCTAACCCTAACTCTAATCCTAACCTAATCATAACTCTAATCCTAACACTAACCCTAACCTTAACCCTACCCCTACCCCTAACTCTAACCCTAAATATAACACTAACTCTAAAGCAAAATATTCATTTTATACTCATTTTAAGTGTAATCATTACCTCAATAACATTTACTAGCCCTTTGTTGTACACTATTCATGCTAAGCATAATTAACATTAACCAATGGTCTATTTATAAACCTAATTGATAAAATTATAAAACTACTTAAGGAACATTGTAATCCTTATATTTCTCCATTATGGTAAGAGGCCTGTCTAATGAGAACAAGCTTCCCTCCTAAATGTAACTCTACATGCAACACTAACTATAACTCTAACCACGATCCTAATTTATCCCCTAACCCTGACCCTAATCATGACTCTAATGCTTTGTCTACTCCTAACTCAAACTATAACCCTAATTATAACTTAGAATCTAACCCTAACTTATATTCTAATACTAAACCTAACCCTGACCTTGACCCTAACCCTAACTCTAACCCTTTCTCTACCCCTATCTCTAACCCTAACCCTAACCCTCATCCTAACCATTTCTTTACCCCTATCTCTAACCCTAACCCTAACCCTAACCTTGACCCTACCCCTACCCCTAACTCTAACCCTAAATCTAACTCTACCATAATTAGACTCTAACCTTAGCCCTAGCTATCATCCTGACCTTAACCCTAACCCTAACTCTACTCATGATCCTAACCATTTCTTTACCCCTATCTCTAACCATAACCCTAACCCTAACCCTAACTCCAATCCTAACCTAACCCTAACTCTAATCCTAACACTAACCCTAACTTTAACCCTATCTGTACCCCTAACTCTAACCCTAAATCTAACTCTTACTCTACCATAATTAGACTCTAATCCTAGCCCTAACCCTAAATTTAATGTTGACTAAAACCCTAACCCTAGCCTTAACTCTAACCTTAACCTTGACTCAAACTCGTACCCTAACCTTAACCCTGATGTAGCTCTATATATAACCCTACCCCTAACTCTAACCATTAATCTAACTCTACCATAATTGGACTTTAATATTATACCCAACTCTATATATAAACGTAGCCCTAACAATAACCTTAAGCCTAACCCTTTCTCTAACTCCAACATTAAACCTAACTATAACTCTAACCCTACCCCTACCTCTAATTGTAGCCCTAAATCTTACTCTACCATAATTGGACTTCAACCCTAATTGTAATGGTAACCCTAACTCTAACCTTAACCCTTAATTAAAACTCTAACCCTAACCCTAACTGAAAACTTGACTCAAATTCAAACCCTAAATTTAACCCTAATCCTAACAATAATTCCTATGCTCTGTCTACCCCTAACTCAAACTATAACCCTAACCAGGCTAACTCATATTTTAACCCTAAACTTAACCCTAACCCTTTCTCTACAGCTATCTCTAACCCTAACCCTAATTCCAATCCTAACCTTAACCATAACTCTATTCCTAAAACTAACCCTAATCCTAACCATAATCCTACCCCTAACTCTAACCCTAAATATAACTCTAACTATAAATCTAACTCTACCATAATTAGACTCTAATCCTAACCCTAATCCTTAGTTTAACCTTCACTAAAATGGTAACCTAACCCTAACTCTAACCTTAACCCTAACTCAAAACTCTAACCCTAACCTTAACCCTTACTTTAATCTAGACGAAAACCATAGCCCTAACCCTAACCCTAACCTTAACCTCAACTCAAACCCTTACCCTAACCTTAACCCTAATGTAACTCTATATACAACCCTAACTCTAAATATAAACCTAACCTTAACCATCACCCTAAAACTAACCCTTTCTCTAACTCTAACCATAAATCTAATTTTAACCCTAACCCTAATCCTAATTTTAACCCTAATTATAACCCTAATTTCAACTCTAACTCTAGCCCTTATTCGAGCTCCAATTCTAACTCTACCTCTAAGTCAAACCCTAACTCTAATTCTAATCCTAACCCTAACTATATTTGTAACCTAAACCCTTAATCTTACCCTTGCCCTTACCTTAACCCTAACCCTAACTCTAATTCTAACCCTAACTATATTTGTAACCCAAATTCTAACCCCAATCCTAACATTAACTCTAACTCTAATTCTAAACCTAACCCTAACTATAACCCTAACAAGATCTGTAATCCTAAAAATCACCCTAGCCCTAACCCAAATGCTAACCCTGACTCTAATTGTAACTCTATTCCTAACCGTAACTCTAACCCTATCCATAACTCAAACCCTAACAATAGCCCTAACCCTAAAACTAACCCCAATTTAAATCTTAATGCTAACCCTAACTCTAATTCTAACTCTAACCCTAACTCTAACTCTACTCTTCAATATAACATTTTACTTAACAATATGCTTAAAATAAAACTGAATTAAAGTGATGCAAATAAACACCATATATAGAAATAAAAAATAAAATGTTCAAGAATAATTTTATAGTAAGTTTATACTATTACAATTTTATTGTAAGTTTATACAACTATATTTAAAAAGAAATAAATAATTTGGCACTAACCTTAAAAAAATAGAAAAAATTTAAAAAATACTTTTCCTATTGCGTTGTGATTGCCACTAGCATATATATATATATATATATATATATATATATATATATATATATAGAGAGGGCCATTGATGCCAAAAGTAATCGTTCTCAAGGTGCCTATTTTCATTTTCATAAATCCCAATTGTGATTAAAATAACCTTGGGATTAAATGAAAATAGGTGCCTTGAGAACGATTGCTCTCGGCGTAATATATATAGGTATATATAAGCTAGTTAGGTGTTATTTAAAATTTGAATTGGATTTTTATTATTTATAAATGTATGTGTGTATATATGCATGTACACATATACATACATATGTAAGTATGTATGTACATATATACATATTTATGTATGTATGTATGCATGTATGTACACATTCATACATGTGTGTGTATGAGTATGTACATGTCTCTGCATACATACATATATTTATATACTCAAGGTACACTACACATTGTATTTGAGTGCCAATCCTTCCATATCATGCATGTTATACTTTTATTACTAAGAAATTTGTTTGTATTGATGATGAGATGCAATATTGGTTAGAAATTGGACTTAAATTATAGTTGCAATAATGAAATGAGCAAAACAAATGCTCATTTCATTATTGCAACTATAATTTAAGTCCAATTTCTAACCAATATTGCATCTCATCATCAATACAAACAAATTTCTTAGTAATAAAAGTATAACATGCATGATATGGAAGGATTGGCACTCAAATACAATGTGTAGTGTACCTTGAGTATATAAATATATGTATGTATGCAGAGACATGTACATACTCATACACACACATGTATGAATGTGTACATACATGCATACATACATACATAAATATGTATATATGTACATACATACTTACATATGTATGTATATGTGTACATGCATATATACACACATACATTTATAAATAATAAAAATCCAATTCAAATTTTAAATAACACCTAACTAGCTTATATATACCTATATATATTACGCCGAGAGCAATCGTTCTCAAGGCACCTATTTTCATTTAATCCCAAGGTTATTTTAATCACAATTGGGATTTATGAAAATGAAAATAGGCACCTTGAGAACGATTACTTTTGGCATTATATATATATATATATAATATATATATATATATATATATATATATATATATATATATATATATATATATATATATATATATATATTATATATATATATATATATAATGCCAAAAGTAATCGTTCTCAAGGTGCCTATTTTCATTTTCATAAATCCCAATTGTGATTAAAATAACCTTGGGATTAAATGAAAATAGGTGCCTTGAGAACGATTGCTCTCGGCGTAATATATATAGGTATATATAAGCTAGTTAGGTGTTATTTAAAATTTGAATTGGATTTTTATTATTTATAAATGTATGTGTGTATATATGCATGTACACATATACATACATATGTAAGTATGTATGTACATATATACATATTTATGTATGTATGTATGCATGTATGTACACATTCATACATGTGTGTGTATGAGTATGTACATGTCTCTGCATACATACATATATTTATATACTCAAGGTACACTACACATTGTATTTGAGTGCCAATCCTTCCATATCATGCATGTTATACTTTTATTACTAAGAAATTTGTTTGTATTGATGATGAGATGCAATATTGGTTAGAAATTGGACTTAAATTATAGTTGCAATAATGAAATGAGCATTTGTTTCCCATCAATGTTCTAATTTGAAATTCAACTATCACAAATGAACACATTGAATTTCCACATCCAAATGAATTTATAAAAAAAAATCCCAAGGTTATTTTCATTAGCAACTAATCTATTCTTTTAATGAACATCCTTTACAAATTTCACAACTTAGGACTTCAGCAAAAGTCTTGTTTTCAAATATTGGAATCGTATTGATGATACTACACCTTATATGTATGTATGTATGTATGTATTCATGTATTTGTATAGGGTGAAATGTGAATAAAGGAGATAGGTCTCAATACATCACATAGTCATACACCTCAAAAAGGAGAGGAGTTAAGGATAAAGATCCTTTCTAAACTAACCCCAAGATTATTGGTTCTTACTAGGTTAGTGCAATCCAAGTAATATGGGAGCACTAACACAAGCAAATATCCAATGGATATGGAGCTAGATGAAAGAATATCTAACTACTTGAAATCCTAACAAGTATGGAAATAAATTGGTTCTAAATATAATCTATGAATATCAAAGAAGATGATAGATAGAAAATATGAAATGCAAATTATAAGATTGACTAAAACACAAAAAGTACTACCTCAACGGATGAAGAATGGTTGGATCTAAATTTATGCCCTCTATACTACTCCTAACAATGAATGAACTTAGTTCTAGATTTGAACCTATGAGGTCTAGAATACCCAAAAATCATTTGGCTCTAGGATAGAGTAAACTTTTTGGGATGAAGCCAACATCCTAGGATGAGGAAGAAATGTGTCCTAGTCCAAGATAGAGTAAACTTCCAAGGACGACAAAGAAATGTGTCCATGTCTGTCTATGCCTGATTACAAAACTGATTTCCAATCTTTGATATTCTACAAAATGGGTATCTAGATCTATATTTTGTTATGCCTTCTATGATTTACCAAAATTTATAAATATGTATTTTAGGTGGCTATGTAGGGATTTTCTTTAGTCAACCCCACATTTTGGTGGTTCTTACCTCCACGGATAGTCATTAAATTAGAGAAAATATGTTTGATGGTCATGTATGAACTTTGAATGTGTATAATGATAAGATCAAAACCCTAGTACATATATTTCAATTGAATTTGAAAGTGAGGTTGAAGTGGCAATGCATAGATTTGAGAATAACCAAGAAAGAATACCAAGCCCCCAAGATTAAAGTACTCTAAGTCATTCTCATAATCTTTGTTTTTTACTATATGGTTGAATCTTGAATGTTGGAATGTTAAATTCAATGGTAGAGTGAAGAACTCTATTGCTTCAAAGGTTGTTTCCAGGCTTCTTTGCTTCCACCTTGCAATTGCACTATGTTAGATTGGGATGTGCATGATGTCCACATGGAGTTTTTGTGTTTTTTCTTGCTTGATTTCTTGATGTGCCAAATGAAGCAATTGATTATTCTCATAAAGGATTTGGAATAAACATTTTCCTACTAGTCAACTAGTTGAAGAAATGATGCCTAAGATCAACCTTGACATGAGGGTGAAGAAGGGGGGCCAAAACAAGTCCTAGAATAGGGACACACTATTGAAATATCAATCAAGTTTGTTGTTAGTGACAACACTTATTTAGATTTTGTATGGCTACTGAGCTCATTGAACAATCTACAGTGTTTCCCATGTAATTCAGTAGCCACTGAGCTCTACAGTTGCTACCAAGTCTTCTGGATTAATTCCAGTGACCAATGAGCATTCCAGTGGTTACCAAGGGAATTTAGTTAGTGTGAAGTGCAACAGTTCAAACTGAGCAGAATTAGGTAGTGTGGAGTCTAGCAGTTCAACCTGAGCACTCCAATGGTTATCAAGCTTTGCAATTTCTACTGAGCTAGCAGTTCAGGTGATGCAAAGCTAGTGCTAACTAAGCCATATGTGAAGTTAGTATTTATCGAGTGAAGTCATGATAAACTAGTAATTTAGTTTATGCCAAGTGAAACAGTTTCTACCAAGTCACCAGTGTAGACCAAGTTCGAGACTACTTTGATGTGATTAGTATGGACCGAGCTTCAACTTCTATGAAATGCATGACGATGCTGAGTAATGACAGTGGATGCCGAGTATCAGAACTTCACCAAGTCAATCTTCAAAACCCAAGTGTCTTTATTTGGGTGGACTTTGTATTATTGGTGTTAACTTATATAATGGCTGACTTTGTTATTATGTAAAATGGATTGGTGTATATGTATTGCATTGTATCATATCCAATGTGTGTAATGTGTAATTCATGAACATAAGTATGTAAGAATGTGAATGTAATCAAGTAGCAGATAAAGTATATATTGAAGACCATATCAGAAAAGGAGCAATAGAGACATATCCATCACAAATGGTGATCGGCAATTCAAGGAATCTCTATTAGCAATTCAGCTGTAAGTTAGAGATCTACTATTTCATTCTAACAGGTGAATCAATATAAATCTTTTAACAAGGTAGACTTAAAAATATTTCTTAAATCTCTTTACTGAGTGCATACTCCATTGTGTGTTTGTAAAACCTCTAACAAGGTGGACCTAGCAGTCCTAATTGCTCCTAATAGGGTAGATCATTAGAAGTGATCAATGTAAACCTTAACATGCCAACTTTATGTTGCAGTATTGAATTTTTGTGGGTAATCATCCCCACCCTAGTTTTACTTTCTAGTTGGAAGTTTTTTGGGTCACCAAATTATTGTGTTCAAGTGTTGTGGATGCTTTTATTTTTCAGTTTCTCATGCATGTAATTAGATCAATAAATAATAATTGGTATATTGCTATAAAGTGTTGAATTTGATAAAGTTTTAGAGGTTACTAATTCACTCCTCCCCTCTCAGTAACCTAGCATAGTCTTGAATATTTCCAACAATTGGTATCAAAGCTTTGTGGTTCTTAGGATAAAGATTAACAGCTTAAGCAAAGATCAAGAATATGGAAATATTCATACTTGATAAGGCAATTGACAATGAAAAGTTGGATCTAGAAATGACCATTGCACAACTCAAGAAAGCTAAGGAGCAACTTTCTCAATCCCTAAAAATAAGGAAGGAACTTGCAAATCAAATGAATGATCATTAGTACATTGAAGAAAGAATTGAAGACTTTTTCCCTTCAAGCAGTTCAAATGAAGCAAATGATGCAATCAAAGAACTCCTAGAGAAGAATGGTTCCCTCCAAGAAGAAGTAAGAAAGCTCAAAAGAGATTAAGAAATTCAGTCAGTAAGGCTATGTGAAATCTTGGAACCAAGGAACAAGATGAAAGAAGAAATGGATGGAAGTAACAATGAAATCTAGAACCAATCCCTTCAGCATGAAAATCTTATGGATCAAATCTCCAATGCAAATGAGGAAATCATGAGCCAAAGATAGATCAATGAAATATTAAGAAATGATCTAAATTTGGAAAGAAAAATCAATGAAAGAATAATAAATGAGATGAGGTCTAAAAAGAAAATCAGTGAAAGATTAAAGAATAACTTAAACACTGAAAAGAAAATCAATAAAAGAATGATGAAATCCCAAGCATACATGAATCAATTAAATCAACTAAATGAGCAGAATCTCTATAGGAAAAATGGTAAAGTAGGAATTGGATACAAAGAAGAAGGTGAATCCTCAAAACAAGGAGCTCAAAAGAATCAAAGACCTACTTGCAATCACTATGGTAAGATAGGTCATACATCAAACAAATGTTGGAGTAATGGTAAAGCAAAATTTAATGAAAAATGCCACAATTACAATCAGCATGGTCACAAGGCTAATGAATGCAAAGAGAAACCAAGATTTGAGGGCAAGTGTCACAAGTGCAAGAAACAAGGTCACAAGGTATCAAAATGTAGAACTGAGTCATTCAATCTAGCAGAGCAAATTGTGAAAGCAATATTTGGTTGGGACTACAACACTTGGTGTAGATGTCATTACTGTGGAGAATATGGACACATTGGCATGAATTGTGTTAAACATCACACAAGGAAAAGAGATACCACCATAAGATGTTTCACTTGTACTGAACTTGGTCATCTAGCCAAGAATTGAATGAATATAGGTAGAGTTGAAGATGAAATGAAAGAAAAAGTAGATAACATTCGAAGTAGATGAGGTAGCAATGGATTCCTAAATCTACCAAGGATGCTAGTTCAAGTAATGATGGTCATGTTACTCAAGAAGTGGGTGACTCCACCATTTTCAACCAGGTTTCCAAAGAAGAACTAGAACTACATTCTCAAGATCACATTCAAATAGTTCCAATTGAAAGGTTACAAAGATCCAAATTAGTATTCAAGATACAAAAGGATCACTAAGAAAGATCGGTATCAGTTATCACCAAGTTACCTTCTCTACTGAGTATGGTTAGGTCATAGACTTTGCCAAGCAAGGTCAAGAGTAACAAGACATGCATGATTATTGAGTCATGGAGCCTTCACTAAGTAATCAATTTAATAGTGGCCAACAACTTGTCAAGCATAATGTCAAGCATGATGTCAACCCAACTACCTTTGTATCAAGCATTAATGGTGAAGTTTTAACACAAGCATGAAATCAAGTTCATTTTTCACCGTGAAATCTAAGTGTTGCAAAGAAAGCAAATTCCAGTGCAATCAAGTGACTTCAAGCAAATTTGTAGCAATGTTTTCAAGGTTTTGGTAATTTACCAAGTAATCATGGCATCCAATAGTAGTAGAAACAAAACAAAGAAAGGGTCTGAGATGTTGGTTCGAGGAGTCGAGTGGAAAGCACCAAACTTCAAACTTGTACCCGCGATCATAGAAACTCTCGACCCAAGCAGAGCTCAATCACAAATCCCACCTAAGGTACTCCTTATTAATGAAATTCATACTCATTTCAAGTGTTCTATTCAAGAAACTGGAACCCTAGAAATGGATGATGCCCTAGGTGAATTGTGTGTTAATGGAGTTCTCAAACCTGAGCATAAACATTTGAAAGACAAAGGTTTGACCCACATTCCACATATGCCCCAAGGCTTTCAAATCAAATGGATCAGATACATTCTAAGTTGGGTGCATAATGGTTAGCTATAGCTTGAGCAACCAGTTATAATCACAAAGAAAATGATTCATCGCATTACTAGCCTCCCCATGTTCACTAAAGCCAAAACCACCAAAACCCTAGGTTGGGTTGAGCTGGAAAAAAAACCCTAGCTGAGTGGGATGATAGAGGCATGAAAATTAGCAGTGCGACTAATGTAGAACTAAAATTTAGGGTACATGTAGTAGCTCACAAGATATATAGTTTGAGCCACCTCAATATTGTATCGTGTGAAGCTATGGATTTAGCTTACAAAGTTGTGAAGAACAATTTGTCTTATGACTTGGCAGATCTATTGTTGAAGCAATTCAACAAGAACATGGAGAGTATTTAGACTTCCAAGAACAATCCCTACAAATTTGGCTCTCTGTTGTCTTGTTTGTGTTGGCATTATGATTATTTTTTCATTAGTGACAAAATTTACTCAATTATGTATGCTTACCAAGCATCAAGTGGTTACCTTGTAAACTTAGTAGTTCAGCAGTTTACATCGAGCAGACAATGGCTACTGAGAAAATACAAACAATGTGAAGTCCAGCAGTATCTACCGTGCTTCACAGTATCTACTGAGTAGATAGTTTGTGTCATGAAGATTCAATGTCTACTGAGCAATGAAAGATTTAGTGTCTACCGAGCAATGAAAGATTCAGTATCTACCGAGCAATGAAAGATTCAGTGTTTACCGAATGAAGCAAGGTAAACTCAGTGAACAGTATCTACTGAGTGACACTTCATCTATTGACTCACCAGTGGTTACCGAGTTTAGAACTACATCGAGTGATTAGTATGGACTGAGCCTTCACTTCTACTGAGTGCATGACAATGCCGAGTAATGCAGTGGACACCGAGTATTAGAAGGTCACCAAGTCAGTTCAATGAACTTGAGTTATTTACTATTGGATTAACTCTGTAATGTAGTTATTTACTTGTATTTTGGTCGATCTTGTAATTTTGTAAGTTTGAAAGGTATATATGTAAGATGTATTGTAAGATATGAAAAAATGAATGTGTATATAATGCATGGAATGAGAAGGAATTGTGAAGTAATGTGAAGTATATGCGAAAGTTCATCAGCAACAGTTCAAGGTACACAACAAGGTCAATTTAGAGACTGAAAAGTTATATCCATCACATGACGTGATCAGTGCATAAGGGATCATATCAGCAATTAGTTGCAAGTAGATCCACTGCTTCATCCTAACAGGTGAATCGGATTTTCAAATCCTTAACAAGGTAGACTTAACAATCTTTGTACAAATCTCCTAATAGAGTGCATACTTCATTGTATGTTTGCAATTCCTCTAACAAGGTGGACCTAGCAGTCCTTTGTGCTCCTAACAGGGTAGATCACCATAAGTGGTCAATGTAAGCCTTAACAGGCCAACTTTATACTGCAGTATTGAAGTTTTGTGGGTATCATCCCCACCCCAGTTTTACTTTCTATTTGGAAGGTTTCTAGGTCACCAAAATATTGTGTTCACTTGTGTAATGATTGTTTTATGTTTCAAAACTAATGCATGCAGTAGCATAGATAGATGTGTGGTAAATAAATAAAAAGATTTAAGGTTACTAATTCACCCCTCCCCTATCAGTAACCTATCATCTCTTGAATATTTCCAATAGTTTGTTCTTCTATGTTGAAAATTTCTTCCCTTCCAAAGGCACAGTGGTATGGAGGAAAGATGTGCCTATATTGTATCAAATAAATGAATACATTACAGAAATGGGAGAGAATTTTGTTAGCATTATGGACAACTACTTCAAAGTATTCAAAGAGAAAATGAATAACAGATTCAGAATACCTAAGAAGCTAGTAGAAGATTAGAAAGATGATGTTTTTTCCATGGTAGACAGTGAAAGAGTCTACATTCAGGCAGTCAAACCCAAAATTCTATGCGTAAAACCTCTTCCTTAAGAGGTGAAAATTGATGAAACAAAGAACATTATTGAAGTTTTGATTAATGAACCTATTGATGGAACATATGATGAGGCAAAGGTGAGGATAGAGCTGGAGACAAAGCTCCCACAAGCGGTTAACAAAGGTAAGAGGAGGATAGCAAAACTAAAATCAAGCACACCTCTTATGTTAACTGAGGGCAAAGGAGAAGATATAGATGAAGAGGAATTAGAAAAAGAAGAAGAACTGGTGAAGAAGAAAGGCAAAGTGATCATCGCCAAGCCACCTAAACCATCCATTGTTGTCTTCACAAGGAGGTCTAGGAAGAAAGGAAATGATATTGTGTTTAGAAAACCTCCTCCCACCTTCCAAGAAAAGTTGAAATAGATGGAAGAAGGTGCAGGCATAACCAACTTCAAATCCTTGAAGTATGAAACTAGGTCAGAGGCAGAGAAGAAATAGGTGGAAGAACTGGTGTTAACCAAAATGGAAAAATGGAAGTATTCGCCAGATCAAATAGCCTCTCAAATCTCTAATGAATTATTAGAGAAAATAAAGCCAAGACGAGACTTTTCAATGCAAACAATAAAAGATATTTATGCACAAACCCTGAGGCAATTGCTACTGAGCATGACAAATGTTGAGGTAAAAGAGTGCTTGAAGAAAAATGAAGATAAAATGACTCTTAGATTTAATACTTGTTAATTTTTGATCAAAGATATAGACCATGTGGTTAAGAATGCCACAAGAATGTGGAAGAATATTTATCATTTGGATAAACAAAGTGACTTCCCAGTAGATGTTAAGGATGATGATGATGAAGAAGAAAAAACTTATACTGAGCCCACACATTTTGACAATGAGGAAGTTGAAGAAGATAAAGAGGAGGAAGCTACAAAGGAAGACAAAGAAGATGATGAGGAGACTGACCCTATAAAGATAGCAACTGTAGTCATTGCCTCATTTCCTCACTCTTTAAGAAAACTAGTAGCCATATCAAGCTCAGAGATAGCTTCAAAAAGTTTGATTGTGATAACTACAGGTACTTCAAATGTCCAATCACTGTTCACCCCCACACAACTCAACACATCATTGATAGAAGTGTCTACCACTTCATCTATCGAGCTGTAGCCTCCCTCTTCTTCAGCTCTCGAGTTGCAGTCATCAGTAACGGATACAGTGGCTTCTAAAATTTTGAGCTCTTTAGTAGTAAGTACTTCAATTTTAGATTCTACAATCTCGTCTACTTCAGTAATGGATGCTTCAGTTATGACTTTTTAGTTTTGGATTCAACAATCATTCCCATTATTATTCCATTAGTTAGTACTATATCACTCTTTACAACAAGTCCTAGTATATCTATAATTTTTTCCATCTCGAATATAAAGGCTTTAAGTACAAGGATAGTTTAACCTAAGGCTCAATCGAGTACAAGATTTTTGAGTAGAGGAAAGGAGATAAAGAGGATATAGACCTAGATAAGGAAATAGAAATTCCCAAATGGGACTTCTATAATCTTACTGCAGATCAAATGCATATAGCTGGTGAACTCCTCCAAAAGAAGACAAAGTAGAAGAAATTGAGAGAAGAAAGAGATAGAGAATATAAAATTATAGATGATGCCAAGAACATTTTGTCTGAGGCAATAGGTATTGAGATAGATTCTTCTCAACCTATTTTGTTGCAATTAGTAGAGGCAGTCCAAAAGTTTAATGAGGACACTAGTGGTCAAGATAAGTTAATTGAGAAAGCAAAAAAGAAATTTGATAATAAAGTTCTTGAGTGCATTGCTATCCATCAAGTTGAGCTTTCCTCAATTTTGACCACTCTTGAAACCTCTTGCACTAATGTGACATCACTTTTTGTGAGGTTATGTGATGTTACTGAGTTCACAAAAGAGATAAAGAGAAAATGAACAAAGATTGATGAGGATCAAAAAGCCAATGCACAAAAATTGCAACTTGACTCTAGTTCAAGCTTTGCACATCATATGAAGATCAAATTTCTGTTAGACATCCAGGCAGAGTTGTTGAGAGAAGAAGCAAGTATCCGATCTACTTTGATAGATATTTCGAATATGATCCTTCCTATCATGGATACAATGCAAAAACACATTGTTTACTCAAAATCCTTGATCCATGACAATAACTTCTCTATTGCAGATCACATGATAGAACTCTCTGCAGAATTGCAAATTGCTCTACAAACATGCAAGATTTTGCAAGAGAATTGGGATAAAACTCTAGCACTCATTCTTAAGGTACATTTTGAGTTTCTATCTCATTTTGGTGTCTCCATGCAAATAAGTTTTGAATAAATCTTTGGCATTATTGTCAAAAGGAAGAGAGACTATGTATATTGTATGGGGGAGAATCATGCAAAAGGAGAAAATGTATATAGAAAAGGAGAATTTTGTAGATATGTTGTATAGTATACTGTATATACTTACAAAGATAAATTTTGAAAAATCTTAAAATAGTATATTCTACCGAGCTAGTATCACATGGTGATGTATATAAGTTTTGGCTAATAAGGGTTTTTGTCACTAATGCCAAAGGAGGAGATTGTTGATATATCAGTCAAGTTTGTTATTAGTGGCAACACTTATTTAGATTTTGTATGGCTACCGAGCTCATTGAACAATATACAGTGTTTTCCATATAATTTAGTAGCCACCAAGATCTACATTTTCTATCGAGTTTTCTAGACTAATTCCAGTGACCACCGAGCATTCTAGTGGTTACCAAGGGAATTTAATTAGTGTGAAGTGCAACAGTTCAAACTGAGCAAAATTATGTAGAGTGAAGTCTTGTAGTTCAACCTAAGCACTCCAATGGCTATCGAGCTTTGCAATTTCTACTGAGCTAGCAATTCATGTGATGTGAAGCGAGTGTTAACTGAGCCATATGTGAAGGTAGTGTTTATCGAGTGAAGTCATGATAAACTAATAATTCAGTTTATGCCAAGTGATACAGTATCTACTGAGTCACCAATATAGACCAAGTTTGAGACTACTTTGAGGTGATTAGTATGAATCGAGGTTTTACTTCTACCAAATTCATGATGATGCTTAGTAATAACAGTGGACTCCGAGTATCAAAACCTCACCAAGTTAGTCTTTAGAACTTGAGTGTCTTCTTTTGGGTTGACTTTGTAATATTGTTGTTGACTTGTATAATAGCCGACTTTGTTATTATGTAAATTGGATTGGTATAAATGTAATGTATTGTATCATATCCAATGTGTTTAATATGGTATTCATGAACATAAGTATGTAAGAATGCAAATGTAATCAAGCAGCATATAAAGTATATATTGAAGGCCATATTAGAAAAGGAGAAGCGGAGACTTATCCATCACAAAAGGTGATTAGTAATTCAAGGAATCTCTATCAACAATTCAGTTGTAAGTTAGAGATCTACTATTTCATTCTAATAGGTGAATTAGTCTAAATCCTTTAACAAAGTAGACTTAACAGTCTTTCTTAAATCTCTTTACTGAGTGCATATTTCATTGTGTGTTTGTAAAACCTCTCAGAAGGTAGACCTAGCAGTCCTAATTGCTCCTAATAGGGTAGATCATCAAAAGCGATCAATGTAAGCCTTAATAGGCCAACTTTATGTTGCAATATTGAAGTTTTGTGGGTATCATCGCCCCCCTAGTTTTACTTTCTATTTGGAAGGTTTTTGGGTCACCAAATTATTGTGTTCAAGTGTTGTGGATGTTTTTATGTTTTCAGTTTCTCATGTATGCAATTAGATCAATAAATGATAATTTGTATATTGCTATAAAGTGCTAAATTTGATAAAGTTTTAGAGGTTACTAATTCACCCCTCCCCTCTCAATAACCTAGCATAGTCTTGAATATTTCCAACACACACTTTGTCCTAGTCCTTGGATATAGATGTACTAGATCCCCATTTTTGGATAGAAACATACTACATCCTAGTTCTTGGGCCCAAAAAACTTTGGGATTCCCTTGGGGTACTAAAATAGTAATTAAATTTGAGAAAAAATGTGTTTCAACATGGAAAAGGATTTTTATAATTGGAAGATGAAAAAGGAGGACACCATATGAATAGGCCCTACCTCAATTTTTATGCCATTGAATAGGAATGCCAAGGAGGATCCATCAGATTTTACCCCAATTCCATCTAAGAGAGATAAAAAGAGGTGCAAATACATCCTAAATGAAAATTTATCATGAAATCATATTAAATAGGTGCTGAAATGCCACTAAATTGAAGTGCTTCCAATTTAGGATGATATATTTAGCCCCCACTTTAGCCAGATGTGACACTACATGAATATGCAAGCTAAAGTAAAAAAATAATAATAAAGAAATATGATATAGAAAAGTAATTAAATTAGAGTAAATGTGTGTGACACTCATGTATGGTCTTTGAAAGTGTGTAATGATAAGATCAAAACCACAACATTGTTGAAATGAAGAAGTGAGGAACCATACAGTGGAAATCAACCTCATTGTATGGTTAAGGCCACTGTACCGTATGGTTGAGTCCACTATACCATACAGTTGAGTCCACCATACCATACGATTGAGGTGATTCATTGTACAGTGACAATATGTGTTTTGATATGTCATACGGTGGAGTGTATGTGTGGTTTGTGTAGTCCGTATAGTGAACCCTCATGATAATACTAGTGAATGATCTAGCAAGGTGAATGCTTGGAGATGAAGTCATGTAATTACATACAACCAATTGTGTGGGTGATTGTGTCTGACAGATGGTTGGTAGATAGTTTTTCTTGTAACCATTTCTATATTGAATTGGTGTACATTTTAATGGCTAGAAGAATTTGTTATAAGATTGAAGGTTGAAAATTAGATTGATTGTAAAAGGAATTCTGAGCCTTTGAAAATATGGAGTTATTGTATGTAAATTATTTACTATAATACAATAGTTTGCTCAGGGTTTTGAGTGGTAGGTTTCTTCTTGGAAAGGTTTCCCATGTTAAATCTTTGTTTTCTCCTCTGTTTCTTTTTTTTGATATATGTATTAATAATTTTTTTCTTTCTCTTCTCTATTTTAAATTTATTTTTTCTTATTTCCCTATATTATGGCATTTGGAAAGCATTTTCACACTATTGCTTTCCTAACAAGTGGTATCATAGCCTGGCCAATTGTGTTATCCTTGTGGGGTAGGGTTTGGTTTTTTGTGCCAATTTAGCTTTAGTGGGAGTTTGCAATTTTTTGTTTGTAAATTAAGATGGCGAGTACACCAGGATGACTAGACATTGAAAAGATCAATGGCACCAACTTTGAGTTGTGGAAACTTAAAGTAGAAGATTTTCTAGTTGATTGATATTTGTGGACTGTCATGTCTAACATTAATTAAGCCTTCAGGCATGAAACATGAAGATTGGGAACTAACAGACCGAAAGGCCAGAAGATTAATAAGATTGAGTCTTGCAGAATCAATTTTATTGAATGTCCATGAAGAGAAAACCATGCATTCCTTGTCAAAAAAATTAGGAGATATTTATTAGGGAAATTCCTTGGTAAATAAAATTTTCTTAATGAAGAAATTATACTCCTTGAAGATGGATGGAGGAATGATTGTGGTAGATCACTTAAACTCATTCAATATGATGATTGCATAATTAACATATGTTGGTGTGTCTATTGATGAAAAATATTGGTGCATGCTACTGTTATGCTCATTGCCTAATTTGTGGGAACATTTGGTAACGACCATCAGAAGTACAAATACCAAGTTGAAAATGGATGAAGTAGTTGTTGCACTTCTATAAGAGGAGATGCGAAAGAAGTCTTCTAATGCAATGAAAGAATCTTTGAGTGCATGAGGTAGATCTAAGGACAAAAGTAACAAGAAGGACACAAAGTCAAAGTCTCAGGAGCAATAGGCCACTCCTGGAAAGAATTCCAAGGTGAAGTGTTGGAATCGTAGGTAGAAAGGTCATATCTTCAGCGATTGCAAGGAGGAAAAAAAGATAAAGAAGAAATATAATTCTAACATTGAGTCTTCTCAAGGTAACATTGATGCCTTCATAGCAGCCTGGGCAATGCCTACATCTGACGATGTATGGTTAGTGGATTTGGAAGCATCATTCTACATAAAGTCTCACAAAGAATGGTTCTCAAAATAAGAACCATGCAATGGTGGAAAGGTGTTCTTGGCGAGCGATTCCATACTAGAAATTGTTGGTAGAGGAAGAGTCAAAATTTAGTTTCCTTAAAATAGAGTAAAGGGAATTGATGGAGTACTTCGTATACCTAGTTTGGCTTGAAACTTACTTTCTACCAGTAAGTTAAATGATGTCAAAGTTTAGGTAATATTTTTCCATGGTGGTTGTAAGATGACAAGGGATTCTATTGTTCTAGCTAAGGGTGAATGCATTGGAACATTGTATAAGTTAGATGCAAAACCTGTATGTCATAATAGCATCTATGTCAAGTTTGATAAAATTAATATGGAAACACATGGTGTAAATGCGATGGAAATTAAAGTTCCTATAGAGAAAAAAATGCTCTGTCATTATAGGCTTGGAAAAATTGGCAAGAAAGGTCTAAAAAACTTGAAGAATAAAAACTTGGTTGAGGGGTTGGTTAATTGTAAGCTTGAATTTGATTTCTACAAACACTGAATCTATGGAAAGTAGAATTGTGTTCAATTTTTATTCTAGTTCAATTTTTTTTTTTGAGTTTGTTGGACTAGATTCACTCTAATGTATTTGGTCCTATACATGTTCCTTCTCTATCTAGTTCAAGATATTTTCTATCATTTATTGATGATTATTCAAGAAGAACATTCATTTATTTTTGAAGAATAAATTAGAAGTGTTCAGTCATTTTAAGGAATTTTAAAACCTTGTTGAAAACTAGACTAGGAGAAAGATTAAATGTTTAAGGATGCATAACGATGGTGAATTTTGTAATACATATTTTGACAAATTTTATGTAGATTATGGCATTAAGAGATATAAGATGAAATCTTATACTCCAAAACATAACGGAGTAGTAGAAAGGATGAATCAGTAATTTGTGGAAAGAGCAAGGAGCATGTTGGGAAGTGTTGGTCTTGAACAAATGTTTTGGGCCAAAGTGGTGGCAACATCATGTTATTTATTAAATCATTCTCCTATAGTAGTACTGGTTGACAAGACACTAATCAAAGCATGGTGTGGTAAGAATCCCTCATTAAGACATTTGTGTGTCTTTAGTTGTGAAGTGTATACTCATGTACCTGAAGTGAGTAGGTCAAATTTCGATAACAAACTAGTGAAGTGTATCTTCATAGTGTATGATATTGGTGTGAAGGGATAAAAATTGTGGAACCCTCTCATTGAAAAAAGTGTTGTAAGGCAGTAGTGTTATCTTTCCTGAGATGAAACCTATCTCACTAGAGTAGCTAGAGAAGACTAAAAAGATAAAGGAAGTAGTTCAAGTTTTGTTAGCTTCTAGATGGGAGGTATTTTAGAATCAGAATGAAGTTGAGAATGAGAATCTAGTATTACCTAAGAATGAGGATGAGGAGAGTTCATACAATCATACAAGTGAAGAAGAACATGATCCTAAACCTCATGTTAAACCTCGAGAAGTTTCACCACAAGAACTAAGGAGATCTACTTAGGAGAGGCAACAACCTAATAGGTATGGTTATTCACCAGAGAAATTTTCTTATTCTATGTTGAATTTTGATTATGCCTATGCTTTTCTTATGGATGTTGGTGAGCCTAGGACTATCAAAGAAGCAAGAAATATGCCTGATTTAGATTCCTAGTTGTTAGCCATGAAGGATGAAATGAAATCTTTGCAGAAGAACAAAACCTAGGATCTAGTACCCTTGTTGAATGGTATAAGTCCCATGGGATGTAAATGGTTGTTTAAGAAGAAGTGTGGTCCAGATGGAAGGATTGACAAGTACAAGGAAAGATTGGTTGCAAAGGGGTATTCTCAGAAAGAAGGGATTGATTATGGAGAAATATTTTCTCTTATAGCTAAGCTAACATCTATCAATTTTTTTTTGTCACTTACAACAATGCATGACTTTGAAATTGAGCAGATAGATATAATGACAATGCTTCTTCATGGTGATGTTGAAGAAGAGATATACATGTCCCAACTAGAGTACTTTACAGAAAAAGTAAAGAGCATCTGGTATGTAAACTGAAAAAGTCTCTATATAGTTTGAAACAATCACCCAGAATGTGGTACCAAAAGTATGACACATATGTTTTTTCTTTGGATTTTACAATATCTAAATTAGATCACTGTGTGTATTATAAAACTAAAGGTGATTGGATACTTATTATTTCTCTATATGTAGATAATATGTTGGTTATAGGCAATAATAAGGAAATGATTTCAAAATTAAAATCTCAATTGTCCTTGAAGTTTGAAATGAAAGATTTAGGGTTGGAAAAATTTATTTTGGCTATGGGAATCAAAAGGGATGGAGTTGACAAAAAAATTTGGCTTAGCTAGATAGAATATATTACCAATGTTTTGGAGTAATTTTAATATGATTGACTACAAGCAATAGGTAGCTCTAGTGTTACATGGGATGAAGTTGTTAGTCAAAGACAATCTAAAATCTCCTGATGAGATTGAAGACATGAATCTAGTACCTTATGCAGGTGTTGTTGGAAGCCTCATGTATGCAATGGTCAGTACAAGACCAGAGATTGTACAAGCAATGGGAGTATGGAGTCTATTTATGGCAAATCTAGGCAAATCACATTGGGATGTTGTGAAAAGAGTTCGATGATATTTGAAGGGTATTTCATAGTACGCATTATGTTATCAAGGTAACTCAATGGGATCTAAAAAATTGGTTAGAATTCAAGGTTATGTTGACATGAATTGGACTAGGGACATTGACAAGAGAAGATCCACTAGTGGATATGTATTCATGATGAATGGTGGTATTATCAGTTGGATGAGAAAATGACAATGTGTAGTTTTGTTCTCAGCAACTGGGTTAGAGTACATGGCATCTATGCGTGCATGTCAAGAAGTAGTTTGGCTTAAGCGTTTATGGTCAGATGTTGGCTATGATGCAGGAAGAATTACAATTTCTATGACAGTCGGAGTGCAATATGTTTGGTGAAGAATCCTACTTTCCATGCCAAAACAAAGCATATTGATGAACAATACCACTTTGTGTGAAACATGGTTGAAGATGAAAAGGTAAATCTTCAAAAGGTTGATACTTGAGAGAATGTTGTAGATGCATTGACAAAGCCAGTGAGCACAAGTAAGTTCAAATGGTGCAAAAGTTCCATGGGGCTTAATACCCCTGACTCTTGTTAGTTTTGTTGAGTGACTCTTCACTTCATCAAGTGGGAGATTTTTGAAATGATGAAGTGAGGCACCATACACTGGAAATGAACCTCACTGTACAGTTGATTCCACCATACCGTATGGTGGAGGTGATTCACTATACAGTGACACTATGTGTTTTGACATGGCATACAAAGTGCATGTGTGGTCCATACAACTCATATGGTAAACCCTCAAATTAGTACTAGTGAAAGATCTAGCAAGGTGAATCCCTAATGGAGATGATGTCACGTAGCTGTGTACGACTAGTTGCATAGGTGATTGTGTGTGATAGATGGTTGGTAGATAGCTTTTCCTGTAACCATTTTTGTACCAAATTGTAGTATGTTTTAATGGCTACAAGAATTCATTAAAAGGCTGAAGGTCTAAAATTAGGTTGATTGTAAAAGGAAATTTGAGCTATGAAAATCTAGAGTTATTGTATGTAAATTGTACATTGTAATACAATAGTTTGCTTGGAGTTTTGAGTAGTGGGTTTTTTCTCGGAAGGGTTTCCCATGTTAAATGTTGTGTTTTCTCCTCTGTGTCTTGTTTTTGATATTTTTATTAACAATTTTTTTTCTTTCTTGTCTCTATTTTAAATTTTTTGTTGCTTATTTCCTTATATTTTGGCATTCAAAAAGCATTTATGCACTGTTGCTTTCCTAAAAAGCATGTATATTACAACCGAATTTGAAATTGGGGATGAAGTGACAATTCATAGATTTGAGAATAATTGAGAAAGAATACCAAGCCCCCATGACTAAAGTACTCAAAATCATAATTAAAATCTATTTTTTCTACTCCATGATTGAATCTTGAATTTTGGAATGATAACTTGAATGGTAGAGTGAAGAAGTCTTTTTCTTCAAAAGATGTTTCCAAGCTTCTTTGTTCTCACCTTACAATTGCACTATGTTAGTTTGGTATGTCCAAAATAGCTTGTCCACATGGATTGTGTGTGTTGCTTCTTGCTTGATTTTTTGATGTTTCAAATGAAGCAATTGAGTGTGCTTATAAAGGATTTAGAATTAAAAAATTTCCCGTTGGTTGAATGGTTAAAGAAATGATGCCTCAAATCAAACCTGACATAAGGGCCAAGAAAGGGACCCAAAATAGGTTTTGGGAGAGGAACACACTATGCTCCAGTCTTGTGAAAGGGATGCACTACATCCCAATCCTAGGATAGGGACATACTACATCCCAATACAAATGCCCAAAAAACTTTAGGATACCCTCAAGGTCTCAAAATGATAACTAATCTTGAGGGATATGGTGCAGATTTTAAGAAAAATCATGCATTGATGCGGAAAAGGATTTTTGTGATTAGAAAATGAAAAAGGGGGACACCATATGAATAGGTTCTACCTTGATTTTTTCATTATAGAGTAGGAATACCAAGGAGGTGCTAGAATATTCATAATAACTAAGAAGGGGGGTGAATTAGTTATCCTCAAGTTCAGATGTACCAATTATACTTTTAACAAATTCAAACAACTTAATCAATCTCATAAAATCACTTAGCTAAGATAGAAACTTAACTTATTCATTCATCAGTAGTTATATGTTTAGTATTTGTCAAATAACACAAATGAACAACACTAAATAATATTCATCACAAAATAACATTCACACATATATGACACCATGATTTAACATAGAAACCCAATTTGGGAAAAACCACCAAGTAACATGCTACCACTTTTCACTCTTCTGATTGAGTTTGATTAAGAGCCAACCCTATTAAAGGTTACAAAACACACTGCTAGGTGTGACCCTATTAAAGGATTTAATCATCCTGTTAGGAGTGGTATGATTAAGGACTTTGGATCATTCCATTAGAATGTCACCTTGATTAAAGGATTTATAAATGACTATTAGGTCAACCTTAAGTAAAGTATTTTGTTATCATTATGGTTAGAAAGTAACAACTAGGCTTGATCTATGAAGATACAACTCACTTTGCGAATTTAGATCTCCATTCATTTCAATTGTTGGTTCATTGATTGGGCTTCATTATACTCTCCATATCTGATCTGCTTGGAAACCCTTCAAGCAATCACACTTTACCAATCTTCTCACTTGTCCTCTGCTACTCTTTTCTTCATAGATCACAAACTTTCCAATCAACAAAAAACCAACTAACCTAAAACATCTCTTTTCCCTCTTTGAAAAGGTAGCTTTAATCTCGTATCGCTTAAACATCATCATAGATCTTAGGGTTTGATTAGATTTGTTAATTTTTTCCATTAGTTTGTTCCCCCTACTCCTTTCTTGAAACTACTAGAGACTTCTTTTTAAATCTTCACCTTATATATCTTTAACAATCTTAGTTCATGCATAATTTAAGATAACTCATCAATCCTTATCATTTACACTTTTTGACCAATTTAAAAATTCAACTAGGTCAGCCTTAAAGCTCAATTTTTTCACAAATTGTTAAATTGTCGACCCTCAGTCATCACTATGTTCTTCCACTTGGTCATCACTAGGTAGCTCAGTCTTTATTGTTCTATCTTGCTCAACTTACACTGGTTCGCTCGATCTTGACTATGCTCAGTTAGTTCTTCAATGTTCTCCTTCATCTTTCTTGGCCATAACTATCACTCGATTGATACTACTTGCTCAACTATCTCTTAAGTTCCTTAATTTTCTTCTTTATTGAACTAGTAAAACTGTCACTCAGTCAAGCTTAGTGTCTTAACTCAACTTCTTCTCTTCTCTTCTATACATTCAATCAACTATCTTATTCAATTCATATAATGATTAAACAACACATTATCTTGTCAAATGCTAACTAAGAAAGTGCCCATTTTAATTTTATCATACTTTCTCATCTTTACTCTAAAAATTCACTAGTTATTCTAGTTATCTTTCTTTTCAAATCCTCTTCATCAATCAACTGATATGACACTCTACATTGTTAGCAAATGTCTCACTAGTAAGGTTTGACATCAATGACAATATAACAATTGTTCTAATTGTAGTTTTCAATAATATCTCTCTTTGGAATTGATGGAAACACCTTTAGTTACCATTCAAATACAAAATACTTCACTTGATTTGTCACTATCATCTCCTTTTGTATTTTGTATAAGATCTTCATTAATATCCTTAGTTTCATTTTTATTTTCTCATCCATGCAATCTCTAATATGCTTCCTCTAGATTCTTTACACTTCTCCTTTTATGATAACAATTGTAGATTCATGATTCCATTTCTTGTAATTGGATGGTTAAAACAAAATCTCCCTCTTTATATGTGGCTCATATGGTAACTGCCATACATATTCTTCCTCTTTGACGATAATGCCAAAGACATCATCCACTCTATAAACATCATCCTCTTTGTCACTTTCCTGATTGATCTTGTAATATCACTCTCTCCATCATCTTTGACTTGTAGCTTCATCTACTCATACCTTTTTCCACCTTTTCACAACTTTAGGTAGCTCCTAACATATGACTTCTTGCATCAATTTGTAAGATATTCTGATCATAACAATTTATACAATGTTTCATCTATTCTTAGCTTTCTTCATATAGGGGAATCACACCTTACTTACCTCTTAGATACTCAAATGCATCCTTAGGTAATGCCTTCATGAATATATCAGATATCTTCTCCTTTGTATTTACATATTCCAGTCTAGCTTCTTTGTCTTGCACTAATTCCCTTAAGTAATGATATTTGATAGAAATATACTTGCTCTTTGCATGCATAAAAGGATTCTTAGATATGTTTATAGCACTTTTGTTATCACAATATATCACCTGAGGTTTACTAATCTCCTCCTTCATACTTTTCAACAATTGCTTTGTCCACACAATGTTTGAACAGTTAACTGCTACAACAACATACTCAACCTTTGGTGTGGATTAAGAAATTCAATTTTTCTTCTTGTTTTTCCACGAAATCAATTTCTTTCCTAGAAAGAAAATTCCTCCATTTGTACTCTTTCCATCATCAATGTTTCTTGCCCAATCAACATCTGTGTAAATTTTCAACTCAAACTTGTTATTCTTCTTGTTACATAATCCATAGTCTTTTGTTCCTTTTAGATATCTCAGTATTCTTTTCACATTCATCATGTGATTCTCCTTATGATTAGTAGAAAGTCTTGCATTAGTACCAACAACTAATGCAATGTTAGATCTGTTATGAACAACATATTGCAATTTTCCAATCTGATTTACTTCAAAGAATCATCAATAAGTTTATGTCCATTCATCATATGTTTTCTAAATGGTCTTGAATCTTTCATTCCAAAAGTCTTCAATATCTCTTTGATATAATTTTATTGTGTAATGTAAATAACTCTCTTCATTTGATAAACTTGCAAACCAACCCATAATTTAATCTCTCCAAACATTGACATCTCAAATTCTTTCTTCACCTCATTGTAAAATGATTTACATAGCATATCATGGCCTCCAAATATGATATAATCAACAAATATTTCAGTAGCAATATCTTACTCTCATATTCACTTTTCAAGTACAAATTTCTATTGCCATTAGTTCTTGCAAAACCAATTTTCACCAAATAAGTGTGTAACCTTTCATACCATGCTCTAGGGGCTTGTTTAAAACCATATAATTATTTTTGCAGTTTACATACCATGTTCCTCTTGTTAGGATCAACAAATCCTTTAGGCTATTCAATGTAGACTTCTTCTTCCAAGATTCCATTTAGAAATATTGCTTTCACATTTATTTGATATACCTTAAATCCTTTGTATTCATCATATGCAAGAAAATATCTTACTTCTTCCAACCTTGCAACTAGGGAAAATGTCTCTCCATAGTCAACTCCTTCCTCTTGTGCATATCCCTTACCAACTAGTCTTACTTTATTCCTTGTGACTTCACCTTTCTCATTCATCTTGTTTCTTAATACCCACTTTGTCCCAATCACATTCTTGTTCTTTGGCCTTGGTACTAATGTGCATGTCTTGTTCTTTTATATTTGATCAATCTCCTTATTCATCGCTTTAATCCAATCTTCATTCTCTAGAGCATCTTTAACTAATTTAGGCTCAAATTCACATAGTAAACATGTATCCTTCTTCAACTTGTTTCTTTTCATGATTCCTAAATATTTGTCTCCAATAATTTGATCTAGCGTATGGTGTCTTCTCACATATTTTGTTAAGATAGGTTTAGATCCTCTTTCTTCTTGTGGTATATCACTTGGTTCTACTTTCTCATCTTCTTCAAGTATCTCTGGCTATAACTTGGCATTTTGTATCTAGTGTTTGATTTCCTCTCTCTAATGTTTGGCTTCTTCTATGTGTGACTTGGCTCCTATATTGTGATGCTCGACAATATGTTGGTGCTTGATAGAGGTTTTCTCCTAAACCTAGACATTGTCTAGCTACTGAGACTTGACAAACTCTTTCTTTGGTTCAGGTAAATTATTGGGTTCTCCTTCATATATATAGACAAAAAATTTGTAATCTTTAGGTTCTTTCTTGCATTCCTCTTCATTCTTTTCTACAAATTCATCAACTCTAACATTTTCATTTTCCACAATTTTGTTATTGTAAGTATTCAAACACTTGTATGCCTTGTTTTTAGTGGAACATCCTAGGAATATACATGAATTTATCTTTGCATCAAGTTTTCCTTTCCTTGCATCTTTCAATATGTAACACTTTCTTCCAAAGACTTTGAAATAATTGACATTAGGTGCATAGCCATAGCAAAGTTCAAAAGGGGTTTTGTTTGTGCCTTTCTTAACTTGAATTTGGTTTAGTGTATAAAAAATAGTACTTACAAATTCTCTCCAATACTTTGGTGAAGCATTATTTTCCATCATCAGTGTTCTTACACAGACCATGATTGATCTATTCCTTCTTTCAACTATCTTATTTTGTGGTGGATTCCTTGGTGCACTCATTTGTCTCTTGGTTCCTTTGTCATTGAGAAATATATTGAGCTCATCTAATATGAATTCACCTCCTCTATCTGAGCTTGAGTACTTTAGACTTTTACTTGTTTCCTTTTCAACCCTAGCCAAATACCACTTAAACATTTGAAAAGCATCATATTTTTCTTTAAGAAACATCACAGTTATCATTCTAAAGAAATCATCAAAAAATAGAATAAAGTACTTGTCACCATAATAGATTTTCATTCCAATAGGACCACATAATTTAGTATGAACCAACTCCAAAATATTATTAGAAGAACAAGTCTTTGTCTTGAAACTAGACTTTTTCACTTTTCCCATTTGACATTATTTTCACATCACTTTATCAAGTTTGCTCAATATTGGTAACCCTCTTACTCTTTTCAACTTACTTATATTGACCAAATTATCAAAATTCACATGATATAGCCTCTTATGCCATAACCAAACATCTTCAAATTGTGCAAATAAACATGTATCTTCAGATAGGTCTAGGTAGAAAAAGTTACCTCTTGTTTAATCTCCACTTCCAATTAGTTCACATGTAGCATTACAAATCTTTGTCTTCCTATTTTGGAATTCAACTCAGTAGCCTGAATTGTTCAACTATGCCACACTCAACATGTTATATGTTAAACCATCAAACCAATATACATTGTCACATCTGATTTTATTATTCAATATTATAAATCCTTTACCTTTCACATAACATGGTGCATCATTTCCAAACTTTTACTACTTCCATTATAATGTTTTAGATTTTCAAACTTACTTGTATCACCAATCATATGATGTGAGCAACCACTATCAATTATCCATATGTCATTCTTATGCACATGTAATATTAGAGAAGTTTTCTTATCCTCATTAGATTCTTCTTTTATTGTAACATAAATAACTTCATCATTTTCATTAGAACCATCTTCTTCAACAATGTAACAAGATTTCTTACCTTTTCCTTTGTAGTCTTTGCTACTCAATTTTTCTCTATTTTCTCTCCTTCCTTGGTACTTGTTGTCTTTCCTTTTTTTATTCTCATCTCTGTTAGGCCCTCTTGTAGCAATATGACCAACTTTTTTACATATAAAACACACAATATGAAATTTACCTTTCTATTTTCCTTTTCCTCTTGATAACCTTCTTGACAATAATGCTTATAATTCATTAATGTCATCACTTGATTCACTATCACTATCTGCATGATTATTCTTTTTCTTTCTTTAGATCTATCAAGGGTTAGTTGAGACTTAAAGAATATTGAACAATAGAAGTTGTATAGTTATCAAAATTCGATAGCTCAAATGCAGTGAGCCTATCAATTAGACTAAGGTCAGATCATTACCATGTGTACATCTTAGTACTTAAAGTGTAGATATTCTAATTGCATAGATAGGAAGTAAAGTCCTCAATACCTTTCTTATCACAATCTCATCAGATATGTCTACTCCAGCTCCTCTAATAACATTCACAATTTCCTTGATTCGACTGCAATACTATGCAATCGTCTCTCCTTCTTTCATTCTCATGTCAACAAATTTGCATCTCAAATTTTATGCCTTAGCCCTTAACACATTTTTGTCTCCTCCATGAATTTGTGCAAACATATCTCGCATTTTCTTTGCAGTAGTGCAATCCTTTACATCATCAAATTTGACACAACTCAAGGAAGATGACATATCTATCATCATTTGATTGTGCTCTTGTCTCCTTGATTTTCTCAATAGTCATTGGTCTAGGCACTTCAATATTTTTATTGTCCAAGTAGTATAATGGAGAATCTCCAACTCCAAATAGATGTAATCTCATTAGGCATTGCCATGTTGGGAAGTTCTCTTTGTGCAACTTAGGTATCTCTCTCTTGTACATCATGGTCTTAAGCTTAAGTCCCTTCAAAATTTCCTTACAAGTACCAAATCTCTGATGCTAATTATTAGAATATTCAAAATAATTGACAAGGGAGGGGGGTGAATTAGTTATCCTCAAGTTCAGATGTACCAATTCAACTTTTAACAACTTCAAACAACTTAATAAATCTCATAAAATCACTCAGCTAATATAGCAGCTTATTAACAACTTAACTTATTCACTCATCACTATCTCTTTATTCAATATATGTCAACTAATAGAAATAAATAACAATAAACAACATGTATCACAAAATAACATTCACACATATATGACACCAGGAATTAACATGGAAACTCAATTTGGGAAAAACCACCAAGTAACATGTTACCACTTTCCACTCTTTTAAAATGACCTCAATTAAGAGCCAACCTTATTAAAGGTTACAAAATATAATGTTAGGTGTGACCCTATTAAAGGATTTAATCATCCTATTAGGAGTGGATTGGTTAGAGGAATTTTTATCATTCCATTAGAATGTCACCTTAATTAAAGGATTCATAAATTGTAATCATCCAAAAATGGTCATCTAGACTATTAGCCCCCTTCTTAGTATTTTAGCTAAATTAATTAATCATTTACTTAGACCAAATTGCTAAAATCAATTAATTTGATTATAACTTATAGTTTGACCACTTTATACTAACTTCATATTTAATTAAAAGAACATGTCCCCATTTTAATTAAATAAAAATCCTCACTTCCCAATTATCCTAAGTGTGCACACATAAAGCATTATTCCTATTTTAAGTATAAAAGAAAAGACATTTTTGTCTACACATGAATGCACACTTTTCTAGGTGGGAGGAATCTTCTATATTAAAAATAAATGCAATTCTCCTCCAAACATTTAAAACCTTCTCAAAGGTTAACTCTTCATCATGATTGGTGGAGATGCTTGTGCACATGGATCACTTAAGATGCATTCTCTTCCCTTGGTTATGCCTCTTTTGCCTCTTAATCTCTACCGTTCATTTTTCTTTAAAAGGGAGGGCTCTCTCCTCATACAAGGATCTTAGTTTCTCATGCTATTGTTATGTTGCAAGTTTTCTTGGTGATTTTGGACAGTTGAGCATTCTTGCATTTTTGCATTTTAGCTTAGCTTTCATTCTACTTACATTGTGGAATACTTTTTAGCTTAGTTTCCTTTATGATTTAGCTTAGTTCTCTTTGTTAGCTTGCATTTGATTTAGAATAGCTTGCATTTTATTCTAGATTCTTAGATGCTAGCATTCTTGCTCCCATCTCTAAATCTTCCATTCTATGGTACACCTTACAAGGGTTTTCATATCTAGGTTCACTTGAGAGCTACCATCTCACAGCTCTTTCATGTCATAGATAGGGAGCTATAAGCCAGCTCTTGAGACTCTTTCTTCCATGGGTTCTCTCAAGAATAATGGTTTATAGAAGTGTAACACTTTTTGTAAACATTTTTTCATGTCCACCGTGGGGCTAGAACCAAGTTTTTAGGTCCATTTTCTTGATGGTGTTTTAGTTGCATTCTCATGTTTGGTTTTTATAGCAACTTATTGCATCCAATAAAGTGGTTTTGTAGGTTTCTGTAATGCCCCGCTCGGAGGTCCTTGGAAACAAGAATGAAATACAAGCCATAAATTTTTTTTTCTACAAGTATGAATGCACATGACATCATATAGGGATCACAAAGATCACAATGAAAGACTCACCACAATCTTGACAACCAACAAATCTTCGAACGCCACTGCCAAACTGACACACACAAACAAAGCCAACAATGACCACGCACATGATGAGGGCTCAAAGAAATGAACACACATAAAAAAACCCCCTAGCTGGGGTAAAACGTAGAATCATGAAATCTGGCTAAGCCTAAAATCCTGAAGCCTTGAAAATTGGCTAAGTCTAGATTTTTGAAGCCTTGAAATTTCCTAGAATCTTTATCTTATCTCTGAGAGGTTTGAAACCTATCTCAAAAGATTCGTTGCATATATTAAAATATATCTTAAGTATAAGGAATCTTATACTTAAATGATATATTTTAAACCCCAAAGGACTACAATAGAAATAGGCAAAAAGGATTGAATGAAAACAACCTGAATCCAAAAAGCAACAACACAGGGTCGAAGAGCACCGAAAAGGGTATCCAAAAAAAATCTCAAAAATTTTAGATCAAATCGAAAAGTGCCCGCTACCGGCCCGCGTAGGTTTTTACAAAACCTGTGTGATACTTTATTACAACACTAAAAAGTATCACACGACATTTCTAAAGAAGGAGGGTGACACTTTCAGAGTTTGATTGATACTTTTCTCAAGGGCGTGTGATACTTTCAGGGTATCGTACGACATTTCTCCAAAGGAGGTGTGATACTTTCCAATATCGCATGACATTTCTTCAAGAAGTGTGCGATACTTTCCAGAATCGTACGACACATTTTTTATGGGCATGCAATACATTTTTATGTTGCACCATGTTGATAAAATGTCACCCATAGAAACACAAAAATACTTAGGAAAACACAAAAGGGGAAAAACTGAGTTTAGAACCTCCACACCAGGGAGTACCAAATCCACATAGATCGAGGAGTGAACACTCAAGTGCATAATCAACAAGATGTCAAGATCAAGAAGGAGATACATCTACCATCTAAAACTATAGCAGAAAAGAACGTACTGAAATAAACATCACAGAAACAAAAGCAACCAAACTAAGTACGTGGTTCTTCCCAACTGTCAATAACATCATAAGGCCATCATGGATCCTAGCCATCCCCTGCATGTAACATCCCAAGCCACCAACCAAATTGTCAGTACTGTCATAATAGGGATGTCACTACTAAAACATGCAACAATATAAGCATAAGGAATCTAACATGCTAGTAGAAAAGCATAAGATAATCCTACAGTAGATAACATCACCTATCACATGCTAAACATCAATAAGCAATAGACATGCTACTATAACAATTCACATCATCTAATCATATGCTAAACATCATAATATGAGAATGTGTCAAAAAACTAACATCATCTAAACATGATATCCAAGCATTCCAATGAAAGCATAAATCACAAGAAAGCATACTCTAGAACCCAAAGTACCAAGTGAAAACATCCAGCAACGGTCGCACTAGGACAAAAGATCATCTCTGTGCACCAGTCCCTAGCAGTGGTAAAGGTAGCTATGCCTCCCAACCACATGGCACCTATAGGTCCACACCCATCGTGCTAATGGAGATAATGATTCAACCACAACCACACATAAAGCACAACATCTAGGGCTAACACTCACACCGGACAATATGATGGCTGCAACCAAGAACCTAAGACAATGCAAGGAGTACAAGTCCTGGTCAGACACTCAAAAGGCTACAAAGTAGGGACTGACATCATGGAGAGTTTCTTGGCATCTAAAAGCCCAAGTTTGGATCATGCAGATTCAGCATCCCACAACAGAATGGCTCGGCACAACATTTTATTATCTTAAGTTTTATTGCCATTCACACATTTTATTTAGTTATCACTTATTTAAAACTTCCTATCCTCTGCCAACCCTATGGGACTAAGGTCACCAAGTTGTGAGATAGAAGCCCCCTCCATATGCTACCCTACCCTACCCATGCTCATCCTATGACAAGTTCTCGTGGGCATGCATACTCCCATCCCGACCCCAATGATCATAATTTTTGAAAGTACCACGGAAGATCGAGCCTCGCAAGTCACCTAAAAAATGTATGTGCATGTACTCATGTGTAGTGCACCACCATTACAAAGATTAAAACAAAAGGACAAGATGAGAACACAATTCAAAAAAAAAAACCCAACCAAAAAAAACTCAAGAGGACAAATTCTACACAAATCCCAAAGCTAATAAAACCATACATCATTAAATCACTCAACTACCCTCAATCCGAGAGTATAGATTTTACATGAATCCCAATGATGCAACAAGACCAAACATCATGAATTCACTCAATCGGCCTCAATTTGAGAGTATGGATTCTACACGAATCCTAGTGCTCATGAAACAAAAGAAAAGGTCTAAAAGAAACAATAACACCAGGTATAAAATCACTCAACTGAACACAATGTCAGGAGTACGGATGCAACACGCATCCCAATGCAACATAAAAGTGCAATAGTGGTCTAACTAATACCCAAATGGATCATCAAGGTCCACGACCCATATTGTGCCAAGAAAACTCGAGAAAATAGGGTGGCACACAAAATGAGGTAAAAATCCCAAATTTTGAAAAAACTACAAAATTAAAACCCATTTGGCCTTTGGGCACAAAAACCCCAAAAATATAAAAATAATCAAATTTGGACACCGTATACAAAAATGGCCAGCATAATAGCGTAAAAATCCAAACCCTCATCCTAAAAAATAGGGAAATGTTCATACCCACCCAACTGGGTAGAACTAGCATACAAAAATGGAGGGGAACACTAGTTCTCAGCCTTCAAACAAACGGCTACCAAAAAAAAGAACCTGAAATGGAGCTGAACCAATAAAACAAGAAAGTCCTACCTCATAGCTAAAAGGGCAAAATGAGAATCTGAACCATAAAATAAATATCTTGCAGAAGTAGCTAAAAATTGTAGCAATCCAATGTTTCCTTGAGCTGGATCCAACGAGCCCAACCTCGCGACGATCCCACACCCATAGCTCCCACAACGAACAAAATAATAAATCCTCATGAAGAGGATTTTGGGTTTTACTCTCAAACTTTCTAATTCAAAAGTGAGAAGTGAGGAATTAAATTCCTTTTTGGATATTTATTCACTTTTTGAGTGAATAATCGATTAGGGCAAATAACCAGCCAACCTAGTTAAACCCCAAATCGACCCAAATGAAAATAAGCTATTCATATAAATAGGAATTCATCTATGGAAAAATTGCTAAAAATTAAAATAAATCAATTAAAAATCCTGAAAACTCAAAACACATAAATTTCCTTAATAACTTTCATGATAATGCGAACCTCTAAATGCACAGACACGCTCACTGGTCAAACCACATAATGCAAATGAGTTCAGATTTAATAATCACCAAAAGGTTTAAATTAAACATTTAATTAAGGATACATCAACCATATAAGGATGACATTTGTAAAATATGAAAGGTTGTATCACTAACTCCATGTGCCACTGCCAAGGATATAAATCCTGCACATTAAACAACACGATCGAGTACAATTGCATATAATAACATAGTCAAAGCAATAAATACATTAAATCACCTAATTTAACCATTTATTTAATTATATTAAAATAATCTATTTACATCACTCACGTTCGCATAAAGCATAACAACGCAGGAATGGAGTAAATAACCATAGCATTAAATCCATCAACTAACATAATTAGAGGTATGTCCAAATACCAAATAACCAGATATCATCATAAAACACACTGTCATCTCAAAATGGCATCATCATGCAATATGATTAACTGAATAGTATAGAAGTCTAATATCTATGATACTAAAATCAAGGTATAACATCTGACCCTCAGGTCATCTCAAATGTAAATCATCACAAAGTAATAGATATCTCTCAGATCAAAATATAGCAAGGTAAATGCTATAGCACATAACCGAATAATCCAACCTAAACAATCCATTTCTAATTACTTAAGCATTAAATAATGATTGTTTAAAGAATCAACAAAAAGACACTTAAAACACATAAGCAAACACAATCATAAACATGACTACCCACTACTACAGGAACCTAGTCCAATGTAGCATGGTGATAGTACACAGTGCAATCTCTGTACACATCTTAGGGTAATCACAGAACAACCTCATGATACCACATCAATCCTGGCAACCACTGGCACAAACCTCAGTGAACCATAAATCATAACATAATCTTATAAATCAGTCAGAGCATAAACAAAGCAATTGATGCAGAAACATAAATCCAAATTCCTCAATGATGTAGACCACTCATGGTCACAATAATGATCTATCACAACAAAAGATCAACAAGGTTGCATCCATCAGGATGACTTATAGAAGTCAAATGGGAGAGGCACTACAATTTCTTACTTTGGTTTTAAGGCTAGCCCTTGTGCATATTGGTTTGAAGGCTACAACCCTAGGTTTTCAAACATTTGAGCATATCTTTCAAACCACTTTACATTTGGATCTACAATTTGTCGATTCATCTAAAATGTCTCAATCCAATTTTTAGATTGTTTTGACTTGATTTGCATTAGTTATATTTTTTCTTTGATTTTTGTAAAAATCCATTTCTGGTGGCAACTTAATGCATTTTTCATATTTTTTTGGAAAAGCCTTTGAATTCTATAGGGGGTTTGTTCTTTGTATTTTGAATTTTGAGATTATATTAGGGCACAAAAACTCAATTTGAAAAAATGATCTATTTTTGGAAAATGTATCCCTAGGGCACAAGTAAAAAGACATGTTTGAATTTTTTACATTTTTGGAAAGCTCTCTAGTTTTTAGTAGGGGTCTCTTCTTTTCATTTATGTTTTTGGAGTATAAATCATAGCAAACAAGTCCAATCTTGTTGACTAGGTCAAAAGAAAAGAGTAAAAATGAGAGCATTTGTCATTAGCTTTCACTTTATTTGCATACACTTGGTTAAAAGATAACTTATATTTTTGAGGTAACTAATCACTTCGTGTTGCAGCCCTAACCTTGGTTGTTTTGTAGGGAGTTTCTCATTTCATTTCTAAAAAGAATGCATGTCAGAGACCTTGCTTGCTAAAAGGGCTACTAACACTCATTTGTAGATTTGCCCAAAGAAAATAACCAAACAAACCAAAAAGTGTTTTTGTGCTTTCATTTTTTTTATGTGTAGCATTAGATTAGTTTTTCATTTCTAGGCACATAATTACTTATTTTACTAAAGTTTTTCTCTTGGTAGGAGAGTATGCCCTTCACCTTTAGATGAATTAGAAATCTTGACTCATTTGATATGCCAATGTGGAGTAAGGTGTACATTAACAA
Organism: Cupressus sempervirens; assembly: GCA_028749045.1. Lineage (NCBI taxonomy): Eukaryota > Viridiplantae > Streptophyta > Pinopsida > Cupressales > Cupressaceae > Cupressus > Cupressus sempervirens. The sequence continues at coordinate 505,024,161 of CM053785.1, forward strand.
TTATTGGTGTGTTTGGGGGAAGAAATTGGAATAGTCTTAGTATGCTTTTCACCTTTGTGATGAATCAAAAATCTTGACCTCCAAAAGTGGATCCATCTTGATAGAACTTTTACTCCCTTGGAATATTCTTATGATGACACTTTGCAAATAATTCTTGACACCAAGCTCATCATGTTACCTAAGTCTAGCTCATATGGAAGCCGATTCTTGGATATCTATTGTTCTTATCATCAACATAATGAGCATAGTACTTCAGATTGCATTAAGCTGAAACATAAAATCTAAGATCTTATTGATGATGGGATTGTTGATACCTCTAATGACTCATGTGTTAAGGATACTTCTCTTGAGCAAGATCATGTTGATGAACCTATCTCTAGTGATGGTCTCCTTGATACCCCTAATTATTCCAACACTCAAGCATGTCCCAAATATTCAAATCTTTCCAACATGTCACCATCAAATAAAGATCCCAATTCTTTCCACATTAACTATGCCTATCCTCAAGGGCTACCTCTCAAAGAAACTTAAGCTAATATTCACTTGGCTATAGATATTTTCCATGCTACTAAGCCTAAAGACCCCCAATCTTCATGCGCTACTATGCCTACTTTGACAAATACTCTATTCTCTCTTCATACTCCCTTGTCCTTAGAAGTGGCTCCATGACAAGAGGACTCTCAAAAAGAAAAATCTACAAATATCAAGAAAGATCAAGATCCCTTTCATCTCTTTCAAAATGTCACTCTTCCATATCCTATATCTTATCCACCTAAGTATGATGAATACATCACTTCCACTATCCCCATTGAGCTTAGTAAAATTCATGAGAAAATTTATATGCCTATGCTATCCAAAGAAACTTGTCAAGATAAAAGTATGCTATCCAAAGAAACTTGTCAAGATCAAAGTACTCATGAGTCTATTGATGCCCATTGTCACATTGCTCACTCTAAAAATGTTGATATCCCTACTCACTATCCATTTGCATCACCAAAATCTATCATTGGTCTTTATCCATCTAAGTTAGAACCTTCAAACCTTCCTTCCATATCGGGGCTATATGTTCCTTCATCTCCTACATTTTCCATTCCTAACTCTCCTATCATACCTCAAGATCAACAAAGACACTCATCCTTAAAAAATTTTCATTCATCTATCCATCTAAACTAGTCATATCAGCCTTATTCATCCAAAAATCTTGAGTCTTTTGGAAGTGAGAATAAACAAAAGAATCCATTAAAAAATGAAGACCACTATGTCCCATCTAATCTAGATGTGAATGCTAAGAAAGAAAAAAAAACATTCAAAAGACCACAAAGATCTACTACCCAAAGAGCTAAATCAAAGAAAATATGGGTTCCTAAATCCATCATTGAAGAAATACACTCTAAAGAATCCAAAGAAAAATAAAAATCTAAAGCTATATGGATTCCCAAGTCTCTCTTGAATGACTTGATTATGGAAAATAAATCAAATTTGACATTCAAGCTTCCAAAGGCCTCCACTCCATCTTCTTCCAAACATCTTCATAAAAAATTTCCAAAGCCTTCCACTCCATCTTCTTCCAAAATTTCTCTATTACCTCATACATATAAACCTCAAGCTAGTTCCTCCATCATTCCAAATCCCTCCAAGGTGTATGTCAACATTGATCTTCCCCACTTTGTCACCTACTCTTATGCAATATTTTCAAAGCCTCCACTTACATGCTATCCATCCTCCTACAATTCTTTCAAGACATGCATACTTGTCCTCCATATACTCTTCCTACTATTATCTCCCTTCCATCACCCTATCAACATCTTTGATCATACCTTTTGATGATCTTGGCTTATCATGAATTATCTTTTCTATAGGAGCTCTATCTAACTTGAAAAAGTTTGATCTATTTCTATATTAAAAAAAGTGCCTTGGTGGAAACCACTTCTTGTGGCACCTTGGTAGAGAAAGAAAAGAGGAATAAATTCATCCTATGGTGAACACCACTTCTTGGGGTGACTTGGATAAGTACCATGATGAAAACCTAGTAAACGGGCATCATGCATAATTCTTCCATCATCCATCTATTCCCTCTTCTTTCTTTGATCATGAAAAATTTGAGCTATCCTTGCATATTAGCTATCTTGTTCATTAACTTACCTATTGTGCTTTCTCATTTACTCATAGCCTTCATATCCTACTTCATCCTTATTTCTCTATCACATTGCTATCCTATCTAGTTGACCCTTTGGTCTTGATCACAATAAAGAAAAACATGGCTCTTAGGCCTCTTGACATATCTACTCTTTTTGATTACATGATTTCATACTATCTTTCTTGTTGGCTTCACTACTTATCCCATATTCTATCTCACTTATTGTCTTCACATCTTATCCTATATGTTATCTTTCTCATTGCTTCCATTTCTTATCAAAAACCTGCTTCATATGACTATCTTTCCCTAGCTTGGGTACTCTTGAGGAGCTAGTTCTTGAGGAACACTTTCACTCACTTCATATTCCTTGCCTATCCATATCTACTTATCCACCATATTACTACTCCATTATGTACTACACCTTGCTAGATATTGGAACAAAATGATGTGATTTTGCTTGAGAACTAGGAATCTTTAAGTCATTCTAGAAATCCAAAAAATTGATATATGGTCCTGGAAAAATCCTAAAAATCCTAAAATGTCTTGAAAAAATGATCATCTTAGTGAAAGCTTAGCAATAGGTGCTTTGATGTATCACCAAAAAGAAAAAGTACAAAAAATATAAAAAATGGAAAAATTCCTAAAAAAATCTGCCAAGTGGTGAAAACCAGGAAATGGGCGCTACTTAAGACCCCTACACCTATTTCTATATGTCTCATCCATTTACTCTACAATAAATTTCATAGCTTGGAATTTTCTCCTATCCTCATCTTGGGTTCATGACTCCTTATCTTATTAGGGTCTTCTTGTGCATTAAGGTTTCTTTGGAAACTCTTACAAAACAATGTTTCTCAATACTACCCCAACTTGACATCAAGTGTTTCTCAAATTTTTTTGGATATTCTACCTACAATCTAGGGTGATACAATATTTTTCACTATCAGATTCAAGTCTTGAAGAAATGGCCATGTGACACACACACACACACTTGAATATTAAACTTGCTGAGCTATGATGAACCTTCTCTTCTTTGTGTGTTGCCTATAACAGTTTTTTTGTTGCGTGTTTCCTCTCTAATAGTCTTTTGAGGATGTCCTGAACTATTAGAATGGGGACATGGGGCATGTTTTACTTTCTTTCTACTTATGGTTATACTTTTTTAGTCTAAGGTGTTTAGAGAATTCATGCTTTTCCTACTTGATGCTTTGGACCTACAACATATCATCCTTGTCTTTTTACAAGACCACACTCGAGGGTTATCATGGTGCTTATGGCTTGATATAGTTGTAATCTTGCTATACTAAACTTATGGAATCTAACTACATTATTCATCTTGACTTACATTTCTTTGATGCATAGGTTGGATTCCCACATTCCTATCTGATATAGTTCATATTCACATCCTCATAGTTTAAGCTAGTGATGATTGTATGACCTTCCAATGTCCCTAATAAGGCTCGATGATAAAAACTAGGACCTACTTATGTAACCCTTGCAATTGCACCTTTTCATACTAGCTTGCATCCTAGGGTTCATTTTAGCTTAGATTTGCATTTTTCATGTTGAGAGAGCTCTCTTCTTTATCTTCCATGGATGTATCAACTAACCATGTTCATCCTTCTCTTTCCTCTTCTCAATATTATCTTATCTATTCTTTCCTATTCCTCTCTTCTTTTCTATCTTACCATCTCATCTATGATTTTGACCTATATTTTCTAATCTTGACATCCTGGATCCATTTTTAGGATCAAAATCCAAATTTGGGTTCACCTTGCTAGTCAAAATTTTGTCCTTCTTCTATGTAGTTGGCTAACTTATTAAGGCTTAATAGTTCAATCTTCTTGGGGCAATCATCATTTCTTCAAATTTCTTCATCATTTCTACTCTCTTCCACTCTTCACTTTTACTTCTATTTCATCTCATTTCATCTTTCTTCTTTCTTTGACCTAATTCTTATGCTTTATCTTTCTTGGTCAAAATTAGTCAAACTAGGGCATATCTTCATTGCTTGGTGGTCACTTCTTGGTCTTAATCTCTTATCTATCAAATTGAAATTTTCTTTGTTTTGATTTGATCAAATCTAGCTCATTTATGCATCTCCTCTATCTAATTTTGATTTCAATCCTGAGGGGGAAAGGATATTCTATCATTGTTGCAAATTTTTTTTTTTCTACAACTATCTATTTTTTCTTGATCTATCTACTTCCTTTTCTCAACGTATCAGTGCTCATCTCAGGTATTGATATTGTCTCTTCTCTCTCCAAATGTTCAATATTGCTGCTAAATAAACTGCGCATTTAGGATCTGCTATCTCTCTATGCTTCATTCTAAATCTCTCTATTATCTTGGCTTATTCATTCTTTGACATAATGTGTTCCTAGACCAATCACACATTAGTCAAAGAGAGGAAGATGTAATTACCCAAAAATGGTCATCTAGATATTAGCCCCCTCTCAGCATTTTGGCTAAATTAAGTAATCATTTACCTAAACCAAATTGCTAAAATCAATTAATTTGATTATAACCTATAGTTTGGCCACTTTATCCTAAGTTCATATTTAATTAAAAGAAAGTGTAAGGAAACTTGGCAATAAAGAATATAACCATTTCCACATAACCCATAATAGATCTAAAATAAACACGAAATTAAAATCCACATGCAAGAGAATAGAAAACATACCCACAAAATTGTGACACAAGATATACCCTGGGAAACCCTAATTGAGGGAAAAACCCAGCCTCCAAAAGCATCCATCACCATGTATTATTCAGCAAAAATACCATTGCCATACAACCATGGAAGCCTTCATGGCCATAGCCACAACTGAGCAAACTATGTGAACAAGCATGAATCCACACATCCCATGCCATGCTTCCAACCTTCACAAATGCTCCCTTGGCTAACCTATCAAGCCTTGTCCCACTCAACTCTTGCCTTTCTCTTCTCCTTGTCACTCTATATACAACAACTACCCTTGTGGCTGCTTATATAGTAGCAAGTCCCACAAAACCACCAAGTGGTATTACATAAACCATGTGCTACCTAACCTAATGACCCCACATTTAATATTGGGCATTTAATTCTTTTCCCCATATTAAATAATTACATGAAATATTTTCACAATGTTACAATACAACTCATCAAGAATATTCCATGGGAATCTTTGCATGTTGCACGTCCATCTAGGTACAACATTACATAATAAAAATAAAATAAAATATAACAATATTATGCAATGTGTGCAACACCCATTATCTCAACAATCTTCCACTTGTTGTATACATTGCATAGGGTCAATCCGTAGCCACATAAATGAACAAGGGAACAATCCCTCCCAACACATCCACCATCATGGATCAAAATACACCAAGTGCTCCATCCTGGTACCAACAACAAAATCAAAGTATCCAGCATCTCGAACATGAATGATCTCACCTCCTATTATGCCACTCCCACTGGACATACATAGAAGCCATCCAAAGAGAAAACCACCCAACCTGTCGCATTAGAAGATCATAAAATCTTGTACCAACTAAAATTCCAAGCACAAAAAACCTGATCCAAAGGTAATCACATGTATCCATAGTTGTCAAAATATCCATAGCTGAAATAGCACCCACATCAAAGTGCCAAACCCATCCAACTATCCATACCTCAAAGGTATAACAAGTGAATCTCATATCATCAACATATCCAATCTATAACCTGCAATCATAAGCCTCAAGAGCAATACCTGCCACATATATACCAAGAAGCTCCCACTACAAAAGATAATGTCAAATCTATAACCAATCCACTCAACACATCTCAAAGAAGTGAATCCATGTAGTATCAAGGACATCCACAATATTCTCATAACAAGTCTCCAATGCTCTCCCAAGTTCTCCACAACCAACAGAGGAAAGAGATAAAGTAATAACCATGTCATCTCTCACATGACATACATGAGCACAAACCAGTGATCACAATCTCCAACCAATCTTAAATCTAATGTAAGCAAAACTAAACATCCAGGAAGATAACCAAGACCAGAGAAACCATACAAATCATAACCTATATCATGTCCTTCTACACACACCTCTAGATGTAAATTGTGCAAGTATGATCTCCTCTATAAAACCCCAACAAGAAGCCTCAACAACACCCAAACCATATCATATAACTAATCATGGATGTAAGCCTCTCACAAGAAGATCAAACTCATAAACCATTCCTAAACAAAGGAACAACCATTCCTAATCCAAGGAATATGCCCAATATAAAACCATCTCCCAAACTCAACCAACATAACACCATATGCACATGGAGATAACCAATGCTAAACCATCTCTCAAATGAACCCTCTAGAACTAACTCATGTGTCATAGCTCAAGATCCATATCCATGAAAGACAAGCATAAATATAATGCAACTGAGAGAAACAATGGGCTATACCTCTCAAGTAGCAAACCGTCGAGTAGACCAAGAGTGGGGAATGAGAATGCTCATCAAGATACCCAAGTCTCAAACCAAGACTCATCTAAGAACAATCTCCTCTCAAGTCCATATCAGGTGACTGCCCTCGGACTTCCTGCTAAAACCATCAACCGTCCCAACAAATACTTCTCTAATCTAAGAGAAATCAGCATCACCACTGTCTCTAAGTATCCATGAGCACCTGTAACCAATCAATCCATGCCAACTCCAAATGCAACATAGCAATATCATGAAGTATCCAGCTTATGATCAGTGTACTCAATACCAAGAAACTAAACCAAGATCAATGTCAAAGTTCCAACCATGGCCTCAGGAACATAAACATGACAACATGATCTTACCATCTCAACTAAAGAGATAACATGCTCCATATGAACACACCATAACATGTCACAAATCTAAACGCGTATCAAGAGTATACCATGACATAATAATGAAACCATCCTCATACCAAGGATAACATGCCAAATAAAAGCATAAACCACACCTTTGCCAAGAACCCTGTGAGTCCTCAAGATGCAACCATCTCCACACACCATGAAGAAAAATATCTCCACATACCATGAAGAACCATCTCCACACACCATGAAGATAACCAAGAACTCCATGAGTCCTCAAGATCTAACCATCTTCACACCATGAAGATAACAAGTGTACCATGCAAATGTCAAAGACGCTTCTACAGCAACAGGATCTAAGACAAACCTCCAACATCTGCAAACACTCAATAAATATATCAATGCCAAAAAACTCCCACTCAACCGTGGTACCAAGTCACCTATGGCATCATAAAATCCATCCTCTCCAAACCAAGAAGATATAAACCAAACCAAACCAGGAACTAATCCTGCACTGTCACCCCATCACTGTCACAAGCTCCCACTAAACTATGTATCCAAGCTATCCATGACATCATGATGAAAAACTCATCCTCTAACCATGAGAATCAATCAAGGCATTAAACCATCAAAGAACTCGAAGTGCACATCATGAGCTCCTTAAAAGAAACCAAATAACCATGATCCTCTACCAAGAAGATATACCACCATAACCAAATTAGAAAATCCAAGCTAATGAACATCAAGGATGTACCTATATAACCAATCATGTCATGCCAAAATCCATGACACCATGATCACATCCATGAACTGAGCATCTGGCTCTCAAAGTGTCCAACCTGTTAGCATAAAATAGTCAACCACAATCCTCCACCATGACTGTACCTGGTAACAACATCTCATCACTTCTACATGAAGATAAAATCATGTGACTTAGGGCATAGACAACCCAAATCCAAGCCACCAATCTGAATATGCATCAATAATGAAAGATCAATGGGCAAAGACAACCCATAACCAAGCCATAAATGCAACCTGTAAGTATAGACCGCTTACAACACTGCACAACTTGTAGACCCAACAAGTCATCATGCATATCCAAATCTAAACATTGATAACTATATCATCATGAGACCAATCTGAAATATGAACTAAGTATACAATGACATCAAATCTTAAATCTTCCAATGCCATAAACTCACAATGTTACCATAGTCAAAATATACCTATAAATTGTTCATATCAATATTTCAACAAATAAATCATGCCAAACCTACACCAAATCTAAACCAATGTGTAGAGCTCTCCAAGAGCTTTCCGTTGACTACTTGAAGTCCAAAATTCAACTCCGTATGCCCAAGTTATGCCCTAATCCATGCTCAAAATAAACAACATCTGACTTTAGGGCTCTTAAAACCTGAAAAAATTTCAAAATCATAGAACCAAACCTACACCATCTTGTAGTGCTTTGAATTAGCTTTCCAACGCTTGTAAGAACTCTAAAATCTAATATTCTGAGAGAAAGTTATGGCCATTTTACTAAGACAGTCTTTTCACCATTTCTAGTACGATTTTTCATTTTTAATTTTTTCAGTGACGAAAATTCTGACGGGATTAAATTTGACGGCCATCATGGGCTGAAACTAAAAAAACTCTTTCATTTCCTCTAAACATGGCCAAACTAGGGCATATTATATATCAAAATTTATGAAAATGTCGACCCGGATCCAATGGTGAGGTCTGTTTTTACCCAGGAGGTCATTTCTGCAAGCTACCCCCCAAAACCCTCATTTAAATGAAACATCCAAAAAATCTTTTTGTCCAACAATTTCACATACCCAAATATTTTAACATCCCATCATAACAGCAAATCCAAATCCCTAAGATCTGCAATAAATCATTCATATATCTTGGCCCTTTCTTTTATCCTCTCATGCATTCCCATGGATTCAATCTAGGGTTACAATAATAAAACCATAGCTCTGATACCACTTGTAAGGAAACTTGGCAATAAAGAATATAACCATTTCCACATAACCCATAATAGATCTAAAATAAACACGAAATTAAAATCCACATGCAAGAGAATAGAAAACATACCCACAAAATTGTGACACAAGATATACCCTGGGAAACCCTAATTGAGGGAAAAACCCAGCCTCCAAAAGCATCCATCACCATGTATTATTCAGCAAAAATACCATTGCCATACAACCATGGAAGCCTTCATGGCCATAGCCACAACTGAGCAAACTATGTGAACAAGCATGAATCCACACATCCCATGCCATGCTTCCAACCTTCACAAATGCTCCCTTGGCTAACCTATCAAGCCTTGTCCCACTCGACTCTTGCCTTTCTCTTCTCCTTGTCACTCTATATACAACAACTACCCTTGTGGCTGCTTATATAGTAGCAAGTCCCACAAAACCACCAAGTGGTATTACATAAACCATGTGCTACCTAACCTAATGACCCCACATTTAATATTGGGCATTTAATTCTTTTCCCCATATTAAATAATTACATGAAATATTTTCACAATGTTACAATACAACTCATCAAGAATATTCCATGGGAATCTTTACATGTTGCACGTCCATCTAGGTACAACATTACATAATAAAAATAAAATAAAATATAACAATATTATGCAATGTGTGCAACACCCATTATCTCAACAGAAAGTTCATATTTAATTAAAAGAACATGCCCCCACTTTAATTAAATAAAGATCCTTACTTCCCTCTTACCCTAAGTGTGCATGGATAAAGTATTATTCCTATTTTAAATATTAAAAATATGACATTTTTTTCTACTAATGAATGCAAAAAAATTTAGGTGGGAGGAATATTCTTTGTTAAATATAACTTTAATTCTCCTCCACACATTTGAAACCTTCTCAAAAGTCAACTCTTCATCATGATTGGTGGAGATACTTGTGCACATGGATCACTCAAGATGCATTTGCCTCCCTTGATTATGCCTCTTTTTCCTCTTAATCTCTACCATTCATTTTTTTTCAAAAGGGAGGGCTCTTTCCTCATTCAAGGATCTTAGTCTCTCATGTGATTGTTATGTTGCAGGTTTTCTTGTTGATTTTGGGGACTTTGAGAATTCTTGCATTTTTGTATTTTATTTTAGCTATCATTCTACTTACATTATGACATAATTTTTAACTTAGTTCTCTTTGTTAGCTTGCATTTTATTTAGAATATCTTGCACTTGAATTGCATTTTATTCTAGATTCTTAGATGCTAGCATTCTTGCTCCCATCTTCAAATCTCTTGTTCTATGGTGCACCTTGCAAGGGTTGCATAGTTTGGTTAATTGGAGAGCCACCATCTCATATCCTTTGCACATCATAGATAGTGAGCTATAAGCCACCTCTTGAGATGCCCTCTTTCATGGGTATTCTCAAGAATAATTTTTTATAGCTTTTTGTATGCATACAAATGACTATTAGGAAAACCTTGATTAAAGGATTTTACTATCACAATAGTTAGAAAATGATAACTAGGTTTGATCTATCAAAATACAAATCACTTTGCAAATTCATATCTCCATTCGACTCAATCAATTCTTTAATGACTAAACTTTGTTAAACTCTACATCTTTGATCTACTTGGCAACCCTTTAAGCAATCACACTTCACCAATCTTCTCACTTTTCCTCTGTTACTCTATCCTTCACAAGTTCTTTACAAATTTCCCAATCAACAAAGAACCAACTAACCTAAAACATCTCTTATCCCTCCTTAAATAGTTATATTTCATCTTTTTTCTACTAAAAACATCATTGTAGATCTTAGGCTTTGATCAGATTCATTGAATCTATCCATCATTTTTTCCTCTTACTTCTTTCTTGAAACTGTTAGAAGCTTCTCCTTGAATCCTCAACTTATATTGCTTTAACAAACTCAATTCATGTATTAAATATGTTAGCTCATCAATCCTTATCATCTACACATTTTGAAAAATCTAAAAATTCAACCATGTTGGCCTCAAACTTGATTCTCTCACAAATTGTTAAAATGATGACACTTGGTCATCACTATGTTCTTATGCTTGATCATCATTAGGTAACTCAGTCTTTATTATTCTATCTCGCTTGGCTAACATTGGTTCACTTGGTCTTCACTACGCTCAGTCACTTCTTCAGTTTCTCCTTCATCTTTCTTAGCCATAACTATCACTCGACTTATACTTATTTCTTGGCTATCTCTTAAGTTCCTTAATCTTCTGCTTCATTGACCTAGTAAAACTGTCACTCAATCAAACTTAGTGTTTTACTCAAATTCTTGTCTTCTCTTCTATACATTAACTCAAGAATCTTCTTCACTTCATATAATTATTAAACAATAAATTATCTTGTCAAAGACAAACTGATAAAGTGTTTGTTATAATTTCACCTTTCTTGCTCCTTTTTACTCAACAACTTTATTAGTTCATCTAGTTATCTCTCTTTTCAAATCCTCTTCATCAATTAACTGATATGGCACTCTACACTATTAGCAAATATCTCAGTAGTAAGATTTGACATCAATGACATCATAACAATTGTTCCTATTAGAGTAAAAGGTTAATTTAATTTAATTTATTAAATTACCTTTACTCCCTTCTTAAGATTTCACTTTATGCACTTTGCATTTCCATTTAATAATTAATTAGTAATTATTAAATATCATTTACCTCTTAGGGTTTCCCTTTTAGGTTTTCAATCTCCTTCTATAAGGATTGATCTTTTGTAATTATCTCTCATTTTTTTCAGTTTGATAATATAGTTATCATATTTTCAAAGCAAAACCCTTGCCTCTTCTTTGCTTTTTCTTCTCTATGAATAGTTCTTGCATGCAGGGGTTCTCTGGGTTTTGTGGATTTGTATAATATTTTGCTCAAATCCTTCAATTCCAATTGTAGTTTCCAATAGGAGGATCCATTAGATTATACCCCAATTTAGAATTTAGGAGAGATAAAAAGAGATGTGCAAAGACATCCTAAACACAAATTTATCATGGAATCATATTAAATAGGTAGTAATCCATCACTAAATTAAAGTGCTTCCAATTTAGGATGATATAGTATATATGTATGTACACGAATACACATATGTAAATTTTTATAGGTACAAGTATGTATGTATGTGCATATGTATATATATGGATATATGCATGTGCTTTTTTTTTGCATATCAATATGTATATGATTGCATGGATTCTTATTCTTGTACAAGAGTGTGTTATTATGCATGCAATATTGTAATAATGATTTGATGTGAGAACTTTACAACCCTTAGTTTTTGGCAATTTTCCGTAGGATTACAAGAGCTATGAGAGGTCAACTAGTTATTTGAATCTTGAACATATTAATGTAATTGTGTTTATGAACACATTAATTTATTTTAAAAAGTTACATTATTTATGATTTAATAGTTTTTTAATGTATGGTTTATTACACTCATATATCCAATATTATTATATATTTGATTACTTACATACATATACATATGTTTGTATATGTCATGCTTTTAAAATCAGAATAGATAATATTATCTACATGTTAATATGAGACCAATGATTAATCATTTGTAATTCAAAGAAAATTAGCAATCAAATTTTAACCTACTCAAAATACAAATGATGTCTCAAATTGTGAGATTTCCCTTCAATTATGTATTCATTTTTTCTTTCTTGATTGATTCAAGGTACTTGAAATCTAGATTTCATTAAAATGCTCAAATTTATTTTTGAGACTCAATTTATATCACTCATGTTATTTGAAATATTTATGGTCATCAAGGTGATAAGCATCTAGTACGAGTAGACAATAATTCCAAAACTTAGTATAAAAAAATAGAATTTAATGGTGTTTAGTATAAATTGTTAGCCATTTTTGCCCTCCCGCCAAAATTTGAGTTTTGCCTATCAAGCATGGCCAACAGTCATATCTTTTCAAATATTCAAATTTTAAAACATTCTAATGTTATAAAGATATATTTAAAACCTTGGGTTATCTTTATATCCTAAGTCTTTAGGTTGCTTCACATTATAAATACCTCAGCAGGCCCACATCTTCTTAGCCATTCGATCTAAAGAGATAAAAAAATGTCACTTTGTCACTATGAAAAGTTGCAAGACCTTTAGTCGTAGTGACATAATGACAATGTTCCACACATTCGAGTGGGCCACTTCTTTTTATGGCTTGTAAGGATGTCAGAGGAGATGACATTTGTTCCTATTTAATTGGTTGTTCTACAACTAAACCAATTTCTCAAAAATTTTAACCGACACCATCAATTGGATGTAAGGTCAATGGAAATTATTTTTTCACTAATAGAAATTGCATGAAGAATACTCATAACAAAATAATGAATAATGATAGTTTGACATGTGGAAGTGGTAGGACCAGCCTATGCAAGGAGTTGCTAAAGTTTTCTACCATAAATGAAGCTCCACTGCTAGGTTCCTGTTCGTTGCAAGTATAAACATAGAGATAAATGGTTTTGTCATGGTCATTTGATCTTCTAAGATTGAGGGTTGTCACTTTGTCACTGTAGAAAGTTGCAGGATGAATGAACATAGTGAGGTAGTGACAATGTGACACATGTCTTAGCGGGCTCATCATAGTTCATAGGATGTTGTGTTTCCTCCACCATTAGATTGAAGATAGATCAAGGGTTGTCATTATGTCGCTATGAACAAATGATAGATCTTTAGTCATAGAAACATAATGATAGGTTGACATGTGTCCTAGTAGGCTTAGGTGGAAAATAAGCAATGGCGGTTAAGTTCACAATTTTATAGGGTTGCTGACATTTGATGTTAGCCAGGAAACCCATGGTGATAATGCTAAGGGTTAGAATCATGCAGTCATCGGGTCACAATAGTTAGTGAAAAAAGTTAAAGATAAGCTACGAAGCATCAATAACAATTAGTTTGATAGGTTCACAGTTTCACAAGGTAAAATAATTAATTAAGATAAAAGGTGGAAAAGCTATGACTAGGGTAAAGGTGTGGGTCAACACAAGTTTGAATGCTAGGATAAGGTGGCAAAAATGTTTTAATATGGTTGGACCATGTGGTGAAGCTTAAGGATTGACTCCAGTTGATTGATGACATGGTTGACTTGGTGTGCTAAGAATAATGACAACTCTTTAATGGTGAATATGATCTTCTTGATCGTCTACAACCACTTACGAATATTCTCCATGCATGGTAAATGTAAAGGGCATTCCCCTGGCCACCTAGTTATCCATCTACCTAGTTAGAATGATAATGGTTATCATTTTTGTCTTCTCAAGGTTCTATTTGGTGAATAATATGATGTTCTTGCATCTAGATGTGTACCATGATTAGATCTTTCCCAAATTTGTAGTGATTATTCTCTACAACCTTAAATGTAGTTGTTGATTTTTTCCTTAGGGTAGAAGCTTTCTAAGTTATGCTTGAACTATAAAAGTAGATTTTGTAACCCTTCTTAGGGTCACTCATTTTTTCCCCAATTCTATAGTAGTAGTATTCTATACTCGATTATTGTAATTTCCTTTTGTCTATGAGTGAATGTAATCCTCTGCTTTACCTCATTCTCCCATCAATATTAGTGCAAAATCTTCTTGCCTTTGATGGTGTGTTGTTTTCATTCTTCAATATGCATAATAGTATCTACTCTTGCCTTTGAATGTTATAGAGTGAAGTTCCTTCCTTGTGGCATTTCATTTGATTTTTGATCTGTATGTAACTATTTGATTAAGACAAAGGTTGAATTAGTGTATTTTGAGGTTATATTGATGAATAGTGCATTGTTAGGCAGAGATATGACTGAAAAAACTATTTTGGTCCATCACCCCTTTAGATTAGATTAGGTAGTTTATTTTCATGCTTTCCTTCTCTATTTTCCTCTCAAAGAGTTATTAGGTGCACCCTGATAGTAAGGAAGTCGACCTTCTTTGAAGAAACAATATTACTATTCACATCCCATAGCTTGGAGACTATTCCCATGTTTCACAAGGTTTCCTTTAGGTAAAAACTTTAGGCAAGGGTGCAAGCTTTTGTGACAATAGTTTTTGGCATGCCTGATGGGACCGATATTAAAGATTCAAGTCAATTTCTAGAACCTCCACCAGTCATAACATAGTTTTTGGCATGCTTGGTGGTGTAAGGAAACTTGACAATAAAGAAATAACCATTTCCACATAACCCATAATAAAGCTGAAATAAACACGAAATTAAAATCTACATGCAAGAAAATAGACAACATACCCACAAAATTGTGACACAAGATATACCCTGGGAAACCCTCATTGAGAGAAAAAACCCAGCCTCCAAAAGCATCCATCACCATGTATTATTTAGCAAAAAATACCATTGCCATACAACCATGGAAGCCTTCATGGCCATAGCCACAACCGATCAAACTATGTGAACAAGCATGAATCCACACATCACATGCCATGCTTTCAACCTTCACAAATGCTCCCTTGGTTAACCTGTCAAGCCTTGTCCCGTTCAACTCTTGCCTTTTGTCTTCTCCTTGTCACTCTCTCTACAACAACTACCCTTGTGGTTGCTTATATAGTAGCAAGTCCCACAAAACCACTAAGTGGTATTACATAAACCATGTGCTAAAACCATGTGCTACCTAACCCACTGACCCCACATTTAATATTGGGCATTTAATTCTTTTCCCCAATATTAAATAACTACATGAAATATTATCACAATGTTACAATACAACTCATCAAGAATATTCCATGGGAATCTTTACATGTTGCACGTCCGTCTAGGTACAACATTACATAATAAAAAATAAAATAATAAAATAACAATATTATGCAATGTGTGCAACACCCATTATCTCAACAATCTCCCACTTGTATACATTGCATAGGGTCAATCCGTAGCCACATAAATGAATAAGGGAACAATCCCTCCCAGTACATCCACCATCATGGATCAAAATAGACCAAGTGCTCCATCCTGGTACCCGCAACAAAATCAAAGTATCCAGCATCTCAAACATGAATGATCTCACCTCCTATTATGCCACTGCCACTGGACATACATAGAAGCCATCCAAAGAGAAAAGCACCCAACCTATCACATTAGAAGATCATAAAATCCTGTACCAATTGAAATTCCAAGCACAAAAAACCTGATCCAAAGGTAATCACATGTATCCGCAGTTGTCAAAATATATCCATAGCTGAAATAGCACCCACAGAAAGTGCCAAACCCATCCAACTATCCATATCTCAAAGGTATAACAAGTGAATCTCATATCACTGACATATCCAATCTATAACCTGCAATCATAAGCCTCAAGAGAAATACCTGCCACATTTATTCCAAGAAGCTCCCACTGCAAAAGATAATGTCAAATCTATAACCAATCCACTCACAACATCTCAAAGAAGTGAATCCATGTAGTATCAAGGACATCCACAATACATAAACTAATATCCTGCAAGAAAAAATTCTCATAACAAGTCTCCAATAGTCTCCCAAATTCTCCACAACCAATAGAGGAAAGAGATAAAGGAATAACCATGTCATCTCTCACATGACATACATGAGCACAAACCAGTGATCACAATCTCCAACCAATCTCAAATCCAATGTAGAAAAAACTGAACATCCAAGAAGATAACCAAGACCAAGAGAAACCATGCAAATCATAACCTGTATCATGTCCTTCTACACACACCTCTAGATGTAAACTGTGCAAGTATGATCTCCTCCATAAAACCTCAACAAAAAGCCTCAACAACACCGAAACCATATCATATAACTAATCATGGATGTAAGCCTCTCACAAGAAGATCAAACTCAATAAACCATTCCTAAACCAAGGAATATTCCCAATATAAAACCATCTCCCAAACTTAACCAACATAACAACATATGCACATGGAGATAACCAATGCTAAAACATCTCTCAAATGAACACTCTAGAACTAACTCATGTACCGTAGCTCAAGATCCATATCCATGAAAGACAAGCATAAATATAATGCAACTAAGAGAAACAATGGGCTATACCTCTCAAGTAGCAAACCGCCAAGTAGACCAAGAGTGGGGAATGAGAATGCTCATCAAGATACCCAAGTTTCCAACCAAGACTCATCTAAGAATAATCTCCTCTCAAGTCCATATCAGGTGACTGCCCCTCGAACTTCCTGCTGAAACCATCAACTGTCCCAACAAATACTTCTCTAATCCAAGAGAAATCAGCGTCACCACCATCTCTAAGTATCCATGAGCACCTGTAACCAATAAATCCATGCCAACTCCAAATGAAACATAGCAATATCATGAAGTATCCAACTTATGATCAGTGTACTCAATACCAAGAAACTAAACCAAGATCAATGTCAAAGTTCCAACCATGGCCTCAGGAACATAAACATGACAACATGATCTAACCATCTCAACCAAAGAGATAACATGCTCCACATGAACATACCATAACATGTCACAACTCTAAATGCGTATCAAGAGTATACCATGACATAATAATGAAACCATCTTCATACCAAGGATAACATGCCAAATAAAAGTATAAACCACACCTTTTCCAAGAAACCTGTGAGTCCTCAAGATGCAACCATCTCCATACACCATGAAGAACACCATCTTCACATACCAGGAAGAATCATATCCACATACCATGAAGATAACCAAGAACTCCATGAGTCCTCAAGATCTAACCATCTTCATACACCATGAAGATAACAAATGCACCATGCAAATGTCAAAGATGCTTCTGCAGCAACAGGATCTAAGACAAACCTCCAACATTTGCAAACACTCAATAAATATATCAATTCCAACAACTCCCACTCAACTGTGGTACCAAGTCACCTATGGCATCATAAAATCCATCTCCTACTTGAAGATCCAAACCAAACCAGGAACTAATCCTACACTGTCACCTCATCACTGTCACAAGCTCCCACTAAACCATGTATCCAAGCTATCCATGACATAATGATGAAAAAATCCATCATCTAACCATGAGAATCAACCAAGGCATCAAACCATCAAAGAACTCAAAGGTGCACATCATGAGCTCCTTAAAAGAAACCAAATAACCATGATCCTCAACCAAGAAGATATACCACCATAACTGAATCAAAAATCCAAGCTAATGAACATCAAGGATGTACTTGTATATCCAATCATGTCATGCCAAAATCTATGGCACCATGATCACATCCATGAACCGAGCATCTGGTTCTCAAAGTGTCCAACTGTTAGGAACCTGTGTGTTCCTTCTGTTTATTTTGTCAGAGTAGTGTTGTTGGACGCATATGCTTTGTAAGTCGTCCCGTGAGTATATTTTATTATCCCACATGCATAGGTAGTATTACTTTTCTAGATCGTACTCAGTATATAAGAATAGGTTGAGGCCCTTGATGGGCACGGACGAATTTATTGTATTGAGCTTGCTCAAAGGAGGTTACCCCCTCGAAGTGGCCTGCGATCAGTAGATTCATTCTGAGTTCTGCTATCACTTTGTATTCTGTTATTTCGAGCATTCTCATGATATTGCTATAAGGAGGTTCTTCACATCTGGTATCAGAGCACTCTCTTGGGCTCGCTGGGTGGAAATTACATCAAATTTTTTTTTCTGTCGTGGCCTTCAGGTTCCTCTCACTTCCAATATCTCTTGTTATTGCAATAAATCTTTTCAGTTGTTCTGTCCTTGTTTGCTTTCTGTTTCTGCTCATACTTTCGCAGAACGTCTGCAATATCATTTTGCATACTTCCTTCCTTGGCGACCCAACCCCAAATTTTACATATCAAAGCCCTAAATCCCTCATTTATCTAATTTTAGGGTTTGCCCTATCTTTTTCACCTCTCATCCAATCGCCACCAAACTGAGCCACAAGATTCAATTCCTCATTTTGCTCCCTTATCCCTCTTGGACTGTTCGCCTCATTTCGCCTCCCTACCCTTGAAACCCTCATTTTTCTGTTTCCCTTGTCCCAAGATAGTCTTCCACCACCCGTCGAACACCCATTTCCTATCTGAGTTTTACCCAAATCCAAGTTTGCCGTAACTAAAAAAGTTTTTGTTTCTCATCTTCTACCCATTCCAAAAAAAAAAAAAAAAAAAAAAAAAAAACCTTGCTTTATGGTTGTTACGCGTACAGGAGCAAAAATCATGGAAGAAGAAATGGCATCCCTCAAAACCAAACTTCAAGATCTGGATGACAAAATTCTGGGTCTTAACTTTCAGCAGTCAGCCATGAGCCGAAACCATTCAGGAGATACTGGGTCCTCTTCTGGCAATTTTCGTGGACCAAAGCTTGATTTTCCATGCTTCGATGGTTCTGATCCGACTGGATGGATCTATAGGGCAGAGCAGTATTTCAGCTTGCATAATACTTTGGATAACCACAAAGTCCCCCTTGCATCTTTTCATTTGGAACATGAAGCTCTTCAATGGTTCCGTTGGTACATCAAGGCTAATGTAGGCCCAACATGGAGAGAATTGTGCACCCTCATTTTGGAGCGCTTTGGCCCTAGTTCCTTTGATGATTTCACCGGAGCACTTACTAAACTGCGTCAAACAGGCACTGTAAGAGAATACCAGACAGAGTTTGAAAAATTAGCTAATCACACAGAGGGCTTGTCTGATGAATTCTTCCGTAGTTGTTTTGTCAGTGGTCTGAAGGATGCACTTCGCTCAGAAGTCAAAATGTTTCGACCTACTATAATGATGGAAGCCCTTGGGTTGGCTAAGTTAGCGGAAGACAAGATTAGTGCTCTACAACGCTCCAGATCTAATTTTGTTCCATTCAGAAATACAGGTTCTCACAACCCTCCAGTCATACCAGCTCCCAGAACTACTCCGATCAAGCACTTGTCTGAAACAGAGATGCGAGTCAGGCGAGACAAAGGGCTTTGTTATAATTGTGATGAGAAATGGTCTCGGGGCCATAGATGTGTTCAGCAAAAGCTCTATCTCTTGGATGTGGATTCTCCACCGGAACTGGAAGAATATGTAGATGCTCAGGAAATAGTGGATGATGCGGTTGAGCCTCACCAGCCTGAACCTCCTTCACCAGAAGCTCCACCAGAGATATCTGTCCATGCTTTGGCAGGAGTCACTACTCCACAAACCATGCGGGTCCAGGGTTTCTTCAAGAAGATCCCTCTTACTATACTCATTGATTCTGGTAGCACTCATAACTTCATTGATCCACGAATAGCCAAACAGGCTGATTGCTTTATCCATCCCTGCTCTAGCTTTGAAGTCATGATTGCCAATGGGGGCACTTTACCTTGTAAAGGGAAATGTCGCAATGTGCGTCTCTCTATTGGAGATTATAACATGCACTCTGACATGTTTGCCTTACCCTTAGGTGGCTGTGATGTGGTTTTGGGTGCCCAATGGTTACGCACTCTTGGCCCCATTCTCTGGGATTTTGCTGAACTTTGGATGCAATTTTCAGCCGAGGGGCACCAACACACTTTGAAAGGCTTACAACCAGGGTCTCTCAGCATCATCAGTTCACACCGTATGGAAAAACTTCTTAAGAAGAATTCACATGGTGTCATCGCTCAGCTCCATTCCATTCAGATGCAGCCATCAGCAGTCTCTAGCACTCCTGCCGATCTCCAACACATTTTGGACAAGTATTCTGGTGTATTTGCTGAACCTGTGAGATTACCTCCTTCTCGTCCAGAGGACCACCGTATTCAGCTCCTTCCTGGTAGTGTTCCGCCCAATATCAGGCCCTACCGCTACCCATTTCATCAGAAGACCGAAATCGAGATACTTGTCTGTGACTTACTGAAGCAAGGTATTATTCGCCCTAGTACCAGTTCCTTTTCTTCTCCAGTTCTGCTTGTTCGCAAAAAAGATGGGTCATGGCGACTCTGCATTGATTTTCGAGCACTTAATCATCTCACTATAAAGGACAAGTTCCCCATTCCAGTCGTTGATGAACTTCTTGATGAACTTCATGGGGCTCATTTTTTCTCCAAGTTAGATCTTCGTTCTGGGTATCATCAAATTCGGGTTAATGAGGAGGATATACCTAAAACTGCCTTTCGCACACATGATGGTCACTATGAATTTTTAGTCATGCCCTTTGGCCTCACGAATGCTCCTTCAACATTTCAGGCAGTGATGAATAACATATTTCGACCATACCTCCGGAAATTCATTCTGGTCTTCTTTGATGATATCCTCATATATAGCAAAACTTGGGCTGAGCATCTCCATCATCTGGAGCTTGTCTTGCAACTTCTCTCTGATCATCAACTCTGTGCAAAACTATCTAAATGTGTGTTTGGCCAGGAGGAAGTGGAGTATCTCGGGCATATTGTTGCACACCATGGAGTGCGGGTGGATCCTACAAAAATAGATGCCATGAAAACTTGGCCGCATCCTAAAACTCTCAAGAGCCTTCAGGGTTTTTTGGGGTTGACTGGCTACTACCGCAAGTTTGTCAAAGATTACGGGAAAATTGCAGCACCATTGACAGCTCTGTTAAAAAAGGATGCCTTCTCCTGGACCCCTGTTGCTGAGACTGCATTTGAACAACTGAAACAGGCTATGTGCAGTACACCTGTTCTCGCGATGCCAGATTTTTCCAAACCCTTCACTATTGAGAGTGATGCTTGCGGCAATGGATTGGGTGCTGTTCTCCTGCAAGATGACCATCCTATTGCGTTCACTAGCAAAGCCCTCTCTGGTAAGAATCTAGCCCTCTCTACTTATGAAAAAGAAATGATGGCTATTTTGCATGCTGTACAGAAGTGGCGGCCATACCTCTTAGGGAGTCATTTTTGCATCAGAACCGATCACCAAAGTCTGAAATACTTCCTGGAACAACGGGTATCCTCTCCTACACAACAGAAATGGGTCAGCAAACTCATGGGGTATGATTATGAGATCACCTACAAGAAGGGTAAGGAGAATATTGTGGCAGATGCTCTTTCTCGCACATTTGATAATCAAGCTTCCCTTTCCGCTATTTCTATGCCCATTCCCAATTGGTTAGCGTCTGTTCAGCAGGGCTATGACAGTGACTCTTCTTTATCTCAAATCATTCACCAGCTAGCCAATAATCCTTCTGCTATACCACATTACTCTTGGGATGGTGCTTCTCTTCGATACAAGGGTCGGCTAGTGCTTCCTCAGAACCCAGCTCTACATCAGGCTATTTTTTATGAACTCCATGCTTCTCCTTCAGCAGGGCACTCAGGCTTCCTCAAAACTTATGAGCGAGCAAGGAGAAACTTCTTTTGGAAAGGGATGAAACAGACGATTCAACAGATGGTGGCTGAATGTGATACTTGCCAACACCACAAGGGTGAAATGACCCTCCTTCCTAGCTTGCTCGAACCATTGCCCATCCCTACACGGATTTGGACTGATATTTCTATGGATTTCATTGAAGGGCTTCCTAAATCCGGTGGCAAGACAGTGATCTTGGTTGTGGTTGATCGTCTCTCGAAATATAGTCATTTTTGTGCCCTCAGCCACCCCTATACTGCCTCCTCTGTTGCACAAATCTTCATGGACCAGATATTTCGTCTTCATGGACTCCCTTCTTCCATTGTCTCTGATCGTGATGCAACTTTTACCAGTCATTTTTGGACTGAACTGTTTCAGAAAACTGGCACCAAACTGAAGATGAGTTCGGGCTATCACCCACAAACTGATGGTCAAACTGAAATTGTCAATAAATGCTTGGAAACTTATCTTCGTTGCTTCACTTCCGAACAGCAACATCAGTGGGCCAAGTGGCTCCCTTTAGCTGAATGGTGGTACAATACCTCTTACCACACTGCCTCTAAAATGACTCCATATGAAGCAGTCTATGGTCAGGCACCTCCAGTGCTCCTTCCCTACACTCCCAACAGCTCACCAGTCCAGGCAGTTGACATAGTTCTCCGCAGCAGGGATCAGATTCTTCGTACCTTACAGGATAATCTTCACATGGCCCGTAATCGGATGAAACAGCAAGCAGATCAACACCGTTCTGAGCGCTCATTTCAAGTTGGGGATATGGTTTTTCTTCGTCTACAGCCATACAAACAATCCTCCCTAAAGCTGAAAGGGCGTCATAAGCTGGCCCCAAAATTTTATGGGCCTTATAAGGTTCTGCAGAAGATTGGTTCAGTTGCTTATAAACTGGAACTTCCTCCTTCTTCCCGCATTCATCCAGTCTTTCATGTTTCTTGTCTAAAGAAAGTTCTGGGTACCACTATCAGAGCACAAACTACTCTCCCTGAAATGGATACGGAAGGATCCATTATCTTGGAGCCGGTGGCAATCATTGACCAGCGCACTCGCCAGCTTCGCTCTCGCTCCATCTCTGAGGTCTTGATTCAGTGGCATGGCATGCAACCAGAGGATGCTACCTGGGAACCCCTTCTTCAGATTCAACAACAATTTCCACACCTTAAGCTTTGAGGACAAAGCTTTTTTCTAAGGGAGAGGGGATGTTAGGAACCTGTGTGTTCCTTCTGTTTATTTTGTCAGAGTAGTGTTGTTGGACGCATATGCTTTGTAAGTCATCCCGTGAGTATATTTTATCATCCCACATGCATAGGTAGTATTACTTTTCTAGATCGTACTCAGTATATAAGAATAGGTTGAGGCCCTTGATGGGCACGGACGAATTTATTGTATTGAGCTTGCTCAAAGGAGGTTACCCCCTCGAAGTGGCCTGTGATCAGTAGATTCATTCTGAGTTCTGCTATCACTTTGTATTCTGTTATTTCGAGCATTCTCACGATATTGCTATAAGGAGGTTCTTCACACCAACCTGTCAACATAAAATAGTCAACCACAATCCTCCACCATGATTGTACCTGGTAACAACATCTCATCCCTTCTACATGAAGAAAATAGTAAATCATGTGACTTAGGGCATAGACAACCCAAATCCAAGCCACCAATCTGAATATGCATCAATAATGAAAGATCAATGGGCAAAGACAACTCATAACCAAGCTATAAATGCAACCTGTAAGTATAGACCGCTTACAACATTGCACAACTTGTAGACCCAACAAGTCATCATGCATATCCAAACTAAACATTGATAACTATATCATTATGAGATCGATCTGAAATATGAATTGAGTATACAATGACATCAAATCTTAAATCTCCAATGCCATAAACTCACAATGTTACCATAGTCAAAATATATCTACAAACTATTCAGATCAATATATCAACAAATAAATTATGCCAAACCTACACCAAATCTGAACCAATGTGTAGAGCTCTCCAAGAGCTTTCCGTTGACTACTCGAAGTCCAAAATCTGACTCTGTATGCCCAAGTTATGCCCTAATCCTTGCTCAAAATAAATAGCATCTAACTTTAGGGCTCTTAAAATCTAAAAAAAAATCAAAATCATAGAACCAAACCTACACCATGTTGTAGTGCTCTGAATTAGCTTTCCAACGCCCATAAGAACTCTGAAATCTGATATTTTGAGAGAAAGTTATGGCTGTTTTACTAAGACAGTCTTTTTACCATTTTCAGTACGATTTTTCATTTTTTATTTTTTTCAGTGACGAAAATTCCGACATGATTAAATTTGACGGCCATCATGGGCTGAAACCAAAAAACTCTTTCATTTCCTCTTAACATGGCCAAACTAGGGCATATTATATATCAAAATTTATGGAAATGTCGACCCGGATCCAATGGTGAGGTCTTTTTTTTTACCCAGGAGGTCATTTATGCAAGCTACCCCCCAAAACCCTCATTTAAATGAAACATCTGAAAAAATCATTTTCTCCAACAATTTCACATGCCCAAATCTTTTAACATCCCATCATAACAGCAAATCCAAAACCCTTAGACCTGCAATAAATCATTCATATATCTTGCCCTTTTCTTTTATCCTCTCATGCATTCCCATGGATTCAATCTAGGGTTACAATAATAAAACCATAGCTCTGATACCACTTGTAAGAAAACTTGACAATAAAGAAATAACTATTTCCACATAACCCATAATAAATCTGAAATAAACACGGAATTAAAATCCACATGCAAGAAAATAGACAACATACCCACAAAATTGTGACACAAGATATACCCTGGGAAACCCTCATTGAGGGAAAAAACCTAACCTCCAAAAGCATCCATCACCATGTATTATTCAGCAAAAAATACCATTGCCATACAACCATGGAAGCCTTCATGGCCATAGCCACAACCAAAAAAACTATGTGAACAAGCATGAATCCACACATCCCATGCCATGCTTTCAACCTTCACAAATGCTCCCTTGGCTAACCTGTCAAGCCTTGTCCCGCTCAACTCTTGCCTTTTGTCTTCTCCTTGTCACTCTCTCTACAACAACTACCCTTGTGGCTGCTTATATAGTAGCAAGTCCCACAAAACCACTAGGTGGTATTACATAAACCATGTGCTAAAACCATGTGCTACCTAACCCACTGACCCCACATTTAATATTGGGCATTTAATTCTTTCCCCCAATATTAAATAACTACATGAAATATTATCACAATGTTACAATACAACTCATCAAGAATATTCCATGGGAATCTTTACATGTTGCACGTCCATCTAGGTACAACATTACATAATAAATAATAAAATAATAAAATAACAATATTATGCAATGTGTGCAACACCCATTATCTCAATAGGTGGGACTAACATTTCAAGCATTCTAAGTTCATTGGTGTTAAGAAGAAAATTTCAAATACATTTTGAGAAGATAGTGTTGCTCTCAGTATTCCAAGCCTTCAAGAGGCTCTTTTTTACCAAGTACTTGGTGACTCTATTCTACAATACATTTTGTTTTAGACAAAGTTTCTATGATTCATTCCCAAGGCTCGTACAAGAGAATCTTCTAGAGGTAATTTTCAATACACTAAGCTATCATTTTCAAACCCTATAAAAAAGAGAAATAGATTATCTCTATCACTAGTTAGGAGTGCAACAACAGCACATACACTTGCAAGATCCCTTTCCACTCCTCCTATTGGTAGATTATAGCCTAGGTTGCCATCTTTTCATTTAAATAGGTCATTTTTCCATATGGCACAACCTAGAGCACATGTATTTTCCACCTTTAATGGTGGGAGTCCTCTCCTATTGGCTCAAAGACATGATATCCCATTATCAACTCTCAAAAGTATACCTAATTTCACTGGTGAGACTTCCACCTTTCCTATAGAACATATTCAAGATATTTCAAAATATGCAATATTCATGGTATTATAGAAGTGATGTTGTTGTTAGGCTTCTAGCTTTTTCCTTAAAGGGAAAAGCATTACAATGGTATAGGGTTTAACCACAAAACTCTATTACTAATTGCTACAGGTTCGGAGTAGGGCTTTGCAAACATTTTGAAGATAAGAGTGATCATTTATCACTTTTAGAGTAGCTAACAACTATCAAAAGGGTCAACTCCAAGACGAATGCAGGTGGGAGAGTGAAAAAGCTGGAGGAAATGAAAGCCGCTATAGAAAATATGAACATTCTAGCAAATCAAGCAACGGACCTGTTGAAAACTCTATAGATGTTTGGGTGATGTCCTTTTGCTTTCTTTTTTTTGTCTTTTTATGCATAGCTATACTTGGCCACATATTTCTGTATTTTCTTTTCTATTCATTGAGGCCTTTTATTTTCTAAACTCTTTAGTTAGTTACTCTTTGATACTTTGTTAAAGGTTTTAGGTCCTTTAAAACTCGTTTTTACATAATCAAAACTATCAAAAGGGAACCCCATGAAATTATGATTGATTTTAACTAAAAATTTTACAAGACGTGGGATATAATACCTAATGCAGTAAAGCCTTCCCCTGGTAATGCTTTCTTGCATTACCTCAGAGCCTTTAACAGTGATATTTCTACCATAGTGCAAACTATGGAATGATTCCTATGAAATTGCTATAAGGGTAGAAAATATCTTGATACAAGGAGGGAAGCTATCTCCAAGGCCTCCAATGCCTTTCTTTCTTGACATGCCTAATCATCAACCTATTGTAGTCCCTATCCCTACCACATTTAAAAATCGACCCCTTGCTAGTGTCCCTTCATCATCCACATCTTCAAATAGAATAGATGAAATTAAAGATATAATTTAGTCCATGATGCAAAATATAGACAAGAAGTTGCACGGTTAGGAGAAGAAGCTAGAGGATAGCTTCTCAATGATACAAAAGATGAGTAACAAGGTGGTGACCTTAGAAAGGAAACAAGCTCAAAATAGTAAGCCTCCCCCACTTCAATATCAAGGTCCCATACATAATAGGCCTCCAAACCAAAATCAAGGATATGCTCCATACAATTAGAATAGACCTATTAATGGTAATACAAATTCAACAAATATAAACCCAAATAGGGCTTTAGTTCCTCAAAATAATCTTTCTCAAGATCAAGAATCTTGCCATTCTTGTCACTATTCCTATGGAATATTGTATGTGTTAGAAGGCAAAATCATTCTTAACACTAACTACACAAGAGCAAGCAACAGGGAAGCAACATAATGTTGGCCAACTTCTTGATGCTTCCCATCTACATCAGCAAGGTGATTGTTCTTTCATGAACCATCATCTAGGAGAACACTACCATGCTAATTATGATGCCATAGCACACAATACTAGAAGTATGAGAACAACTACTGAAGATGTCATCCTTTCTCCATCAAATCAAGTTTCAACTTCAAATGTTGTTCCTCATGTTCCAGTGATGAATGCACAATCCAATATTGTTTCTCGACAAAGGCAAGACATGAGCAATAAGAATTTTGTTGAAACTTAGGCTACTGAATTTCAATCACCAATCCATGCAACTCCTAAAGTGTCAACCAAAGCAGTAGGTGCTCCTCTTAACATTGTAGATCAAATGAAAAAGACTAATGTCAATATCTCTATATGGGATGTTGTTGCTACTATACCATCACAGAAGAGGCTATTGCAACAAGAGTTAGAGAGCATAGAGATGAAGGAGTAGCCACCTAGAGAGGAGAATGCAACCAACTTGATGCAAAAAATTAGGTCTCCTCCCTTTTATGTTTCCTTGATCATAGGAGATAAACTAGTCCATAATTGTATGATAGACTTAGGGGCTAGTAGCTCTATAATGCCCAAATGTGTAGCTAACCTCCTTGGCATTAAGTATGAACCAATGGTGAGGGATGTCATTTAGTTAGATGGTAGCTCTGTCAAGACTATAGGGATCCTAAGAAATGTGGAGATGGCATTACATGCTTTCCTTGGTTGTATTGTAACCCAAGACATATAAGTAGTTGAGGTTGAACCTTATTTTATCATTTATCTTTCTAGAGACTTCACTGCACAAATAGGAGGTCACATTGCAACATATTGGTCCTATATGCTCTTTAGGACAAGAAATGGGGCAAGAGCTTCCTTAAGAGCAGAGCCTCATGCCCTTAATCACATAGAGACTTATACTCCAAGCCCTATAAACATGAATTTTAAAATTAGGGAGGAGAATAAGGGATACACATCTCATGAGCCTACCACTTCTTTGGTAGAGGTGCCTGACTATCTTTTGGATGAGTGGGCCACTACTTATCAATTTGATCCCAAACATGAGGCTCTAGAGACAGGTCTTGGCACATATTGTATATTGGAAAAGGGGACCCCTATTCCTAGTCTCATGAAGACACAAGAGGACATTGATGGACTATGGAGCATGTCCTTTGACAACTTAAGAAATATGAATGGTTTAGGGACTAATGTCATGCTCATTTCCCTTGAATTGGAGAAGTACTATTTTTCTTATAGGCTCCAATTCACCTGAACCAATAATGTAGTAGAGTATGAAGCTCTAATCCAAGGTCTCCAACTTGCACAAAAGAGAGCAATCAAGGCTCTAAGGATATTTGGAGATAGTGAGTTGGTTGTTAATCAAGTAAGAAGTTAGAACATTACAAAAAACGACCTTCTCGAATCATACAAGCATAGGGTGTGGGATTTGCTTGAGGGCTTTCAAGCATTCAACATCCATAGCATCCCTAGAAGAGAAAACAAACATGCTGATAGACTTGTAGCCATTGGTGCTAATCATAATGTATCAAAGCATGTTGAGGATAACAAAGAGCAAAAAATCAAAATGGTTGTAAGACCTACTATTCCTGACAATTGCACAAATTGGAAAGTCTTTGATTTCGATGTACAAATTGTCAACTTTCTACAAAATGAAGCAGAATTCTTAGAGAGGAATCAATCTAGGATACAAGGCCAATATGGTGATCAAATCATGAACCTCAGTTCAATCAAATTACCCAAAGGCCTAATCACTTTTGAGAGTGTCTTCAATCCTGATGATCAAGAAAAGAGCAAAGGGTCAAACTTGGTTGCAAATAAAGATGATCACATACCAGTTGCCATTGCTGATGGAAAGACTCTCAGTTTGGGAAAGGTATGCTCTGAAGTTGAACAAGAAAATTTGGTTCATCTATGTCAAGAGTTTGATGATATATTTTCTTGGACATATGATGATTTAAAGGATTTTGACCCAAGTTTGTTTCAACATTCCATATATTTGAGTGATAATGCCAAACTGATTAGACAAATATAGAAGCAAGTTAATCCTAGAACTAAGCCATTAATGAAAAAGGAGTTATCCAAGCTTATAGAAGCCAACATTATTTTTCCTATTAAGCATTCCTCTTGGGTAGTCAACCTTGTTCATGTTAGGAAGAAGAGTGGGAAAATTAGATTGTGTGTAGATTTTAGAGACCTTAATAGGGTTTCTCTTAAAGACCACCATTCCCTCCCTTCCATGGAACATATCTTGTCCAAGGTTAGTGGTTCAGAGAGATTTTATTTCTTAGATGGGTTTTCTAGGGTATAACCAAGTGTTGGTCAAGGAATCTGATAGATGCAAGACGTCATTCACTACTAAATGGGTCACTTATGCCTATAGCAAGATGCCTTTTGGAATAACTAATGTCGGTGCTACTTTTCAAAAGGAAATGGAAGTGGATTTCAAGAATATGCTTGAAATATTTGTGTTGGTCTACCTCGATGATATCACTATCTACTCCAAGAATGTGGTAGATAATTTTGGTCATCTGAGGTAGGTATTCATCAAGTGCAGGGAGTATGGTGTGTCACTAAATTCAAGCGTGTGTTTTCCACCAGTCAAGGGAAGTTACTTGGACATAATGTGTCTAAGGAGATTTTGACTATTGATCTGGAGAGAAAAAAGGCAATTCTTGCTCTCCCACTTCCTACTCATAAGAAAGGGTTGCAAAGCTTCCTTGGTAGAATCAACTTCATAGAAGATATATCCCTAATCTTGCTACCATGGTTAAGCCTCTTGCAACTATGCTAAAAAAGAATATGATCTTCGCATGGACTAAAGAAGGAAGGGCTAGTTTTGAAGAGATCAAGAAATCAATAGCATCAACTCCTATCTTTACCAATCCCAACTTTGATAAAGATTTTATT
Source organism: Cupressus sempervirens (assembly GCA_028749045.1). NCBI lineage: Eukaryota > Viridiplantae > Streptophyta > Pinopsida > Cupressales > Cupressaceae > Cupressus > Cupressus sempervirens. Next base: position 505,054,550 of record CM053785.1, read on the forward strand.
CTCTATACTCTTGGAGGTGAATCAAGTGTATTAGCTATCTTGACACAATTGAATGATGTTAATGAAGAATAAACTTTAGCCTTTTTTAGTGAAGGGCTAAAGGATTATGAAGATAAATACAACTATATTGAAAAGTAGCCTCTTACAATCATAAGAGTTCTAAAGAAATTTAGACATCTTTTCTCTCACAACAAGATCCAACTCCTGGTTCCTCATGCAAGTGTGAAGGAATTTCTTTTAAATAAGGATGTCAATGAGAAGAGGGTTGGATGGATCACTAGAGTCATGGAATATGGCATTGATATCAGGATCACCAAGTTGGTAAGAGGTAAAGGACAATGTGAACAGATGATTTCATCCCAATAGACAATCAAGGAGGTTGCTCTAGTTATAAAAAAATGCAAAATTAGCAAGGGATGAAAACTTAAAAAATTGGATACATGACATGACAACCTTCTTGTTGGGAGAAGGATATCCATAAGGGTTGAGTAGGGCCAAAAGAAGACAATTCAAATTACAGTCTATCCCTTTTGCCCTAGTGGATGGGTTTCTTTTTAGGAAAGATCTAAATGGAGCCTTACTATGATGCATTAGCACTGATCAAACTGATAGGATGATCAAGGAATTTCATAATGCTCCTAATGGTGGCCACTTCTCAGATAGAACAATAGCTATGAAGATCATGAGGGCTGGTTATTATTGGCCAACTTTGTTCCATGACTGTTATAAGTATATAAGAAAATGTGAGAAGTGTGCATTGCTTTTAGGCAAACAAAGATTAGAAGCTCTTCCCCTGCATCATATTTGAGTTGATCAACCTTTCACCTAGTGGGGGCTAGATTTTAATGGTATAATAAATTGACCTTCCATCTATGGTCACAAGTGGATCTTACCTACAACAAATTATTTTACAAGGTAGATAGAGGTAGTGGCTTTAAAGGATGCCACAAAGAATTCAATGGTTGAATTCCTTGATGGAATTGTTACCAAGTTTGGTACTCCTTCAACAATAATATTAGATAATGCTGAGTCCTTTTTTGGGACTTGCTACTCCTTCAACAATAATATTAGACAATGCTAAGTCCTTTGTTGGGGACTTATATTTTCTCTTGGGCAGTTGATCATGGAATATATTTGAGTACATCCTCAAATTACTATCCCCAAGGAAATGGCTTGGCTAAGTCCTCTAATAAGAATTTGATCAAAATCATGAAGAGGACAATTGAGGATAACCAAAGGTGTTGGCATTTAAAATTAAGAACAACCCTTTGGGCTAGCATAATTGCACCTTAGAGGGCTATTGGGAACTCTCCTTTCATGTTAGTTTACTGGAGAGAGGAAAGACTTCCTATTTCACTAGAGTTCCCCTCTCTCAAATTAGCTCATCAGTTGGAGCTAATTGATGATGATGTCATGATAGTAAGGATGGAAAAATTGATGGAGTTAGAAGAAAAGAGACAACAGGCTATGTAGACACTTGAAATTCATCAACAATAGGTCAAAAAGATCTTTGGCAAGAAGGCCAAAGTTAGGGTTTTTAGAGAAGGAGACCTTGTCCTCAAATGGGATGTAGATAGAGCTAAACTAGGTTGATGCTCCAAATTTGATCCTATGTGGAGTGGGCCTTATGTTATCACCAATTGAAAAGAAGCCAATGCTTTCTAGCTATCCAGGCCCAATGGTGATGTCTTACCAATTCTAGTCAATGGAATTTACCTCAAACCCAACTTCTAAAGGGGGTTAGGGTTTTCTATATATATTAAAGTAGTTTCTTGTTTTCCAAGAAGTGCATGAGCACATGCTTTTCTTTGTGTGAGATGGCCATGTTTTGAAATTTTGTAGTTATAGAGAAGATAGAGGTAGAGTTATGGTTTCAAAAGCACAAGTTTCATTTTATGACTCCATATCCCAATGGATGCTTAAGGTCACTAACATATAATTAGCAGGCTAGTATCCCCTCTGAGTTGCCAAAGTTGTTAGCCATTTTTTCCTTCCTGCCAAAATTTGAGTTTTGTCTGTCAAGCATGGTCAACGGTCATTACTTTTCAAATATTCTAATGTTATAAAGATACATTAAAAACCTTAGGTTACCTTTATATCCTAAGTCTTTAGGTTGCTTCACATTATAAATACCTTGGTGAACCTGCATCTTCTCAATCATCCGATCTAAAGATATCAATGAATGTCGCTTTGTCGCTATGAAAAGTTGCAAGACTTTTAGTCATAGAGACATAACAACAACATGCCATGAATCCTACTGGGCCACTTCCTTTTGTGGCTTGTAAGGATGTCAGAGGAGATGGTAGTTGTTCTTGTTTAATTGGTTGTTCTGCAACTGAACCAGGTTCTCAAAATTTTCAATGAACTCTATCAATCAGATTTGAGATTAATGGAAATTGTTATGTCACTAATAGAAACATAATGAAGAATACTCATCGTGACATAATGATAGTTTGACACATGGAGGTGGCAAGACCAACCTATGTAGGGAGTCGTCAAAGTTTTTTGCCATAAATGAAGCTCTAGGTGTCAAGTTCCTATTCATTGTAGGTATAAACACAGAGAGAAAGGGTTTTTCCATGGTCATCTGATCTTCCAAGATTGAGGGTTTTTTCTTTATCACTATGAAAAGTTGTACAATGAATAAACATAGCGAGGTAGCGATGATGCGACACATGTCTTAGCGGACCCATCATAGTTCATAGGGTGTTGTATTTTCTCCATATCAAATTGAAGATAGATCAAGGGTTGTCATTATGTTACCATGAAAGATTGATAGATCTTTAGTCATAGTGACATAACAATAGGTTGACATGTGTCCTAGCGAGCTCGGGTGGCGAATGAGTAGTGGCAGTTAAGTTCACAATTTCGCAAGGTCGTTGACATTTGATGTTAGCCAGCAAAACTATGATGATAACGTGAAGGGTTAGAATCATGTAGTCATCAGGTCACAACATCTTGTGAAAAATATTAAAGATAAGCTATGAAGCAACAATAACAATTAGTTCAACAGGTTCACAGTTTCACAAGGTTAAACATTTAATGAAGAAAAAAGGTGGTGAAGTTGCGACTAGGGTAAAGGCATGGGTCAACACAAGTTTGAATGTTGGGATAAGATGGCAAAAATGTTTTAATATGGTTGGACTACATAATGAAGCCTTAGGATTGACTCCAGTTGATTGATGACATGGCTGACTTGGCATGCTGAGAACAAAGAAAGACAACTCTTTAATGGTCAATCTGATCTTCTTGATCATCTACAACCACTTACAAACATTCTCCATGCATGGTAAATGTAAAGGACATTCTCCTCACTATTTAGTTTTTCATCTACCTAGTCATAACGATAATGGTCATCTTTTCTATCTTCACAAGGTTCTGTTTGGTGAGTAATATGATTTTCCTACATCTGGATGTGTACCATGATTAGATCTTTCCTAGATTTGTAGTGATTGTTCTCTGCAACCTTAAATATAGTTATTTATTTTTGCCTTAGGGTAGAAGCTTTCTGAGTTATGCTTGAACTATAAAAGTAGATTTTATAACCCTTCTTAGGGTCGGTCAATTTTTCTCTAATTCTATAACAATAGTATTCTATACTCGATTATTTTAATTTCCTTCTATCTATGAATGAATGTAATCCTCTTCTTTACCTCATTCTCCCATCAATATTAGTGCAAAATCTTCTTGTCTTTGTTGGTGTTTTGTTTTTATTCTTCAATCTACATAACAATATCTACTCTTGCCTTTGAATGTTATAGAGTGATGTTCCTTCCTTATGGTATTTCATTTGTTTTTTGATCAATATGTAACTATTGGATTAAGACAAAGGTTGAATCGGTGTATTTTGAAGTTATATTGATGAATAGTGCATTGTTAGGCAGAGATATGATTGAACAAACTATTTTGGCTTATCACCTCTTTAGATTAGATTAGGTAGTTTTATTTCATGCTTTACTTCTCCCTTTTCCTCTCAAAGAGTAGTTAGGTGCACCCTAATAGTAAGGAAGTTGACCTTCTCTAGAGAAACAATCTCATAGTTCAAGTCCCATAGCTTGGAGATTGTTTCCATGTTTCACAAGGTTGCCTTTAGTTAAAACCTTTAGGCAAGGGTGCAAGCTTTTGTGACAACATAAACTTAGATATGTTAAGAGTTTATATGTTTGTATATATAATGAAGATCTACATTTGTAGCTTTTCTCATTTTCCCTATCATATTTCAAACTATGCAAACAAAAAAGCGAAAAAAAGAGAGAATAAATATTGGAAACAAAGAAAGGAGAAAGGGAAAAATGAAAAGGGGGAAAATTTATTTTCTTTTAGGAGTCTCCAAAAATCTTGATATTCATTTAATATATTCTATTTTTATTTTTATTTAATAAATATTTATTCTAATTAAATATAAAGTTAAATTAAATTAATCCATCTAATATTTGTATAGACCTTTAGTATGGAGAAAATAATATTATAATTTAGTTTAGTTTAGTGAAGTGTTTGGTAATAGATTTGTATTTTATTAATAAAATAAGGTATTTTTTACATAGAAACTATAGATTTCATAAAGCCTCCAATACCAACCCCAAACATAAAACATCAACTCATGCCATCTAAAGACTCATTTGAACCATTTATATTATGTTTTATATAGTTCAAACCCTAACCTATCACTACATCATCCAAAGAACCATACAACACAATTTATTCTCAACAACAAAATTATAGTTTGATGCACCAAATGAGACCAAAACCCTCATTACATTGTCATTACAATTTCATGACTAAATGACTTAGGTTGATTATGAGCAAAATACTAATTACACAACCTTTGCATCCCTCTACTTCTCCTTGTGAACCATTTTTTAAGACTCTTTTCCATGCAACATGGTTGGTCTAGGATGCATGAACATTGTGAAGACATTCACACAATAGACACTAGTTCCACAAATCTACAAATGTATAGTGAGATTTTGAAGCATTGCATTTTCCTTCTCTATAATGCAACACCTCATTTTATTACCCACCAATGCCAAAGATTTTTCCATTTCAATGTTGTTTGATCATTTTCTCTCTACAACTTCACTTTGCTCCCTCCACACTTCGACTCTATAACTTTCTCGTTGCCTTCTTGAGCTCTTGGTTGTACTGGGACAACTTATAATATATTGGTTTGACTGTCTTCATCACTCAATTCTAACTCTATTGGGGTCTAGCTTGTAGTTTTGAAGGGAATCACTCCACTTCACCTATTTTCATGCTTTGATAGCATATCATAGATCTTCATGTTCAATATTGTTGTCTTTAATTTTTAATATATTATCTTTATGATTATCCATCACATTTTATCTCATCTATTTGGTTATTATGGATGTGAAACACCAAAAGAAGGGTCTAACTAAAGTGGGTCTCCAAACAACCACCCAAATTTTCCTTTATCTTTGTATGTGCAAGTTCATTCGGAGGAAAAATTGAAGATCTTCCAAAGCATTCTTCTTATACATCCTCCTATTGTAATTTTTCTTGCTTCTTTATCCTCATATATTTGTTATATCTTTAGCCTAGTATTTTATGTATTATGTTTTTAGTTTAGTTTATATTTTTTAAAATTTCATTTTCCTTCTATAAATTTGTGTCATTATTTGTAAATTACTTGGACAACATGTATGCACATGACACTTTTATCATGTACTCACATTGTCATCCTTGACCCATGTATTCATCTATAATCAGCTTGTGGAGTTTGCTATGATGTATCTATAATTTGTTCTTTTCTTTTCATTAATCTAAATATCATTGAATATCAACAATTATTAGTTATTCTAGATTTATAGTATTTCACGTCATGTAGTTGTCTTAATCCCATACTCACCAAGTTGCCAGTTGAGTGAGGTGGCACAAGAGATAGTGTATCCATTGAGACATTAGCTAGTCTTGAGATCAATTAAATTTTTCTTCTACATGGTATGAAAAAAGATAAATGAATGACTTTTGAAGCTCAATAAGTGTTTTGGGGTACATGCTTCTAAGGGAGATAAGGTACATTTTATAATTAATCTTCTTAGAGGCACCATATCTACTTGGTGATATTAGGAATGAATTATCTTACAATGTTGGACACTTTGGCATGGGAAACATTTCTCGAGTATTTTAGAGTTGGATATTTAGTAAGGGATTTTGATTAGTGTCAAATTAATTAATATGAGATGTAGTAGAGGGGGCTAGTAATGGTGCCCTATAAGAGTTTCCTTTTAGTCCTTTTACAGTATGTAGATTATTTTAGCATGAACATTGATGGTATTCCTTAGGAGAAGTCTATTGACATGTTGGAGAGAGAATTGAGTGCTTATGTTTTGCATTCATGGCTTGCTTTTTCATGATGTAAACATATTGTCTTTTCTAGTTGGAACGATCAGAGTTGTAGAGAGAGTTTTGGTCAGCAAGCTTAAAGGATTTAGAGTTGTGTTCTATGGGGATAGTATCATGTTGTTGGCTATGTCTTGATGATGTATCTAAGTATGCAAAAAATAATTCAAATTTTTGTATGAGTTATGGAAGATTTGTTGAACATTGGTTGAAGACTAGTTGCAAACCAGTGTGCAGGGAACAAAGTATTGGTATTTGAATTGTTTTTTTTAGTGAGGTTGAAGCTTGTTTAGTGGGCTTGGATTTTGGTTGAAGACTTGTTCATGATGATGAGCTTGAGGCAACAAAATTTGTTGATCATTATGTGATGGTCGCTAAAGTGCAACACGTCATATGTTCACTGTCAGGCAAACTAAGTGTTGGAATTTTTTTTGATGTATAATTTTAATGTAATATGTTATGTAATATCTTATTGAGGTCCTATATTATTTATTGTACATTGGGGAAGCCTCAAGGCCAACTCAATTAGTTGTTAGAACTTGGGATAAAGGAAAGATGTTTTTCTCAGTTGCACTTGTCTCATTGTGTAATTATGTTTGTATGTGAACCAAGGATGTGAATTTGATGAGATCAGAGAAAAGGATGATGTGGATGATGTTTTGAGAAATTCACAGGAACTATATTAGAAAAGAAATTTGTTGTATCAGTCAATTCACCCTTGGATATGCTATCCCAAGAATTGTTTAGAGAAGATAGTTCTGAAGTGATTTGGACAATGGATTCAGTTGACTTCCTATCAGCTTGTAGAAGAAACTCTTAATAGGGTTAGAATCTTCTAACATGGATTCAAAGTCTCCTAATAGGGACTACATGTACTAATTGTATGTAATAGGCTCCTAACAGAGTCTTGTCCTTTCACAAGGGAATTTTATATTAGTACATCATCTTGTGGGCATCTTTTCCACTTTAACAAAATATTGTGTCATTGTGCATGATTGTTATCTTGTGGTGATTGCATCTATTGGTTACATGTTTTAGATTTGATAAAGCTTATTTAATTGGTTTAAGTTCACAACTAATTCACCTCCCCCTCTCTCAATGGTATTGGTGGGCTTTACTTTCTAATAGATCATCCATAGGATAATATCTTGCTCATCAACAAAATTTTCAAAGGCCTCAATGTAGATATTGCAAATCCCATTTGAATGACAAATCATACAACCCTAAGTTGTAGAGACACCCTATATAGTACACGATATTTAAAGTTAGGATAAGGAAGCTCATGAATGTGCACAAAAATATATCTAATGTGTACACAATCACTTTTCTAAAAAATCCTCCACTCCTAGGTGATCTCGAAGGATTCAAAACCACTTTGATGCATTTTTCCCATCATTAAGGTTAGAGGCCTAGGCCCATAAAGGGCACAGGAAGCACATTCTAGAGTATGCTAGACACAAGATAACACAGTGATCAATAAAAACAACAAAAAAATGGTGTGCTACCAACTCACATCATCTTTTTGAGATGGAGATGTTATCTATAGTATACTTGACACACAATAACTTGCTAAGACACATACACCATAAGTTTAGGCTAGAGGGCCTTACTTTGTATGTTGTTACATAGGAAACTTAGCCAAGGAGTGTATGTAGGATTTTAAATAATAGATGGTTAGGACATAGGAATTCTAGAGTAGATTGGTTATGTGCATGTGTCTCGTAAAGTATTTGCAATGATTAAGAATTACCAGACTAGGAAAATACGTATGCTCAAAGTGTTGTTAATATTGAGGTCATGGATAGTATTAGTGGCACTCTATTTTTATATTTTTCATCAGTAAAAGAACATTTTTATTATATAATTGAGAATTTTCCTAACTTGAACTAGATGTGCTTAAAATCAAGGAACAACCTGCCAAAAGAAGAAGTGAAAATAGAGGAAATGACTTATTAATAGGTTATAAACAAACTAGCCCTAAATAATGACCTAGTAACAGTTAAGACATAAAATGATGCAGGAGCATTGAGTTTGGATTTTGGTGGGGGTATGCTTTTCATGGTTAGGGATGTGTTGGAGACACACTAGGGAACCTTTCCTCGTGATTGCATATAGATTGGATGGATTGAGTTGAAGTTTGAACTGTTTGAGCCTTGTTGCTGAAACTGTGTTTTTCTGGTTTCTAGGTGCCTGTTGCAAGAGGTGTAACTAATTATAATTAGTGAATGAGAGGCTGAAAACTTCAAGCACTAAAGAGGGCCTAGATTAATTCCTTATATCAAGAGAGAAAGTCCTAATTCATTATATTTTGGGAGACATGTAAATTCTCCCGAAGTATCAATTTTTGGCAATTTCGCATAACAATCTATTGTGTGTGACTTTCAGGATGGACGCACACTTTTCCTTGGGGAATCAGCCTTTGTGAATTTAAGGGGTTTTATAGTAACTAAATTTATACCTACAGTTTGAAGCATGAGTTCAAATTCAATCAGAGTTGGGAGATATCATGATTTTACTTGGATATCATTTTTTGGACATTTAATTGTTGTTGTAGGCCGACTTGTGGCATTTAATTTTGTATTTGTATTTAATTTGTATTCTGGGCTGACTTGTGGCTTAGCTTGGTATAAGTAGGGGTCTTGTGGAGTCTTTTAGGCATGATTCATTCATGGAATGATTCATGGGAGCCGCTAAAGGGCGAGTTTTCCTGAGTTTGTAGATAGAGTGTCGAATGTGAGGTAGTTTATAGCAGGATTGTGATGGAGTTGTGAATGTGTGGACAAAGCACCAAATGTGAGGTAGTTTACACTTGGATCTTGGATGAAGTTGGAGCAGAGCTAGGGCTATGGCTAGAAAACAAGGAGATTTCTTGGTGGGCTTGAGAGCACAAGTTGAGATCCTCCTTGGAGGTTTCTACCAGAATGTGGATCTGGACTAGCTAGGTTTGGATTGGATCTTAAGGGATCTTGCATAACTATTACTTGCTCTGTAATTGGTCGTAATCGAGAAGGCCTTATAACTCAGCATATTGCATGTAATCGGTTATATATTCTATGAATTAAGAATTGTAATTTGGTATCAAATCTTGTGTTATTATTTCTTCTTGTTGTGTTTTCGTTGTGTGGTTATATTGCTGGGGGCTAGGACATCTCCTTTGGGGATTCTCCTGCCTTGCACTGCGTCAGGTGGTATCAGATTACTGAAGTTGAGGCAGTTTGCACTAGGACATGGGTTGGAGAAGTAGATTTGAGTTGATCTTGATTTGTTGGTGGATTTCTTTCTGGAGTCCTAGATCTCTTGGTTGCAAGGTGGCAAATTGTGGTTCTAACTTGCAATTGTAGAGGGCTTGCAGATGGATCAATGGATGCAAAGATGGAAGACTAATCTTATTGACCCATAATCGTAGAGAGTTTGTGGATTGAAGACCCGTGGTCCTAGACTTGTGATGTGGTTCCTGATTATTTGTGCAAGGTGACAGGTTGTGATCTGACTTGCAAACAATTTGAGGTTGTCACAAGGAGCATAGGAAGGATTTGTTGTAGAGGGTTTGTGAAGATCTTGGAAGATGGCTTTGAGAGGATTGAAACCTGAGATGATTGTGAATCTTCATGATGTGGTGGAGAGGAATTTTTTAAAGATGTCTGCTTGGTTTGAAGCTAGTTGGGTTGATCGAACTAAGAAGGTGGTTGCTGAGTTTGAAACTAGTTTGGCTAATCAAGATAAGGACAGGATGGGAACGCATTTTGTAGATATTTTTTGAGCTAGAGTCTACTAATTCGAAAGAGAGTTTTTTGGCTAGTTAAGAGACTTGTTCATGAGAGAAGATGGCATGACAAGGTCGAGTTGGAAAAGGTTGGTTTTGTTGATCAATTTGTGAAGTCTGATATAGAACTTGCAAAGTAGCTGGAGGTTGTTGTTGAAGATTTTCCTAACCTTGTTGATGCTAGGATAGAGATTGGTTTTCATGATTAGTTATTGCAGAACACTTGGTCATGGATGATCCAATTGTTGTTGGTGATGAGTTGTGTGTTGTAGAGCATCTTTTTGTGAGAAATGAGATTGTTGGGGTTGTGATTTTGGCATGTGTTGATGGAGATCTAAATATTTTTGTTGATGTGAAGTTTGTTGTTGGTGGTGTGGATTCACTAGTTGCTGATGTGGATGAGGGTTTGTTGATGAAGCCTTATGTTTAGTTTGTTCTTAGGTGTGAGCATGTTGATTGGGTTGTTGACATGTATTTGATTCTGATTTTTTAGAGGATGAAGCATAGATGGTGGATTTTTAGATTTTATCTATTGACTTTGATGAAGTGGAAGCCTTTGGTGAAGATGAAGTTGGTTGCTGGTCTTTCTTTAGGCATCAAAGTATGGGACATACTTTTTGATTTACTTGGGGAGTTTGATGCAAGAGCATTGAGATTAGGTTTTGGTGGGGATATTCTTTTCATGGTTAGGGATGTGTTTCAAACGCATTGTAGAACCTTTCCTCTTGATTGCATAGAGATTGGATGGATTGAGTTGAAGTTTGAGTTGTTTGAACCTTGCTACTAAAACTATGTTTTTCTGGTTTCTGGGTGCCTATTGTGAGAGGTGTAACAAATTATCCTTAATGAATGAGAGGCTGAAAACTTTAGGAATTGAAGAGGGCCTAGATTAATTCCTTGTTTCAAGAGTGAAAGTCCTAATTTATTATAGTTTGAGAGATATGGAAATTCTCCCGAAGTATTGATTTCTGGCAGTTTCACGCGACAGTCTATTGTGAGTGACTTTCAGGATGGATGTACACTTTTCCTTGGGGAATCAACCTTTACATATTTAAGGGGTTATAGAGAACCTATATTTCTACTTATAGTTTGAAGCACGAGTTCTAATTCAATCAGAGCTAAGAGATATCACGATTTTACTCGGATATTGATTTTTGGACATTTAATTGTTTTTGTAGGCCGACTTGTGGCATTTAATTTTGTATTTGTATTTAATTTGTGTTTTGGGCTGACTTGTGGCTTATATTGGTATAAGTAAGGGTCTTGTGGAGTCTTTAAGGCATGATTCATTCATGGAATGATTCGTGGGAGCAACTAAAGGGCAAGTTTTCCTGAGTCTGTGGACAGAACACAAAATGTGAGGCAGTTTACAACATCATTGTGATGGAGTTGTGAATGTGTGGATAGACTGCTGAATGTGAGGTAGTTTACACTTGGATCTTGGATGAAGTTGGAGCAGAGCTAAGGCTGTGGCTAGAAAACAAGGAGATTGCTTGGTGGGCTTGCACGCACAAGTTGAGATCCTCCTTAGAGGTTTCTACTAGAATGTGGATCTGGATTAGCTAGGTTTGGATTGGATCTTGAGGGATCTTGCAGAACTATTACTTGCTTTGTAATTGGCTATAATTAGGAAGGCCTTACAACCTGGTACATTGCATGTAATCAATTATATATTCTATGAATCAAGAATTGCAATTTGGTATCATATCTTGCATTATTGTTTCTTGTTTTTGTGTTTCTGCCGCGTGGTTATATTGCTAGGGGCTAGGACATCTCCTTTGGGGATTCTCCTACCTTGCACTACGTCATAAAAAATTTCTACCTACTCCTCCTTTAGTAGGTGACTTAGGGATCATTTCAAAGGTGTCCTTTTTCTTATTATCTCTCTTACCTTAACTACTTGCCAACCTTCCTCCAACCTTGCTATCTCCTTCATTGTGTTATCATAGGAAGTCTCTGCATCACTAACTAAGATACACTTTTCTTGTTGAACTTGATCTACTCTTTTTAGATTTTCCTCCCCATTGTTCAACAACATCACTAGTCATTTTCACTCCAAACACACCATGTTACTACTCCACCTTTATGTTCAACTTCCTTTCACTACCAACACTAACATTGTTCACTACATTCCTAAAATACCTTTTTGGAACCCTGCTAGAAGGTTGCAAATTCTTCCAATTCAAAACCTGAGAGGGACTCTTTTGTTTCTCTTCTTTTTTCTCCACCGAACAAGGACAATTGAGACTTCTTTCTGCCAATCTAAAAACTTTCATCTTATGTTTAGCACATTCTGTAATGATGTGCCTTGTTTGATAGCATCTTCTACATCCAAAGGGAATCCCCTTGTAGTCCAAGAGATACAACCAACAATAATTTGAAGTTTAGGAAAAAAAGGGTTTAACTATCCCTCATCTATCATCAAAAAGTTGTTTAAAGAATTTCCTACATCCTCGAAACATGATTAAAACCAAAATTATAAAGGAAGATTAGGAAGTCTCACCTAGAGAGGAACCAAGAAGGCTTTAATGATAGGTTTAACAGTTGAGTGTCGGGACTTCAATGTCAATGTACGAGTGTCCTTCCAACTATAAAAAATACTTAGAAAGGATCTTTGATCCATCCATGTTTATTGCAAAAACAACAATTAAAATCCCTCAAGAATCAAGGTAGATTTGAGTATGCCCATTTAAAATAGGTTCCTAGTTATCAAAATTTCACTTGTGTAGATCACATAGACACACCAAAGATCCCTAAATTTCCTAATTAGTCCTAACTCTAAGAAAATTCACACATTGTGGGACACTTCATTCTCATCTTTATCAACTAGATCCACCATGATTATTGCATGTCTCTTCACGTAAAAATCCTATTTTCTAGCATCCTATTTAAAAAATCCTTACAAATCCCTTGTGGTAAGTAGGCGATCCTTTGAGATAATTCGCTTGGGATGACAACCCCATGATCATTCACAAGATCTTTTTCAACCCATATAGCTCTCTCATGTTGTCATTGTATTGGGGAACACATTCTCATACCCAAAATTGAGGTTGCCACCATTGGAACCAAGAAAGCCACTTTTGTGAACCACCTTTGAAGCTTATCTCTTAGAATGCCGATGGTAATAAGTAGACCCCTTTTGGCAATGTCCATAAACATTTAGCAAAGGCCCAACTCCTCCTTGGGCCCTTTGATAAACACTCATTGAGAGACCTTGCAATGATAAAACTCTAATCTGTAGGGGCATGCAACAACTATATCTTTAATTATATATTGAATCATAACATTTTTTAACTCTAATTATTATTTTAGTTGACTTTGAGCAATCAGTTTGTTTTATTGCCCCATCTTTAGTGGAGTATTATCAGTTACTAGATTCTAGGCACAATGATAAGTGGGAGTTTGGGTTTGGTAGTAGAATTAGTGATTAAACATTTTGAGTTGGGACTTGGAACATCCACTAATATAATGGACCTTTCAGTGATTCTCTTGGGCTCCTATGGATAGGTTATAGCTATGGATTGGCTCAATGGTCATTCAAACAGATTTTAGTGTTTGAATGATTAAGGTGTTGGAATTGAGATCTTAGGAGTGTGAGACCTATTTCTCTTTGCATGATTATTGTTGTGCATCTTAAGTTGTAAATGCATGAAGAGTGTCAATTATTTTCTATTATAGTTAGTGATAGATTATAGTGTAGACCAAAGAATGTTCTTGATCATCACCCTATTCTTAAAGAGTTTACAAATATCTTTCGAGAAAAGTTACTAGGGTTGCCACCTTAATAAGATAGAGGTTTCCATACAGGTTGTGTGCTTGTGGATTGCCACAAACCCTATTTAATAGGTTCTCTTTGTAAATCTCTTGATTTTGTACATAATCAAGCCAAGCTTTGGAGCAATGGAAGAGAATCAAAGAGCCACAAGGAGCATTCTTACTACCTCAAGTTCCTCTATGGAGAGGCTTCAAACTCATAACCAATCAAACCATGCTCTAAAGTAGCAATAGGAGTAGACTAAGAGAAGATAGGGATAAACTATGTCACCTTAGATTCCTTGTAGGTAAGATATATCAATAGGGAATTTGTTTCTAGAGGGGACGCAAGGCATTGAGGATGCTCTCATCCACACCCAAGAACTACAATGAATAAAAAAAGTCAAATGATGAATATAAAAATCTTATTTTAAAACTTAAAACATTATTAAAAAAACCTTAAAATTGTAAGAGTCAATGTAGATGATAAGACTCTTACATGTGATATACCTAATGAGAGTGGCACTCCACTTCCTTTTGGTTCAAAACATGTTGAAACAAGAGTTGACTTTGATCTAGATGCTTTTGATGAATACTAAAGGTCAAGTTAATTTTTTGTTTTGTATTATTTGTAAAATTTATAACTATAATAATTTTCATTAGAATCTTTCTAATCTTATTTAATGTATTATCTAAACTTAAATTTTCAACTATTTGATAGATATCTTTATCACTATCATTGACTCTAAAAAGTTCAAGATCTAATATTATATGACATGTGTATTAATGTTTGTAAATAAGTAATACAATTGATCATATCCAACTAAACTACATCTATTTGTTTAAACCATGTGACTTGGGGATGCACCCTTGGCCTAAAAACCCCATCCTACTACCAAGAACACTTCAAGGATGGGGGGATGGCCAAGGGACATCCCAAACTGTTGCCCTTTTTCAAATTTTCGCAACCCCAACCCCTAATTTTTCAAAATTCTATGGATAAGTCCCAAAAACGTAGGGACATCAAGATTTTTTTTGAGAATGGTCGTATATCCTAGGGGCACATGTATGTCCTAGGGATGCCTTGGAAATCACCATTGTGAATGGGTATCCCGTGGGATAAGGCAACATCAACACTTATAAAAGACACCTTTCTTTTATAAAACTCTCTTTAAAAATTTTAATGTGGTTCCCTTCTTCCAAGTTCACCTTAACATGCTTATTGTTGTTTAGTATTTAAATCTTGCTATTTAGGGTCCTTTGCTTAGTATTTGACATCATTACATTACAAATTGTGAAATGTTGCTATAGTCATGCTACATTCTCAAAATCATATAGAAAATTGTTTACAAGGTGTTCGGGAAAATGTAAAAAAATGCATTACAAGCATAGAACATGCATCTTTGTCATTTTGTGGCAATACATCGGTGTTGGGTTGGATTTGAAGAATATTGGAGGTTGCATCACAATACTATGAGCTTGAGGTGTAGTTTTAGCTATAGTTCAATAGTGAGTTTCACTTTGGAAGGTGGGTTGTTATTTTTGCTCCAGTTGACACTAAATTTCAAATTATGTTATTAGCTGTATTTCAATTTTGTATATATTATTTTAATATTACATGCATATTGACAATGAAGTTGGAATTGTGAAAGCATATTGAGTATTTAGTTTGACTATTCAATGTTGTATGTTAAGGTTTTATGATGTTTGAATGGCATGTTTTATCCTTGTTTTCAAATAAATGTAATGTA
Organism: Cupressus sempervirens; assembly: GCA_028749045.1. Taxonomy (NCBI): domain Eukaryota; kingdom Viridiplantae; phylum Streptophyta; class Pinopsida; order Cupressales; family Cupressaceae; genus Cupressus; species Cupressus sempervirens. The sequence goes on from CM053785.1 coordinate 505,070,177, forward strand.
TATATGCAAAATTCCCTATATATTTTAATTTTGTTCCTATATTTATATAGGCATCCCTTGTCGTAGTACGCAACCTTAGAGAAAAAAAAAAAAAAAAAAAACTTTTATCCTGTTAACTTGTCCCCTAACCATCATCCTCATCCCAAAAACTTAGGATAACACTAGTTAAGCCATTAACTATACCAAACATATACAAACCTATGCCCACATGATGATGAGAGCGTAAAACTTGGACTAACACTGATTAAGCCATTAACTATACCAAATATATACAAACCTATGCCTACATGAAGATGAGAGCATAAACTCATCATTTGCATCTAAGGAGTTGTGTGGGTTGTACATTATGTTGGGTTTAAACTCACGAAGAAAAACTTGGAGCAAAATAATAAACATGATGGAATGCAAACAATTGCAATGCATCCCCATTAGTTCTAGAAAGCCATAAAAGGAAAGCGAAGGGATCCATGTCTGCAAAAATCATCCAATGATACACTGATCAACTTGTAAACGACTTGATAAATGGATCCATTGTTTTAGGCTATCATCTCACTTTCACTCAGAAGTCATATTACACACTTCTTTCACCTTTTCCACCTCAGAACCAAAATAGGGAGGGCAATGGAATTAAATCTCAGGCCAAAGTTCAAATAAATTTGCTACCAATGTTATACAGCTTCCACTCAGCAGAGGAGGATTTAAGCGGCAGGGGATAGCAACCATCTTGTAGCAAACAATATAAAAATGTGAGCAATTGCTGTCTTGATAACATGTCATCTACATCAGGCCTTCAATGCCTTTTGGCTCCATTTGTAAATGTTGATTAAGGTTGATTTAGACAATTAAACTACGTCAACTAGAATGGAACAATCTCTAAGAAACCATTATCGATTGTGTATGTAGTTTAACACATCATAATGATTTGCATGCAGTTTTGTAAAATGAAATAGTTATTTGAGATCGTGTAAAGCATCTATACAATATCCTTGAAATTGTCAAATTATCCTGAATGACTATGACACAACGTTTGAATGAAAATACTAACAAAATAGAAAATTTTATTATAATTAAAATTATCCCACCATATCCTACGGGTAGAAATATTGGCTTCATTTTAAAATGAATACTTATTAGTCGCTGCCTATATATATAGGCAAAGAACTGATGTTTTCATTACACTCCGTATTCATTTCTACAATCTAAAAAAATTCAAGTTCTAAAGTTCAACAAACATTTTATTTTTAAATTAATTTATATTTGTCACGAGTTATTCTATTTTCCTACTTCAAAAAATAGAAAAATGTAGGTGGACATCATTAATTGCATTTATTTAGATGATTTAACGAAGGCATCTCATCATGTCAGTATATCTTTACACCACCATTCTTATCCAAAGTTTCTGTCATTTCATTTTTAAGGTCCTTAACTTGCAAGATTCATAAGCCGGAAAGAAAAAAAAACTAAACATATTTAATTTCCATTTGCCTAAATACGCAATTTTGAAACAACTGTTGTATCTCAACTGTTCGGAGTAACGATAATAATAATAAAATAATAAAAATCGTTCACTCACTATTCTTTTTGCAAAAGAGGGCATTGGATTAGGCAATTTTTTAAAAGTGTTTTAAATATTAAAAGGACTAGTTTATGTAAATTGTTATTGCATTTTCGTCCAAGTTGGTTTAAAGATGATTTTGTACTATTATTTATAGAAATCTTAGGTTATATTTCTATTGTAATATGTAATTTAAAAATAGATATATGATTCATATTTTAAACTATAAAATTTCTTTTCTCATCAAAGTATTAAAATAAAAAATTAGATTTAAGATGTAATATTTTTTTTAAAGTGCAATTTCAATTAAGTTAAATATGAATTTATAGTGACAAGAAAAAATAATTAGTATATTGAGACTTGATATTCAACTAGGTCTAAGCTAGGTAGCTCTTTTCTTGCGCGTATGAAATCCCATGGGGAGTTCTTCAACTTTTCTTTATATAGTTCAAGTATTGAACCTTCTGACCAAGCTCCATATAAAACCAGGCCATGCCAATCCACCTCTTTGAAATATAACTGTTTTTCTCTGATCAGTCCAAGTATCAGTCATAAAATAATGAATGTTAAATAAGCAACTTAAATGGTAAAGGGTCGTTTGAATTCTCAACCTTAAGGTCAAGCACCAATACACCTTCACTGGGATAGTACCCAAAGACCCTCACATTGAACGAGTGCCTGAACTGGTGATGCACTCCATTCTATATGCCATTCCATACCTCCAATCTTAGATGCCAGTCCCGGTAAATATCTAAGCGGAATGTCACAAGGTCAGTATCTTAACTTGTAAGTCCCATTAACTAAGATGATGATGCGATAACATGCTTTGCAATATTATACAGAACATGACTGGTGATACTGTATAGCAATAGGTGATAGCTGTAAAATTTTGAAGAGTTCATTCAACCAAAAATGAAGATCCCATCCACATTTATACACAATGAAGCTAGCAAAACTGAGACAACGTTTTTCCATATGGATAATCATTTGTAAAGCATTCCCATTTTCCTTTTCATTTACATTAAGATATGCGTACGCTCATGATTGCCTGTGCTTAGCACTTAAAGAGGAAATTTAACAGATTAATCTCTTAGTGCATCCAGCAATGTATGAGTGCAGAGAATCATACAGTGGAGATGAGAAATCCCACATAAGTTAGAATCCCCAAAACTAGAGTAAAAACAAGATTCATCTTAAGATTTCACTAGAGCTCCCAGCATCAACGACCAAATCACGAACCAAAAGCTTAATTGCACACCGACCAGAAAAGTTCATTACATCTATACACTCTAGCAAATCAGCATCGCATGTCAATATCACCCACTCATCATCATCATCTAGGTACTTGAGCTGAAATGTGCCTATTGCCATCTTAAATCGTTGAGCTACCTCCTCACATAATTCAGAATATCCAGAAGTTGATGGCAGTTTGAATCGAACTGTGTCTTCTTTATATGTTGCCTTCACTGTAGTTCTTGAATTCTCACCTTTAATAAGTATTTCTTTACGTGAAATATCTGCAATGCTCTCGGTGGGTGAACCACAATCACTTGAATGCAAGTGTGAAGACTCAGAACCATTTGAAGAATTTGTAATAGCTGAAGAGCTGCGGAGAATTATTTTCTCCCCATAAAGCTCTTCGTCTATAGGATAAAAACTAGATTCTCTGTCATTAGCCAGATCAACCACACTCGAGGTTCTAGAAGTGACACGGTTGTTAGCATCCTGCAAGTTCATATGCTCCTCAATCTCCTTCAAATCTAAATGATAATGTTTTTCTCCTTGCAAATGATTTCTAAATTGTAAATAGCTTTCCGAAATTCCCTCTGTGGACCTTTGCTGGAAAGACTTCTGCTGATTTTCTCTGCTGAAATGAATTGAACTTAATTCATCACTAGTATCAGATGTGCTTGTCACACACTGACACCTTTCAGTAAAGGGTGTATGAATAGAACTCATGGTTCTCACACCTTTTTGACGAGTCAACTGTGCTGAGTGAGAATTTTTATCTGTAGTCATACTTAGCGCTTTTTTCCCTTTTGTATTACTCAATGATCCTTGCTGGGAACTCCCTCCAGAATTCTGTCCAAATAAATCATCCTGCATTGATGAAATGCTTCCATCAGCTGGGAGGCTTTGCATGTGAGTATCACTGCCACCTTGTGCCCCTGGAGTTGCCTTCACAGAAGATAAGAATTCCAATCCAGCAGAAGATTCTTTCAGGGGCACATCCTTTATAATTTCTTCATTCTGAGTCGACATAGTTTCCATCATAGGAATGGTTGCTTCACCTGGCACAGCTTGGCTTATTACAAACTCCTGTGCAGAGGGCCATGAAACTGGTAAGCTTCCCTGAGAAGATGGGATACTGGTAAACATCTGCAAATCTTGGACCCTGGAAGCTGCAGTCAGTATGTCACTTGTAATGGCATTTAATTTCAAAGTTCCATCTGGCCCCTGCACTGAGTCAATGACACCCTGGAGCTTCTGTAAAGATCGGTTAACTTTATTTATCTTGCGTGATGGCCACCTTGCAATTCCATGCTGTCGGCATATCCTTTTCAATGTCGTGGGGCACACTGCAAATATAAAATAAACAATTTAATGAGTCTAGCATCAACTTAACACCATTGAAAATATGGCGGTATGCCATGAACAAAACAACTTAAGTTTGAGTTTCCTCACCACAAGATACAGATGAACACTTTTCACCACATTATCAAGAAACAGAAAAATTTGAACAGAATGTGTCAGCCAATTTTTGATATAACAGAACCTTAAATCACAGATCATCTAACTCATGCCTAAGGTACTTTATATCTGTGATTTTTAACAAATATTTAATGTAAATCCAAATCATGCATGTGACAAATCCCAATGACTATAAAAATTGGCCCTTCGAGTTTTCATCCCAATCAACTTGTGGAATTGAGAATTTTCATATTTCAATTGCCAACTACTAGAACTCCATTATTGAAGCTGGGCTATGAAAATGCCTAATGTTTGGGAAATTGCTCTGAATTTTCACATACTTTCACACCATTCATCAAATTTATTATATATTCTTTTTTAGCATCATTCTGTCGGGGTTCCAATATCACTTTATCATAGTTTTGCATCTATCTATTGCCATGAGAACAAATGATGTACCTAAGTTGGGAACAGCAAGCGTAATGTAGGTGTGTAGGTGAAAGTTTCACTCATGTTTATATGAACAAGCTTATGATGATGATGGTTACATCCCTACACATGGTGCATCTAGTATGGGTGGAACCGCTTTGGGTTCAAATGATCCTGAATTTGCAACAGCTGAAGATGAAAACCCAATAGATGATTTTTTTGACAATCCTTTTGATGATTGATGAATCATGAACAACATTTTGTAATTGTAATGATTTTCTAATTTTCACTGGAATCGTGAACATAGACATATATGATATCACTTATTTGAATATTTGTGAACTATCAATTGGCATTTAATATTTATATTTGGCATTTGGTATTGATCAATGATGAAGTATCATGCTCTCAAATGATTTAATTCTGTATATTTCTTTAATTATTTTGTACAGACATACACACCCATACCCAAACATATCCAACCCCCCAACCCCCACAAAAGAAATTCACATATACACGTACCACGTTCTTGCACCCACATCTGGACCAAGATCCAGACCAATAACTTTGTCTCAAACAATTAAGGAAGAATTACCTTTCAATAGTTTCACGAACCTGTTAGCAAGAATGCCAATGGTATTCCTATGGGGGAGTATGTTAGCAATGCTGGAGACATAATTCAGAGCTTATGTATTGCATTCATGAGAAAGTTTGTCATTGATGTCAACATACACTTTATTCTGTGAAGAGTTCCAGAGTTACAAAGGAAGAATTGTTTGGCACGGTCAACAGTCAACGAATTATGTTATGTGCACTTGAAGATAGCTTCCGAAGACTGTCCTAATGCTATGTCTATGCTTGCGAAAAGAGATTTTCAGTTTTGGTAGAGTTATGTGAAGTTTTCTAGACATTGCTTTTAGAGAGAGTTTCTGGTAAGCGGGTACTGGGAAAATGACTATATGTTTTTACAAAGATGGAATCTAGCTAAGTGCATTTCAAGGATGGTCAGAGACATATTGAAGATACTATGTTCCAGAAGGCGAAATCAGATATGCAGTTTTAGCTGACTTATTAAAGACTATTCAGAACACTATTTCCTATGAGCCAACTATTGTAAAAATCATTGTGGAAAGAGTATAGTTGTAATGTAACGCATAACGTAATATCTTAAAGATATATGATTATTGTAAATTGGGAAATCCTCAAGGCCAACTCAATACTTGCTTTAGGACTTGGTATAAAGGAAAGGTTGTTTCCTTGGTTGTAATCATCAGTGAGATCATTTTGTTATACGAACTTGAAAGTGTGATCCAATGTGGATGGTTATTGTGTATGCAAGCTTCAATGCAAATATCTATTTGATCGGAGCAGAGATTTATGTTGTGGATGTACTGTGAGCTTCAAAGGAACTGTATTGGCAAAGGAATTGGTGTTTAGTCAGTTCAGAGATCTTGGATATGTTTATGTAGAAGATTGTCTAGTGAAGACTATTTCCAAGGCTTTTGGTCAGTAGGTTCAATTGTCCTCCTTTCAACTTCTAACAAGGATTCAAAGTCTCCTAATAGGGACTCTTATGTACTAATTATATTTCATTGACTCCTAACAGAGCCTATCCTTTCACAAGGAAATTTTATATTAGTACATCATCTTGTGGGCATCATTCCCACTCAGGTTTTCCCTTTGATCAAGGGCTTCCCTAGTTACATATCTGGTGTTACTATGCATGGTTATCTTTCTATGGTTGTTGCATCTATTGTTTACATGTTTCAGAATTAATAAAGATAGTGAGAGTTGTTTTTAAGCTCATAACTGATTCACCCCATCACCCCCCTCAGTTATCTTGGTGGACTTTACTTTCTAATAGAACCATCATCCAAGATTATGGTACAAGACTAAGCTTGCAAAGAGGAAGTATTATATGATAGCTTTTGATCTATTTGCTCGGGAAGACAATAGAAAAACTACAAGTGAGGAGTTTGAGAATGTTGATGATGATTCCTATGATGTGTGCACTTCCCATTGATGGGTTTGTTATTCAAGAATAAAAATCAGTAGTTCAGGTGGTGCATAATGACTTCCTTAATATTTATGGAGCTACCAATATTGTTGGGTGCACTCCTGTGCTCCCAGCGGAATAGCATATGAGAATTGAAGAAAATACTGTCATTGAGATTAAAGAACCAGCTACAATAGATCAGCCACAAGAAGGTATGAATTCATTTTGTTTCCCTTGAATTGAGTCTAGCACTGTTTCATCACCTTTACCTCATCTTTTCAAGGAATCAAACCATAGTTTGGGAATTGTTGAGTTAGATGATGTTCATACACCTAATGGAAACTCAAAAAATTTGGAATGTATTGAAAAAAAGGGCTTTAGATCACATAACCTGAGTAGAGTAATCAGCAATGATGCATTTGGGACCCAGGTGTGATGTGTGATGTATCCTACATATGATATAGATCTCTCTTGTAATGGACCTATTTCTGACTGTAGTGCAGTCGCAGTTTCTTCTTTCCAGATAGACATTAAGAAAGGACTAATAACAACACTGAGATAGAAAAGATCTTTTCAGATTTCAGCAACAGCAGCCCTAAATTTGTGCTTCATCATGAGGAACCATCCTTTTCAAATGAAAAATAATAATGTGGCCGAGTCTTCCAACATTGTTACTCAAATTGAGGATGTTAAACATGAGGAAAAAGATGGAAATTCAGATTGCCTTTGGGATGATTTCACAATAGCAATTGAAGAGTGTGAGGTAAGTGAACCAATCCGCAGTTGTGCTAATGACAGCTTGTTTGTGCATGAGTTTAATGGGAAAGGTAAATTCTTGAGGTTTGTTGATAAACCCTTGTTTGAACTTTGAAGTGGGTGTTGACATGGTTAATGGGAATCCACTCTTTGAATTGGAAAATGAAATAGCTCTTGACTGTAGCATTGTAGTTGGGAATGGTAGGAGCGATCTTTGGAGGAATAAGGTACTAAATTGTAGAACTAATAGTACAGCACTTTCTCTTACTGACGAATTAGTGATTCTATGGCCCATCACCAAAGGAAGGGATTGGAGAGAGTTCCTAAATTGGGATAAGAGCAGTGAGCAGATGAGTAAATCTGAGAGTGTTGTGGCAAAAGGGAAGGCCCAAATGTTTAGTTGTGAGCTCGCTGATTGGTTGCAGACCAGTCATATAATTTTGTGGTTTGCCCTAATACTAGAGAGTTGGCAAGTTCTTCTTGGTCAAGACAGTGAGAGTTCACAGTTTCAGACTCCGTGGATAGTTTTTCCAGCCACTTCTGAGGCTATTATGAGCATTGCAATGCTCAACATTCATGCTAAGTCTTGGAGATTCCATTGGAGCAGCTATTATACGTATATTACACCTTGGAGTTGGATGGGAGTGAAAAACACATCAGGTTTTGAGGATTACCAAGGAAACAAAAGAAAGGTTACAACTGGTCCTAAATTTTTGGTTAAGTACAGCAGTATCATAGCTTTCCATTTACAATAAATTTTTGGTTAATTACAGCAGTATCATACCTATGCTACCCCCTTTGGAGCTGTCTTGCAAGAGCACATGACAATATGGAAGAATTCCTTGTGGGTTTGCATAACTTACCTTGTATGCAGTGTTGTCACCTGCAGTGGAGGGATATTTGCAGTAAAACCTGGGGATGTGCACCTCGGCAAAAATCATGAGTACAAGTTGCGGGGACATCCCTAGGACTGGTACTCCATGCACCCGAGCACCCCCACCACACTCAAATCACAGCTGCATCTGTCCTTGCACCGCACGGGTGCCCTGAGGTACAAGTGTCAGGGGATGGTGCTTAGAGACACCCCTAGTGTCCCTTGACCACACCTGAAACGACGGGGTGCAGTCGGCAGCAACATGCAAAAAAGAAAACTTTTTAAAGTACTTTTTTCTTCCTATAATTAGTATCTAAGGAACCCTAAAAGGATGTGTGTCCCATATAGGGCCATCTAAGCCTTTGTAAGACCCATAAACTTCATTTGGCATTCATATCTTTGCAACAGCTGAAAGGAAGGTGAGAAAAAGAATTTGAAAGAGCTTGAAGAGTTATTTTGCAAGTAATTGCAAGATCAATAGGAGCAAGAAGTTTCTATTTTGCAAGTGATTCAACAAGCACAAGGTAGGGTTTCTACTATTTTGTTTGTTTTATTTTCAGATTTTTGTTTTTGTTAAAAAAAATTTGAAACTAAATGTTGAAATTTGAATGCATTGTTTGAGTTTCAGATTCTAGTTGATAGTTTTTTTTATTTTCATGACTTGTTTGAACTTTGATACTTTGAATGCATTGTTATTTTTTTTTAAATTACAAATGATAAGTCATGATTCATAAATCTAAATGTTTGAAAGTGGAAATTTTGAATGCATTATGTTAAAAAAAAAGTTATTAAGTTAGGCTGAAACTTATATCAATTTCTAACATAGCCGGAAACTAGTTATTTAATTTATTTTTTAAATTACTAACTAGGCTGAAATTTATTACTTTGTGAAATGCAGTGTCTAAATGGCTTCGAGTCAAAGTGGAGAAGACTTGGAATTGCATGAGGAAAGTTGAAGTTCATCTGAGTATGACCCTGAGCATAAGAGAGGGGAAGTGAGCATGGGGCTAATTCAGAAGCCCAATCTGAACCTCCTTATGTTGCACTAGGAGTACCTTCTATTGTTTGCCCCTTTGAGACTTTGGTATAGTTTGGGGTCCGTATGATCCAAAGTCCCCACTAAAACAATTTGCAATCAGAGTTTCACTCCTTACAGCTAAAGTGGTGGCACACAGAAATGGAAATGTAATCTTTTTGTGGCGTAGAATGGTTTGGCAAGCAATTTGTAACATGGACCCTAATTCAAATTAAATGAACACATCAAGCCTGTTGTTATGCAACGATGGAACACTCTGAACACTGCACTTCATATGACAGCCTTTCCTCTTGATCTGAAAGGATATGCACTAAAGTTGGTAGGTTGCCTCCTTGTGATGATGAAGAGGTGAAATAAGGATTAACTAAGGCCCTTAGAAAGATGTATTCAATTAAGGAGTTGAGATTACTTTGCACAAAACAGCTTGCACTTACCAATCTCTACAGTCCAGCATTCATCAAACTAAAGGTGGAGATAGTTAGAGCTACATTAGCTCTAACTAATCCTACTGGATGGTGGTCATGGCATGGACAGATGCACCAAAATTGAGGATGCTCGCTACTTGCCTCCTTTCAAAGGTTGTTAGTTCCTCTGCTGCAAAGAGGTATTGGTCCACATGCAGCTTTATTCACTTTATCAAGAGGAATAGGTTGACCTTCAGACGTGCAAAGAAGTTAGTGGTAGTGCTTTATGTATTAGGACTCGATTGTCTAACAGAGTACTAGTACTAAGTGGACTCTAGCTTTATGGTGGGATGACCTAAAGGGTGCTACCATATTGATTAGAGACACAACAGGGAAAGGTTGGATATTCATAAGATGAGCCAACCCTTAATACACATTCATAGTGGTTGTGACTCAAAGTCAAACTTTGATTTTGATGCAGTGTTGAGATATGAAAATTAAAGACAATATCTTCCGTTTTGTCCAAGCAGGATTACTGAGGTTAGCTCTATCTTGATGGGCCAAACTAAGAAACTATGGTGGGAACAACTAATTTACCTCCAACTATATTGGAGCTAAACTTCTCATTGCCGCGTAACCTGACTTCCCAAAAGAAAGAACTTGCCATCTTGCTCAAGATGAAAATTGAAGGCAGCTTCATAGTTTTTATAACAATGTTTTTGACATTAGTCATGGTGTCAATTTGATATTTGTAGTGCAAACATATAGCCCTCAGGCATTATGTGTATACAGTATTACTATTTTTTTATTTTATATCATATATGCACATTAGAGATAATTATGGAAGCAAGTAAATATTAATTAGTTCAACTCTCTTTTCAACTTTGTTGTTGTGTTTTAAGGATTCTATAATATATATGTCAATATGATGAATGCCTTATCAATGTTATTGTATAAATATTTAAAACTGCCTTATATTTTTAAAAAATGTATATTTCTAATGTCATCCCTTGTCGTCTCCAAAAAATGGCTCAAAAAAATCCATCCGCAAAAAGCATCTTCCCATCTCAATGTACCCCCGTCCTAAAAACTTAAACAGAACATAGATTTTTATTACATATCTATACAACTACAGATCATATAAGCATCTCTTGAATACAAGGAAACTTCTTACAGAGGTTTTTTAGATAAGACATATAAATTGTTCTGGATCTTCTTAATAGTGTTGATATTTGGTTGATAAAGGCTAAAAGAACTAAACAAATATGCTTCTAGACATAATTTTTTATTTTATCTGTAAAGGACCTCACTAAGCTACAAACTGTCCTAAAAAGCTAAATCCTGGTACAAAGATCTAAGCCATGTTTGAATATGAATATTGGGATTGGGAGGTAATAGACAGTAGCAATGTTTCCTTTGAGGAAAATGATCTATATGAATTAATTGAGGTTATTTCTAAGTCAGGTTACATACCAAAATTTAGAGCCTGTTTGGTTGCCAGAATCTAGTGTTTGGGTACCCAAAATCAGAATTGGAATTCGGATAAGTTAGAATTTGGTATCCCCAATTAGCCCCCAAAACTGGAGTTCCATCTTCCATCAAAATAGGTGGAATTGATCAAATTCCCATTCTAATTCCAATTTGACAAAAATGAGCATTGGAGTAAATTGAAATTAAGAAAAAATCACATCCACTAACTAATTTTGTTTTCATTTTGGGGCAAAATCAACATTGCCGCCTTTGCACTCTGCTCATTTTATTTCGCCTCTTCCTGGTATTTTCCATCATGGCTGCCAGGTATTATTTGTTCTACCTCTATGTAAGGTGTTTTGCTTTGCATGATGCAGATCGTGGGCTTGGAGTCAGGATTATATTCCTAACCACGGGAACTATTTCCAAACATTATTTTCTGAGACCTCCTCTCAGTGCGCCTGTTATTATATACACTGTCTAGAGACTGTATAACTACAGAGGCTGCTGTCTTCCAAGTTCAGGAACAGTGGAACAAGACACAATGTCATGAGACTGTGATTACAAATTTGATTTGAAGGAAAGAGCTGCTTCAGCAGCGTTTGAAATTGATTTTATGATCTCAACAGGAAAGCAACGTACTTCTACTTCCAGAACTCAAGCACAGGTGCCAACATTGGTTCTGATTAATTCAATCAGAAAATCCTTTGAACTGGCTAAGTATTGTAGGATTGTTAGTCAGAAAAGACTTGTATCTGATTAACAATGCTTAATCTTTTTTCATTTTTAGTATCGTAGAACCAAATGGAAAAAAAAAGATCTTCCCCAATCTAATTCCAGGTCAAACAAATGGGTCTGGAATAATAAATCCAGAATAACAAATTCCAGAATAGAAAATCTGGAATATCAAATTCCAGTAGCCCAGTGGGCCCTTAAGGATTTAAAAGACACAGCAAGGTATTCTGACAGGCAATCATCCTCTACCTCTGAATCTTCTGAAGATGAAGATTACTTAGTCTCTATACTCAAAGATACCGTAGAAGACATTGAGTTAAAAGTCCAGATTGAGAAATCTAAAGATCCCTACAAGACCACAGGGACAAAGGAGCAAAGGAAGAATGTTGTCAGAAAACATCTAGCAAACTTGAAAAAATTATAATCTAAACAAGAAGAGCTCCAGAGGCAGCTGAAATAGCAACAAGAACCCAAACACGGGTCTTCCAAATAAAAACAAGAAATAAGGCTACCATGCACCTAGACCATAGTTATAAGGCCACCATGGTAGAATGACAAGCCTTCTACATCACAGCATGATGACACAGGCAATACTGACATCATCACTGTATTCAAAAAGCTTGATCTGCTTCTCAACGATATGGATAACATTAAGCATCCACTGAAAACTCAGCAAACAGAAATTAGAAACATTTCTGCCTCAATGGGAGTTGAGAGATGTATTATTTAAGGCCAAGCAGCAAAATCTGAGTCTAAGCCAAAAACTCAAAAGAGCGAGGACACACAAACAGAAAGTCCTAGTTACCGGATTCATGCATTTACCCTCGGATCCGGATTCAGGTCCGATTCGGATCCAGATCCGCGTATGGATCCTTGAGCGCAGATCCTTATGGATCCATAGGCAGGATTACAGATCCTGCCCGGATCTTCGAGGATCCACGCGCGGATCTGCGTGAATCCATGGCAGGGTCCAAAAAAATTTGCAAAAAAGTGGGCCCAGCCTCATTTTTTAATTTTAATTTTTTTTCTAAAGGCCCTAAACCCTAAAAACGACCCTCTAAATCACAATGCAAGTTCATTTACTATCTATAATCATGAATGTGTTGATTTTCTTTATAATCATGAAAATAGATTAATTATCAATGTCATTGATCAAGTATACTAGATTCATAGATGCATACTATGAAATGATTTAGTTTTAGAATTATGTATATTTCTCTTATTTTTTAGTATATATAATGCATATATATATATATATATATATATATATATATATATATATATATATATATATATATATATATATATGCACGAATCCTCCACAAATCATATTTGGGAAAATAAAAAATCCCCGAATCCATGGATCCGATTCCGTGCCCAAATCGGATTCTTGTCACGAATCAGCAACTAAGCAGAAAGTAGCACTAATGACAATAATCTCATACAAAGGACGGGAGATAAATCATGTTCTCTATTACTGGCTAACGATGGGAATTACATTAGAATTAATTTTCGTTTTCCAAGGTTCAAAAAGATTCTGATGGATGTTTTTGTTGACACAAGATCGTCTCGGTCTTTAGCCAAGACAAATGCCATTCCCCTTGAATTTTGGAAGCCACGACCTAATTCCTCATAGTTAAGCAATCAACAATGAAAGGATTCATATGGAGGTATGCTCAAGATGTACATGTGGAAATCATGGGTAAAATGTTTGCTACGGATTTCATTGAATATGATAATTTAGAAAATGATGTTTTGCTAGAATATTTGTTTCTCACAACATATGAACCACTCCAATTTTGGAATCATAAATTTCCTTGAGGCATGAAGATGGCCAGGTAGAAATTCCTGCCTTAAAAGTTGTTAATCATAAGTTTGAGCAAAGTGAGAAATGAACAAAGAAAGAATGAGTGAAAGAACTCACAGAATCGCATGTTAATATGTTTGAAGAAATTAAAAACAGATTTGAATCTGAATGTTGCACTGTCATTCCCTTACAGTTTTGGTCACAAGAGCATGAGGAATGTGAAATCTAGATACAACCACAATGTCAGTCTATAATTCGTCATGAACCAGCCTATCTAATGAGCCCATCTGAAGTAAAAGAAATGGATGAACATTTGAATGAATTACTTGAAAGATACTTCATGCGTCCTAGCAAAAGTCCATTCTCTTGTTCAACATTTTGGATCATTAAAAGAGCTGAAAAAGAGAGGAAAAAAAGGTTTTTGCATCGATTACAAGCCTCTAAATGATATCATCCTTCCATTTAATCATCAAATGTATTTTAGTACTGATTTGATTAGAAGAGCTGCTAACAAGAAGGTATATTCAAAATTTGCTAGCAAATCGGGACTTTTGCAAATAAAGGTAAAAGAATCAGATAGTTATAAGACTGCATTTTCAGTCTCTCAAGGCTTATATGAATGGAATGTCACGCTATTTGGTCTTTGCACAGCACCAGCATATTTTCAGCAAGAATGGATCAGGCACTTAAACATTTATAAGATTTTTGTGCAGTTTATATTGGTGACATTATTGAATTCTCTAATTCAACAACAGAACATTTGCGACACCTTGAAGAACTTTTTGAAGCAATAATAAGGCATGGCATATGCTTATCAGCTATGAAAATGGTAGTTGGAAAAGATCAAATTAATTTCCTAGAATTACATCTAAACAAAGGATAAGTTCAGGTTCAGCCCCATATCTTGCAACGCATTGAAGAACTTCCTAATATTTTGCAGGACAAAAAGAAAATTCAAAGGTTTCTTGGTTGCCCGAATTATGTATCTTCATTCTATAAACGTCTTGCAGAAGATAAGATATCAATCCTGAAAGACCTCAGGGAAAGCAAAGACAGATGGTCACTCAATGCCACAGAGGCAGTTCAAAGAATCAATTCAAAATGCCAAAATTTGCCTTCTCCTCAAATACCAGTTCCTGATGTACCATTATTTTTTTGCACTGATGCTTTTGATATTACTTGGTCAATTGTGCTTATGCAGCAAGAAGAAAATGGATAAAGTTGTATGTGCAGATATAGATCAGGAACCTTTACTGAGACAGAATGCGGATATCATATCTCTGAAATTCAAAATATTTCTCAAATCAGTAAAATTTACAATTAGAACGGATAGCCAGGCAATGAGAAGCTTGCTTGAAAAGAAGCCCAACAACGATATTGCCCAAGGAAGGATTGGTGGATGGATTTTTGAATTTTTTGGCTATGATGGAGTCAAGTTTACTTCACACAGAATGGCTTGCACTTACCATTCTCCACAGTCCAACATTCAGTAAACTGAAGGTGGAGATAGTGAAAGCTACATTAGCTCAATTTAATCCTACTGGATGGTGGACATGGCATAGCAAAGATGCGCTAAATTTGAGCATGCTCGCTACTTGCCTCCTTGCATAGGTTGTTACTTCCTCTGCTGCAAAGAGGAATCAATCCGCATGCAACTTTGTTCACTTTATCAAGAGGAATAAGTTGACCTCTAGATGTGCAAAGAAGTTAGTGGTAGAACTTTATGCTTTAGGACTCGATCACCTAACATAGCGTACCAGTACTATGTAGACTTCACATTTATGGTGGGATGTTGATCTAGAGGGCGCTACCCAAATTGAATAGGAGATACAACAGGGATTGGTTGGATATTCATAAGATGAGCCAACCCTTCATACTCATTGTGCAAGTGATTCAAAGTCAAACTTTGATTTTGATGTAGCATTGGGAGATGCAAATTAAAGGCAGCCTCATACTTTTCCGTCACTATGTTTTTGACATGTCACTGTGTCATTTTGATATTTGTAGTGGAAACATGCAGCTTTGAGCATTATGATGTATATGGTATTACTTTTTAAATTTTTTATCATATATCCGCATTGACGATAATTATGGAAGCAATTAAATAATAATTGTTTCAACTCTCATTTGAACTCTACTGTCGTGTTTTAAGGATTCTATAATATACACATCGATATAATGAATGTCTTATCAAAGTTATTGCATGAATATTTGAAATTAATTATTATTTCTGTTATTTTAAAATGTATTTTTATATTGTCAACCCTTGTCTCCAAAAATGGCTCAAGAAAATCCATCCCCCAAAAGCGTCTACCCGTCCCAATGTACCCCCATCCCAAATACTTGGTGGAACATAGATTTTCATTGCATATCTAAACAATTACAGATCATATAAGCATCTCTTGAATATCAATAAACTTCTTACAAAGGCTTCTTAGATAAACCATAGAAATTACATTGGATCATCTTAAGGTGCTGATATTTGGTTGATAAAGGCTACAAGAACTAAACAAATACGCTACTAGACTCGCAATTTTCTGTTTTTTTACAAAAAAATTTACAAAGGTTTCTGATACTGGATAGTTCCTTTATTAAATCCCAAAGAGGAGATGGTATGAAAGAAATAGTAATATTTAAGATGCACAATGCATTGAAGTTTTGGCAATTGATTGAAAATATATTAATCTCCAAGGATCTCACACTATGTTTTTAAAAATAATGTTATTCAGTTCGAATTTGTTTTCCATCTTTAAGGATTCATAATTAATAATTCTCCATTACAAGATAATTATTATCAAATACCAATATAATTTATAGTTCTTTTGCTGACATCTAAATTTGAAGCAATTTACTGTTTCATTTTTTAAAGTTACATATCCAATGTATGATTATATCTTTCTAAGTTTCGTACATGGCAACCTTTCATAGGTCTAGGATGCTTCAATCAACAAAGTAAAGCAATAAAACCTTTTTGCAACTCCTTATCATAGGTAGCTGAAAATTAAATTCATGAACTTGGAAGATCTTAGTAATAGTGCTCTCTCTCTCTCTCTCTCTATGCCTCGCTTGTCTTGGTTTTGGATTTAATGAAGGCTCAAGTCACTTGGGAGATTGATACTTCTTTGTCTCCTTAACTTGGGTGATATCACCCTTATGCATTAAATCTACTTGACCGTAATCATGAGTTCGCCTCATACCTTTGCTACAATGGGGGCTAAATATATTGTCCTAAACATTTGGCATCCATAAAACTTGAGCTGATTTTGTTGAGGACTATAGATATCAATTTCCCTTGACATCTTTAATTAATTAAATCTAATTTAATTAATATTTCCTTATCCATATAGTTGATTTTAATTAATTAATTATATTTCCCCTTTTCTATACATATTTAATTAAATTTAAATAGGTTCATTATTTCCTCTTAACCTAAAGTATTTAACTTTTATTTAGATATTTTCCCCCTAATGCAGTAGATTTGATTTAACACATTAAACTTGTTTCTATTCCTATTTAAATAAATATTTTTATTTAAATCCCTCCATATCTTAACCTAAGATTTTATTAAATCCCTTTGATTGAATCCTAAATCTAACCTAAAACCTAACCTACCACCATCGTCATCCTTAAACTTACCTTTTTGGTTCCTCCTAGATTAAATAACTAATCTATGGGATTCTAAAAAAATTAACCTAATTGGTTTCTCCCACATATGCGAGTAACCCTTCTCAATACTCCCAACTACCTTCTTTAATTTCTTTAATTATACCCTTACACCTTTGTCCCAATCCTTTTTCCTAAAGTTGTTCACACATGTGAGAAACTTTGACTTTTGCATGGCCATACCTTTTAGCTAATGTGTCTCCAATGTGGCCTCCATATAGGCTCCAACTCATCCAAACCATCATCCTTATTCCAAAACCATATAAATAGAAGCCTCTCCTCAAACATTTTCATCCATTCTAGTTGCATTGTTATCATGCTAAATTAGTTCTAGAACATTTTAGAGATTACATTTTAGTTCTATTTTCATACCTTAAATCCTTGCATAGAAATAACATATTATATCATCTTAGTTCTTGAATCATGCTAGTTTGAATCTTGCATTTGCATCGTTATGGTCATCATCTAATCATTATTGCAAGCTAGTTCCTCATACTAGTCATGTAATTTCCATGATCTCCATTAGCTTTCAAATTATCTTCATTCCCGTCTTTAAGATGTGCATACACTTGGGGATCTATATTGTGTTTAGGAGAGCATACCCACATTCTCCCAAAAGATCAAATCAACCAAGTCTTGGGTGCACTTGTTTTGGCTTTATCGGAGGTTACATGATTTTATTTTGTGTTAGCCTTATTTAAATGCATATTATCTAACATTTTTCTTATTTGAGCTTGACTATACAGGTAAGGAAAAACATGAATAGATTTTGGCACACCTAATGGGACCCAAGTTCCTAGTTCCTAATCATTTTTCTTAATTTTTTGTGCATATACAGGTAAAAGTTGTAGAGTAGCATCAATGTCTAATGCTGTGTCATCTTCACGAATCATTGCCTTTGCTTGTAAATCAGTGCCTTTGTTTGTGTGTTTTTGACATCTAATTTGCAAGATTTTATAACTCGACTTTGCACTAATTGATGTCTACACAAATGTTGATTTGCAGATCAATGCCCCCCCAAATTAGTGCCTATGCTTTGCGAATCAGCATCTCCAAAGAGTAAGTACAAGTACTGTTAAGTTTGTGGATCACCACAAATGTAATTGCATTGTCCTTTTAGGTATATACTTTCCAAATGGCAGCCATCTCTATCATATTAGATAAAATATGGATAGACATGTACCTTCACGGGACATGGCTATTCATTAATATTTTATATAATAGTTTTTTATTTAACACACATATTATATATATATATATATATATATATATATATATATATATATATATATATATATATATATATATATAGAAAGAGAGAGAGAGAGAGTTTTATCCGACTAAAACTACACTAATATTAATACTACCTCTTAGTTAGGGAGGAAAAATACAAGACTATATATTAACTCAATGAAATATCTTTAATCATAAGATATTCAACATTTTGATATCACATTTGATATCCTGAGTATTGGCCTTTAGAATATCAACCAATGATATTTACCAAATACTCTTAAGTAATGATATTGGGAGTAATGGCCTTTTGAATGTCATCTCACATGACATTCACTATGTACTTTTTGAGCAATGGCCTCCTAAATTTCATCTTATATGATATTTCACCAAGTACTCTGTGTAATGGCCTCCTGAACATCAATTTGCATAACATTCACCATGTACTCAAAATGTTTATAAGATATGTGCACATGTATTCTCATAATGCATACCATATGAACATCCACCATGCAAAGTATAATCTATCATGATCTACATAGACATCGTAAGATATCCATCATAATAGAAAATTAAGCTATTGTAAGATCGTCACCTTTCAATAACATTTGCAAATACAAGTGATAATCATTTGGAAGTTGTCGCTTCCTCATGATGTACGCAGGGGGCAGACCCATTAAAACCATGTAGTCACACATATGGACTTTCAGACTCCTGAATATCAATCTTCATAACTGCTCATCCAATGTTATCTTTGAAGAGGTGTCAAACTCCCTCCAAGTCTGAAATCAATCTCCCTTTTCGTGCAATAATATACTCAAAGAGAAAGGAAAAGATCAAAGCAAGTAGCTTTGATAGTACATTTAGAAATACACAAAAAGAAAAAAATACGAGAGAGAGACTAATATAATACAAGGATAATAAATAACTCCACAAGTTTGGTCCATTTTACCTTTTGACTACCATTTGAAGTCTTTCCTTTATTCCTAAATCATATTTCTTCCCCTTTATAACATTGAAATAAGACATAATATATCATAATTACTTACCTTAAAGGGGTCGTATCCTAAAGCCTTGATCGGTTTTATTTTATGATTCTCCACTAATTTATAATGGGCAACTTAATTGGGATATCGTATATGTAATATCACATACTCAGCACTGAAATGACATGTACCTTCGTAGTCCACGGTGGCCTCATTATCCAAAGTGTCATCTATTTGACCTTTCGGTGGCAAAGTTAATAATTGCACCTTCCTTCATTCTCCACATCGTCGACGGTAGATATGTATGTTCAAATTGTGTCTTTGCTCCAAATATTTTTCATTTCGATGGAAATGTCTTATATTTTCTAGTATTCCTTTCCAGGGTTATTTATTTTGCTCGATTGAAGGGTCAAGCCAAATACATCTCTTCCTTATTAAATAACATATTTTCTATATTATGTTCTTTGGTGTTTGTTTTACATACCTTTCACGGTAATATTCGATATATGGAATTGGTTCAATTTATGTTTCTTTCACAAAATCAATACCTTATCCTTCATTAAATCTTATAAAGTGGGTACCGTCCAAATGGAAATGATAAATATTTCCTAGTGATAATCGATACACCGGTATTTGCAAAATGTAACAAATAAACTCCAAGTATGTTTAATAAGACTAATAACATGGTTTACCATTCAATTATTCATCATTTATATCTTTCATGCATCGACTAACAAGCCCAGTATTACCGAACATTATCAACCAGCCTACTTATTGATCCTTTTGTTGACTGCAGATGACTTTATGATGTATTCGATGGTTATTGGTTTGGCTTTCAATTAATTACAAATTCAATCTCATTTAAAATTCAGTAGAAATCGATGCTTGGCTCACAATCACCCATTTGTTTTTCCAGACACTTGATCTGTACTTTTGTCTTACAGACACTCATTCTGTAGATCTCCCATGCAGCTCTACCAAGAGCTATCCAAACTTTCTTTGTTGTGAAATAATCTTCATGTAATGTCCCCACTAGCTAGGACAAGAATACGTGCAAAACCAATGTTAGAATTTATACAATAATATAATATATTTCACTATTCAACCCTCTATCCTTGCCCAACCTTAAAGACGTCTCGACACCAGGATCAATAACCCTCTTGAGGATCCTTAGATCCCCAGTTACTTCTTTGTCTTCTATGAGGTGTTCCCTTTAAGTTCCTTCCTAGAAGAGACACTCTCTATCTAGGACCCTTGACACATATGCATATGTTAACATCTATGGAATATTCCGGCCTTATAACCATATTAAGATCACTCTCTTCCCAAAGGGACTCTCTTGATCTTAAACTGACAACCATTAAGTCATGTGCGTTATCCATTTTGAATTCCATCTTTACATATGTATATGCATAAATTATCCACAAGTATGATTTATTAATATAAATAAATTCATAAATATAATTAAACAAATATAATCAATAAACATACCTTTCTTACCTTCCTCTTTTCTTGATCCATGTGGCTCTATCCTTAGTCAATCCTTCAATTGATTATTCCTACTAGATTATCTCAACTCTGTTAAAATTTGGATCTCTATAAATGTAGTAATATTGTCGTTGTAATTGATATTTTTCAAATGCAAACCCCAAACTCTTATAAGAGTAAGAGACATGTCTCATGAAGAGACATGCCTTTATGATTGATCATTATTAGTTAATATATATTAACAATATAAATCACAATATAACATATGATTTATATATACGCATAATATAATATATATATATATATATATATATATCAACATTGCATCTTAAGATTAAATCAAACCGACTGAAGCTATAATCTTAAGTTTTAACACTCCCTCTTAGCTAGGGAGGATTTTTTATGGAACACAATATGCTCTCAAGCATATGGAGATATATCATCTCAATGTGATATTTATGGATATCAACAAAAATTCATGAACTCACACATATATTAACATATATTACATATGGATTTTGCTTCAATTCACTATGAGGCTAAATTTCTCAAAACTCCCTCTTTAACAAAGAGAGAATTAAAGCAATTTGATAACAAGATTTGAACACCACCTTAAGCGTGGTCTCTGATAGATTTAAGTTATGGTGTCCGGCAAGATCTGACCCGAAGAATCATAACAACTTTCATGGTGTCTGGCAAAATTAGACCCGAAGAACCATGATAAGTTGGTTATCAAGGTGTCCGACAAAATCCATCCCGAAGAACCAAGATAACGCTTACTCCAACACATTTGGGTGTTAGGAGATAGGTCAACTATTGATAAGATCGTCACCTTGCAATGGTTACCTTCTATTCGTTATCATAACTTCTGGCACTCTGGGACAACAACTTCATGTAGTTTGTTATGCTAACAGGTCTAGCTATTGATAAGATCAAAACCTTTCAATACCTCCCCTCTAAATATATACATCAATGAAAGATTGTCACCTTTCATGACAAAATCACAACAGCATCATGAAGTAACTCACATGATATCCACCATGAACCAAGTCAGAGGGTGGAATAAGGGTTTTCACCTCAATTCTATCTCATAGAGAAGAATACATTACAATAAATTTTACTTAAAACTTCTCCTAATAGAGAGATATCATTTACAAAGGATTGCACCTCAAAATTCTCCCTCTAAACATCGATCTTGGGCAATCAAGTCCTCTTCGTTACTGCCTCAGAAAGCTCTCTTCACCCAATGATGCATGTCGAAGTTACTATGAATCTTTGATTTTCTAGTGATAAGTCAGTACTTCCTCATGATGCACTAAAAAGTAGGCCCATCAAAATCATGTAGTCACACACATGTATTTCTAGACTTCCTCTGAGTATCAATCTTCTAAGCTCCTGCCTTGCCTTTGAAGAAGTGTCACACTCCCTCTTAATGTAGAAGAATCACATAATCTCAATCATCAAAGATGTTACTTCAAGAGCCTTATTTTATTCATTTTGATCATCAAATTCTTTGGAGCTACTATCATTAGATTGAGTCTGCACAATATATGGTAGCATGTGTAAAGTACCAACTTTCTTTTCCTGTAATAACATCCTCAACCATAAAGGAAAAGATCAAGGCAAATAACCTTTATAGTATGTATAGAAATACAAATAAGAGAGAGATAAATATAAAAGAATAAGAATAATTATTTGCACATGAAGATGCATAATTGTCTTCTTATTATTTGAGGTTCAAGTGGGAATGGAATATTGACTATTATTCCCCCCACAATGTAAAATTTCCACTCTTTCTTATATTATAGAGTTTTCAGTCACAATCAAGTCCAATTAGAGACAATTAATCAATTTCCACTCATCTTTGTGGCTGCATTAATAACACTTCTCTGTGGCTGTGTTAAGAGCATTAGTTCTTGTATAATCATTACTGCCCGTCACCACATTTGTCATGAACTTGACGCGCTTGGCTATAGTCTGTTTATTTGCTGATCGTCAAGTTTTCTAATTGTTTGATTTTGGTATTTTTTTATTCCAAGTTTGCAAATTTTATTGATCCATATTAGCAGATCTTTTAACAAATGCCAAATTGTAATTTGTATTCACAAGTCCACAATGTTCTGGATTAACATCCAATTATAATGCCCATCTGTTGTTTATGGTGGCAAGAATAACTAGTTGAAAGATTGTGTTGCCTAGATAGAATCCTTCAATATTTGACACTTATTTCATTTAACATAAAAATGCCCCTTTTTCATCCTTAATGAATTAAGTCCATTCATTGCAGTTTGAGCCCCGTCAGATAGATCATGCCTCTGATTTGGAAGTTTCAAACATTGCGATAGTTTTCAACTCACCGTTATTCTCCAAGCATCAATCTTCAAGGAACTTTCTTCATTTCAAGATTTTACCTGAATATCCATTGTCTTTTGTCAAGAAGTTTATACATTGATTATTTTCACTTAGTCAACCATGATTATCACTTGTGGTTTGGCTATCAACCTTTGATCAAAGTTCCTCCTCTATAATATTTGTCTTCATACTTGCTAAGGACTTAATTAATTTATGCTTGATAAAATGATTTTGTATGCTAGTGGAGAAAGAATGACTTTAGTATAAAGAATGCTCTTCATAGTCCAAGGTCACGTCCACAACACAAATGAATATCTTCCACCAATGCCTTTGAAAAATAAAAGGGTCCTCCTCGAAATTTCTGAATCTTTCCTGGTGTCAGTCCTTCATTCACTTATATACATTTCAAATCTTTTCCTGTCAGGTGCAAGTGAGGAATTTTGTCTCTGGAAATGAGTGTTTTTCATTATTAAGTATGATACAGTTAATCTCCACAACAGTTATATGATGTTCCCCATCCAATGATGATTCTTACCGATATCTCTGCAGATAATAAATTTGAGTTTGTCAACAATGATTTCAATTGCCTTATTCCTACGTACTTACCTTTTCCAATTCTTAAGGCTCCCACACTGATTAGTATCTGGTGTTGACTGAATTTAATTTCTTATGTGTACAACTTAAAGAATTCCATTGGAAGCTTAAAGTTATTAACATTGTCAAGTATTGTCTGCATATGAGGTAACTGTATCATTATCCAAATATAATATTAATGTCCAAGATAGTTTATTTCAGTCAGTCCACGCTTCAATTTTTTCTAAGTAGTCAGAGCTTCTCCTTATTTCTATAGACTCCAAAACTTACAACGACAACGCTGAAGTAATCCATTAACAACCCCTGTGTGCTCTTAGGTGTACCGTTACTAACACATACAACAAAACAAATGCTAACAACCTCTAGATTCACAGAGTAGCAGAATGCAATGTGAAATGATATCCAAAGTTTGTGTGCATGATCAATTGGAAGCTTAACAAAACACCCAAGTTCTCATGCTAATCTCCAAAACAATAAAAAATCCCTGAATCTTCTGGAGAAGTCTGGAAACTAAAGTCTGAAAATCATCACTCTTTGAGAATCAACTATACAACCCTTACCAACAGACTATCAATCCACATATTCCTCAGTATATTTCTTGAACTTGGGAGGGTCGTGTAGCCAAATATGACAGGAATATTTTTCACTTCACCATACACGGTAATATTTGCTAAATACTCAATTGTTTTCCATCAATATTCAATTTGCCAGAACAATATTCATTTCTCATTCTTTCAAGTGCCTCAGCTCTGAAATAGCTTTAATTTATAATCTCCAAAATAAAGGATACCAATTACAAATAATATATCAGTTGAGCATATGTGACATTCCTATGAAACTTAATAAGGATCAATTGAAGATTGCTAATCAGAAAATTCATATCGATATTATTAAGTACACCGCAAAGATGAAATTATTGTAACAGGTCATCCTCGTATTCATAACAGGATAACATAAGTTGCTGCTCCTCCTCCATTATCAGTCGCTCAGCATAATGTAACTCACAAGACGTTTGTGGAAGGCTAAATGATAGCAGTTACAAATCATTATGGTAGATAGACTTGGCGGTAGATCATAATACCCACTGACAAACTCAATTAAAATTCCCAAATACTGATGCTCTCGATCAAACTGTAGCATTGGAGAAAATTTCACCCATTCGGCTTGACAACAGATATTATACACAACTTTATATAAAAATGTGGAATATTAACATCTAATCAACCTTACTTTCGACTGCTTCCACTCCCAATATGGTGAGTAACGAGTTGAAATTATCTAATTGGTGTAAAACATTTGGCAAGTCCATGGTGAGGATGGGTAGTATTGATGTGTTGACGAGATCAATTGGCATTTTCTTGTGATAACAAATTCAAGTCAATGTTCCATTCCATCTTCTTATTGTGGCATCTTACAGTTTGACTGATTTATTATTCGCAACAGGCATCATAACTGTCATATTGAACGCTATCACAGGGATCAAGGTAGAAGTTATAGCCCAGCGTCTCAACATCACACAATCCAGATAGGACTACCTCTTATATACATTTGTAGTCTAGCTCTGATACCATGTTAAAATTTGGATCTTTGCAAATGTAGTAATATTGTCGTTGTAATTGATATTTTTTATATGCAGATCCCAAACTCTTATAAATATAAGAGACATGTCTCATGAAGAGACATGCCTTTATGATTGATCATTATTAGTTAATACATACTAGCAATATAAATCACAATATAGCATACGATATATATATATATTGCATCTTAGGATTAAATGAAACCGACTAAAGCTATAATCTTAACACTCCCTCTTAGCTAGGGAGAAGTTGTTATGGAACACAGTATGCTCTCAAGCATATGGAGATATATCTTCTCAATGTGATATTTATGGATATCAACAAAAATTCATCAACTCACACATATATTAACATATATTACATATGGAATTTGCTTCAATTCACTATGAGGCTAAATTTCTCAACAAACTCTATATTTATTTTCTAAAATTCTTCATTTTCTATTTATAAGGAAAACATAAAATATATTTTTTTGTTTCTTCTTTTCCAAGAGTCACAACCTTTCATAATAGAGATCCTTTGAAATGTCACAACACTTCATAGTTATAATCTTTTCAAAAAATCACAACATTTCATAATTAAAATCCTTTGGAAAAGTCCCAATACTTTATAATTACAACATTTTTGAAGTCACAACTATTCATAATTATGACCCTTTCAAAGGTTCACATTCTTTCATTATCATTAATACCTTTTTAGAAAGTTGCTTCCTTATTTTCTTCATATTTCTTTCCTCTTTCCATTTTTCCTTTTTTAACTTCTATCTTCTCCTCCTCTTTTTCCCTCTCTCTAATATAAACTCTCCTCTTTTTATATCTTTTCTTTTTTTTTTATTGATAAGAGGCCGAAGCCAAGATTAATTATTATTGTGTGTTGAGAACTTGAGATTAATTATTATTATTACTATTAAGCTCGAGTAGACTCGAAAACAAGACCTCCCAAATAAGAGGCTCACAATTTATCGTTGTGTTGTAGGCTCTTGCCTAGTTCTTTTTATATCTTAATTTCAAGAAGTCATGTCTATTTATTAAATATCTCTGGACTTTTAATTAGATTTAGTTAATTTATATTATTCTATGTTTTTTTTTGTTTTTTTTTGGGGAAAAATGGACGAGGCCATTATATTTTATTCTAAACTACTTCAAAAGGCTCTAGGAGGAAGGAAGCAGTGAAGAAAACCTCCCTTCGCAGCCGAATAAACAATATATATATTCAATGAGAAACAACCGGAATCTGTCCAAAATACTACATGAGAAGGCGACAACCCCCTAGACATCTGTCAGATACTAAGTGAAGAGACTTCTCCCAGTACCCAAGCCGAATCTATATCAGCTTTCAATGAACTGGCCAATGATGTTGGATCCCATTCAATCGACCCTTTATCCAAAGCAGCCCCTTCATTGGCTAGCCAATCCACTAATCTATTAGCCTCCCTAAAGCAGTGTGAAATTTTGAATTCTACAAATTTAGAAAGTAACACCCTCACCTCTTGGACAATGTAGTGGATCTCCCAACTAGCAGAGTGTCCTAATTTAGTGGCTGAAGTTATAATTTGAGAATCCCCTTCTATGTGGATTCTCCGAATGCCATTAGAAATTGCAAGACCCATTCCCAAGTGTAAAGCCCTTGCCTCAACAATCTTATTAGAACCAACTGGAAACCTGGAACATGTTGTCCGGATAAGTCAGAAATTAGAATCTCGTAAGACATAACCCGCCCCTGAAATCCCAGGATTTCCTCTTGAAGCTCCATTGAAGTTGAGTTTAACAAAATCTTTATCAAGTGGATCCCACTTAATGTCCTTCCTTCTCTCCTTATTTTATTTGCCTACTAACACTCCTTTGAAGGAGACAAAAATGAGAGGCCACCTATTCAAAATCCTGGAATCATGAAAGGAGAAAAGTGAAGATAGTGACATAGCTTTAGATGTATATGCATTGATCATCTTCGACACTGATTTTTCCACAAACTCGCAAACTTGATCTATTGAACAATTCTCTTGTCTAAAAATTCTCTTATTTCTTTCCCACTAGATACTCCAAGTGACAGCTGTTGGAATCACCCACCAAATTTGAGAACAAAAGGAGTCCTTAAAAAGAAGCAATCGTTGTTCAAGAAGACCTTGAAGGTCATCCAGCAAGGGGCCATTCCAGCCCAACTTACCAAGTGTCCAATACGAAACATCCTGAGCAAAGGAACATGAAACCAGTAGATGATTGGAATCTTCAAGATGCTTTCCACACATAACACATTGGAATCTGTCTATAATGCCTAATCTAAAAAGGCGATCATAGAAAGATTTCTTTTAAGGATTGCCAACCATAAAAAAGAGCCTGCTTTTGGCAAGACTACAGGGTGCCAACAAAATCTAAAGATGTGTCTACTAGGATGAAGATTATTGCTAGTCAAAGAAAGATAACCAAACTTGATTGAATACCTACCATCTGGAGCTAATGTCCAAACTAACTTGTCCTCATTTTGGTTAATGTACAAGAGCCTTTGTTCAAAAATATTAACCAAGAAGTTCTTCTGTAACTGTGTAAGTTGAAGCTGAGAGAGATCTTTCCAAACTGCCAGAAACCCATCGTCTTTTGTTCTAGTTAGAACGAAATAATCCTTTATTGCCAACCCCCATTGATGTTGGAGAAGAGTCTTAACAGTCGGATCAAAGTTTGGCATGGAAGAAATAGGGGGAGAGCCATTCCATGAGTTATCCCAAAAAAGGGCCTTATCCCCGGAATTTACCACCTAGGATAAATGGGGAAGGATGACTTGTCTACATTTGATAACAAAATTCCACATGGCCGAACTTGAGGGAGGGTCTTTGATTGTGAAAATCCTAGCTGGATCATTGGAATCCAAGTACTTCGTCCTAATGATCTTAACCCATAAAGATCTTGGATTCTCATACATTTTCCAAGATAGTTTGGCTCCTAAACTAATGTTCCTCTCAAAAAGACTATGAAGACCAGCAACCCCACAATCTCTAGGTAAACAAATCTTATCCCAAGCTACTAAAGGAACCTTAGCTGAGTTATCCTTATTATCCTTCCAAATAAAATCTTTAATGTATTTTTTGATATTTTCCATGACTATCCTAGGAGCCAAGAGCACTGGCATAATGTAGTTGGGAATGGAAGAAAGGACAGACTTAACTAGAAGGATTTTTCCCGCAAGGGAGAGCCATCTTGCCTTCCAAGAAGCAATCCTGTCCCTTATAGATTGAACTATTTTGGCCCAAAATGAAGCTTTACATGAACCTTGAAAAAGGGGGATGCCAAGATATTTGCTAGGAGTTGGAGCAAGCTCAAAGCCAAGTAACTTTTCAATAGCTAATCGAATTGATCTTGGGAGATTAAAAAAGAATATCTTTGATTTTGATTTCATTAATTTTTGGCTTGAGAAAGAGCAGTAAACCTCCAAGGTTTCCTTGATGACCTGAGCTTCCTGAAGGGAACCCTTACCATACAACAAAGAATCATCTGCAAATAATGTGCGAGCAACCCACAGCTGGGAGTGATGAAGAGAAATACCTTCCCAAGCACCCTGAGCATTCTTAGCAGTGATGAGTCTACTCAAACCTTCTGCCATAATAATGAAGAGGAAGGGAGATAATGAATCCCCCTGCCGCCTAACTCCCTGTGAAGAAGGGAAGAAACCGCAAGGGGAACCACTCACCAATACTAAGAATCTTGCCCCTTTGACACATGCCATAATCCACTTGATCCATTTAAATGCAAACCCCATTTTTTGCATAATTTTCTTTAAGAAAGGCTAGCACACTTTATCATATGCCTTCATCATGTCCAGTTTAAGAATAATAGCCTGGAGACCTTGAGATTTAATGGAGTGAAGAACCTCATGAGCGATCAAAGCTCCCTTAACTGTGTCTTTTCCTGGAACAAAGTCTCCTTGTTGATCAAAGATGATTTTTGGAATAATTTTCCCCAAGTGAAATTGATTTAGTAATGATTTTGTATATTTTATTACATAATGAGATTGGCCTATAATCTAGAAAGGAGGAGGGATTCAAACATTTAGGTATTAATGTGATGAAAGTATTATTGAACGGTCTGAACATACATGAGTTTCTCCTGGACTCCTCAATTGTTGCCAGAATATCTTCTCCCATGAAATCCCAACATTTTTGAAAAAATAAAGGAGTAAGACCATTTGGGCTAGGAGATTTATCAGTCTCCATGGCAAACACTGCTATCCAAATCTCATCCAGAGTAAAAGGCTAAAGCAAAAGCTTATTATCTTCTTTTGTTACAAGTGAAGGGATAAAATTCAGAGAATCTGGAAGGACAAGGGAGTCACCCGATTGGCTGAGAAGGTCCTGGAAAATATGGACTGCCACCATTTGAATATCCTTGTTCGAAGTAAGGGTGTTGCCTCTAACATCTTTAATTTGAAAAATAGCATTCTTTTGTCTCTTAATTCTGATGGAAGCATGAAAGTAGCTATTATTCCCATCCCCTTCCCTAAGCCATAATTCTATAGACCGTTGTCTCTAGTAAGTCTCTTCCCTAAGGAGAGTTTCATCTAGTCTGCCTTGTACATTCTTCTGGATATCATATACCTGTTGGGAGAGATTGTTGTTAAGAACATGAACGTTCCAATCCTGCAATTGCCTTTGAAGGCTCTCCTTTTCTTTAAAGATGTTCCCAAAACTGAAATGATTCCATTCCTTGATGTTCACTTTCATGAAAGCCAATTTACTATATAACTGAAACATCATATACCCTTCAGAAGTGGGGCACTCCAACCACCACTGATGAAGTAGCTATAAAAAATCTTTATCTTTGAACCACATTTGTTCTATCTTGAAGTATGACTTAGACTTAAAAGAGTTAGCTTCCCACTGAACCTCTAAACTAATTGCAAAGTGATCTGATCCTAGTAAACTAAGAATATTAGAAGTGCAACATCCATGTTCCAATAACCATAATGGATTAAGCAAGAACCTGTCCAACCTAACCCCTACATACTGAGATCCCTTTCTCCTATTTGTCCAAGTTATCTTACCATTAGTTGGGACGCAATCAAAAAGGGCATTACCATCAACAAAATTCCTAAAATCCTAGGTAACCTGATAAGATGGATCAACCCCTCCAACCTTATCCTTCATTCCCAATGTAGCATTGAAATCACCACCTAAAATGATCTTAAAAGTCCCCAAGGTTTGAGAGAACTTGGAACAATGTAGTCCACAAACTTTATTTACTAATGACCGAGATCGGGCCATAAATGTTTGCCAAATAAAAGGAGACTGCAAAGATAAATACTTGAGCAAGTAGCCAATTATTATTTGATGAAACCAACTCCACCTTACACTTGTGAGGCTGCCATAAAATCACCAAACCCCCCGAAGCTCCTGAAGAGGGAATGTGGAGAAAAGCCCAACTCTTCCAAGATCCAAATAGCTTGTCACCTCTATCCTTAGACAATTTTGTTTCCTGCAATAAAACAATATCTGCCTTGCTTATCAGAATCTGGTCCCTGATAAGCCAAACCTTGTTAGAGGCGTTCCAAGAAATAATTCTCATTGGAGCCTCAGAGAGCCAACTACTCTCCTTCCTTGCTTCATTTGTTTGGCTATTGAAGTAGTAGCCACATCTTTTGTCTTCCTAGAAGATTTGGGGAAAGAGAGGGTAGACTAGATCCCCGAAACTATTTCTTCCAATGTTTTTTTCCCCCTTAGGAGGCCTACCTCTTGGTCTTTGAAGAAGAATAGACTGAAATTTTTGAAGTGTCTGCATCTGTTTGAACAATAGCACAAGCATTATGCAAAGGAGAAACATTCTCATTTATATTCTTTGCCTGAGTGAACTCTATCTAAATTCCCATAATTTTATCATAGTCAAGATCTTCTGTTCTTGCAATCTCATCAAATAGTTTATCCGCCACTTCCAAAAGAAGGTTGTCAACATAACCATCTAAATCAATTTCAAAAAGGCTATTAACTTTAGATGAGTCCTCAATATTCTCCTTACCAATATAATCTTGAAAGCCCTTATAAGGAGAATGAAATGGAGCAGAATCCTGGTCGCCCTGTTGTACCCCTTGATTAATTTGTAATTCTTGGAGGAAACTATGCTGAAGATTTTTCTTAACAGAGGAGCCAGCCAACTCCCCATCAACAAAAGACCAATCAAGCTCATAGTCTAGATGCAAACCTTCAATTACAGGAGACTTATGAGGAGAAGGCACTGCCTTAATATTATCCAAATTTTTATTTAAAAACATACCATCTAGATTTGCCTCATCTAAAACCTTCTCAATGATCAGAGAATCCTCATTTTTGTCTGGAGATAGTATAATAGGCTGACAATCCTGATCCCCCAAAAGGTTGAAAAGCTTATCTTCCCCCAACTGAATACTCTGATCCCTCTAAACCCCATGAGAACTCTCAATGGGACCTGGTTGTCCTGATTTGACATTTACCTGTGAGTTACCCTATTCTGCTTGGGGAGGGAAATCTGCCCTAAAATCATCCATGATGTGATCAAGAAAGTGACCGATCCCTTTAGGACTTGCTATTCTATGAGGATTATGTGAATTGTGGAGGTAAAAGGAAACTGAAAACTTTGATGGAATTTGGGAATCATTACTTAAAGCCTGGCACTTTGAAGCATGTGAACAAGGATCTAAACATATCTGTAGAGAGAGTTTATCTCTCTAATTGCACTAAGACACCCAATGGCCAAGTAAATTCATTCTATTCAGAATATTATGAGGGCCATCTAGACAGATTTGTTGTTGAAGGGAACCGAATTTGGATTCCAAACACAAGACTTGAGGCCATTTCCTTTTGACATCTTGGAGTAGGCACAACCTTGGTGAGAGTTTGAAATCATCCAAGAAGATCCAGTCATGCCTCAAAAATATACCCAGTTTATTAGCCATAGCCTCCAAGATTTCCGATTATCTGAATTCAAGAGGTAATGCAGGAAAAGAGATCCAAAAGGGGGGAAAAATAATTTGACACTTATCCGGTTGAAAATTAGGATACTAGAGCTGCATGTGAACACCTCAACCATTAAAGAACCAATCCTTAGCATGATGTACTTTATCTCTGCTATCCTTGTCCTTAAAGATAGTAATGAAAAAACTGAGGCCATTATCTACAAGAAAAGATTCTTGGGACCCGACCCAATTTTTAGCAATCCAATCTGAAATTTGTATATTCGAAGGAGTATAGTTCAGATCTTACCAATGAGAGCTCGTGCCCGTAAGTCTTGCATAGAGTAAGAGTACATTGGCTCCATAATACACATTCTAAATGCATCCCGTAGTGCTGCTCTTTCTTGCTAGGCAAGAATATTAGAGTTGAATTGGTTCGGATTCCCGATAGTCCGATTAGATAGACTGAAACTTTGGCCAGCAATTGGGGAAGATATTTGATCAAGATGAGATTTATCTAAACGAGATGGGAAGATGGGCCTGCAGATATCAAAAGTTACCCTTTTCTTTGGCCTCTGTCTTCCCGATTTGTGAAAACAAGCACCCCAATTCTAAAAAGCTCGATTCACAGGAATATGAGCTGGGTTCTAATAACATTTTGGCCAAGCTTTGTCCACCCAAGCACCAGATTGAAACACCCATTGAGGTGTGTTTTCATGCAAAGAGTGTATTGGTTCATCCACCCATTGACCCGAGTGAGAAACCCTTTGGGGAGTTGAGGATGCCCTAGCAGCTGAATCATGAGAAAGCTTTGCCTTGAGATCCTAGATCGGAAAAACCGATCTACCTCATCACTCCATCGCTCCGATCTATCTGTTTCCTTCCCTTTATCTCTTAGGGCCGTTCCTACCTCTCGTGCCTAGTCCCCAGTCGCAACCTACTCACTTTTATTAAACCTAAACACTCGGTCTCTATCTGTGTGGTAGACAAAGATGGGAAAATCTCTGACGGCATGGTTGGACCCTGGTTCTCTAACGATGTGATTGGACCCTGGTTTGGGGGGCCTTTGCTGCTGTGATTGCTGATGGGGTTGAATCCTCAAGGCAGGGGTAGGCACAGTTGCAAACATCGTGGACAACTCTTTATATTATTCTATGTTATATTATCTATTTACTTACTTATTTGTGTTTATTATTATTGATTATTAAACTCTATTTAGAAATTTAACATACTTTCTATAATATTGCCTCTTGCATTTTATTTTATTTGTTTATTTATTATAATTTTATTAATTTTTAATTATTTAAACTATCAAACTAAATATTATTTCATTGATAATATCGATTAAATAATTATTATTTCCTATTTTTATATTTTTTTTAAACTTTATCATCATTATTTATTTAATAACATTGTATTATTTAATTATTATTATTATTCTTCTATCTTAAAACAAGGAAATGACACTTCGACATCTTTATTCCCAAACTTGGCTCTGATACCATGTTAAGTTTGTGGATTGCTACAAATGTAGTTGCATTGCCCTTTTAGGTATATACTTTCCAAATGGCAGCCATATCTGTTATATTAGATATAATATGAATAGACATGTACCTTCAGGGGACATGCCTATTCATTAGTATTCAATATAATAGTTTGTTATTTAACACACATATAATATATAAAATTAAATATATATCTCATGTATATATATAGTGAGTTCTATTTGACTGAAACTATACTGACATTAACAAGTATCAAGTCCTGCCACTTGTCATTTTGGCTTTTTGATTTTTATAGTAAACTTTGAACCAATGTCTCTGTCAATCAACATCTGTACAAACTGACATATTTGCCTAGTTCTAACATCTCTATTTATTTACAATTTTGAAGATATTTCATTGTTTTTTCCTAACAAAAAACATTTTGTGAAGCTCTTATCCGTTTGTTTGGGATGCTAAAAACAAACTACTAAAACTTGCAAAATTTCCCATTAATGTATTAATACTTTGAATGAATGGTCTTATGCTTTAATGGATCAATTTCAGTGCTTTAAATGGATCAATTTCAATGCTTTAAATGGATGATTTTCCTACTTTATGAGAAAGTTTGGTGTTAGATAATTCCATTTAACTACTCTAAATTCTAAATTAAGTTCAATTTGGAACCAATCCAAGTGTCTTGCGTATTTAGAAAACTTTGTCAGTGGAAATGCTCCCTTCAAAGTTTTCACACAATGTTTAGATTAGACCCCATAAACTTATGTGATGCAAAGATACGATTCATCTTAGCCTATCCCCTCACTTCTACAAATCTTGGGTGTAAGAAAGACACTTTTATCTTTGCCTCTAGTGAGGCCTATTTGGCAGAGAGCCCTCCCCTTCAAAAAATAACCTCTGACTAGCAAAATAACTTGGTTGGTATATAAACAATACTCTAAGGAAACTCAGGTCTTATCCTAACAAGTTCAAGCGAGGTGTGT
Source organism: Cupressus sempervirens (assembly GCA_028749045.1). Lineage (NCBI taxonomy): Eukaryota > Viridiplantae > Streptophyta > Pinopsida > Cupressales > Cupressaceae > Cupressus > Cupressus sempervirens. The sequence continues at coordinate 505,105,214 of CM053785.1, forward strand.
GGATGATAGTTAAGATTGGGCGTATAGTGTCTAAAAAGTTGACATGATCCACTAGAGACTTAAGTGTCTCACACATTTACAAGCCAATTGAGGGAATGCCAAATAACTAACAACAAATTGCTAATTAGAGGCTCACCCATTTATCCTTGGTTTAACACTCGCAATGCATGAGGATTACTTCATCCTCTAAAGTTACTCACCATATGTATACCCTTGATTGTGAGGTTCGAAAGCTTCTAGAATTCAACACCAAAAGTTGAGAAAGCTTCCACAAGGGGATCCCCTATCACCCACCCCTTGAAGGCCCTATTGCGTGCATACTTTGTTGTTTATCTCCACACAATCTTACCTCTTAGATCAAGAGGAACAAAATGCACAAGGGTCTAGTATAACAAGATTAGAGCTTTCTCTTATAGGCTTGCGAGTGCTAAATTGTAGCCAATTCCTTATTAATGTAGAAAGTGCTTTCTTTGATGTTTATACCCGCGTAAATGATTTTGATTTTTTTGAAGTTTAAACATTTGCAATTTTTCAAGTTTCTACCTTTTGTGCTTGTTCTTATCATAAAATAGATCTAGCCGAATCAACCCAAAATTAGTTAAACATCAAAAGGTTGAAAATTTTGCCTTGAATCTAGATCAGAATCTATGCCTATGAATCTATGTTTCCATAGATCAATGTATGTGCTAGAGAAAGTAACGTCTCCACCTCTTTGGACTAAGACAATATATTTTTACTAGCAATCTATTTTTCACATCAATCTCTACGCATGTCAATCAACGTCTATGCAAAGTGGCATCTCTAATTGCGAATGTCATATGCACCTAAAAGTAGTGAAATTTATGAAACTTTTCCAAAATCCGTCATTTTCAATTTCCTAGAGATCCATTTATTCAATCTTCCTTTGTAATTTCATCTACCTAGTCTTCCACATTTAATCAAGTCTTCCATCTTTTAACTTAGGAATACGATCATCCACTTGCACTTTATCAAAATGTCATTAAGATCCTCATCCTTCACAACACCCTAGTTAAAGTTTATTGCTTGAGAACATTGTCCATCTTAAGTTATTAATTTAATTAGTCATATCCTCTTTTGCTTTAGATTATTAGTCTATATTAAGTAGAAGAAAGATATCATCCATATCCAAATCACTGAGATTTCATAGAATCTTATTTCACTAAGGTTCTCTACAACCTTCATCAAATCCAATCTTGAGGCCTTGCCCTCACAATCAACAGCAAATCAAATCTTAAGGCCCTATCATCACATACAATATCAAATCCAAACATCATTGTGGCCTTACCCACACAAAAAGGAACATATTGCTCCTAGTCCTAAGTTCATCTCTCACATTTGACATCTTTCATCTTCATTATTATATATTAATAATTTCTAATTCATCTCAATTTTCATAATCAATCTAATTAAGGTGTTATTCATCAGTCTAATCCTCATCCTAATCATCCTTCATAACCCACATGAATATCCACTTCATCCAATCTCATCATTCATTACAATATAATCACATCATCATCATCCTAATCTAATCCACTTGTCAAGCTCATTCATTCTAGCCAAATCCTAATGCAGTCCATCTACCCCTTCATCTAAAACGAATCACCCATTATGATGCAGAGATAAACTCAACGGAAGCAAAAACAAAAGGAACCAACACCAGAAAGAGATAGATAACAATATTTTTCTAATTGATTCATCAAATGAACAGCATATACACTTTCTCTCCTAAAGATTTCTTCTTCCCATAACTTCGTACCCAAAAACTTGACTAAACCTAAACCTAAAATCTCTATTTATACTTGCTAGGACGGTCTATGAAACATTCTAGATTATTACAATATAGGAAAACTGACCCGAAGAGATCTCTTGCCAAAACGGCTTACAGAATGTTCTAGATCTTGCCAAAACGACTTACAAAATGTTGTAGGTTATTATAGAATAGGAAAACTAACCCCACAATGGTCTAGGCACATCCCAAGAAGAGATCTTCATGTGGGTGCTCCTACACCATACACCCAGGGACAATAGAATCCAAGTCCCTTAGATTGTCCTTCCTCTTTATTGTCTTCCAATTCCTTAGTATTTGTTGTTTGTACTCTTGCCAAGTACCCAAGTCAACTTTCATATTTTCATAAAACTCTTCCATATAAGAATTGAGGTAGAACTCTTGCAAACCTGCAATAAATGGATTAGAAAAAGCAAATGGGATCTCATAATATATGAATTCATCAATTTGGTTCATTCTAGGAACCTTTGCATCCGTTTTTACGATGCCTTTATGCTGCAATATCTCCATGCTTGGAGACAAATTCATCACTATTTGAGCCTTCTCTATTCTCTTAGCTTCATCATAAGTCTTCTTCCTTGCTGCAACTATTACCCTTTTGATAGGCCATACCATTTTCTTTCTTAACTTCAAATGCCATCTCTTGGTTCCATCAAGAACCAACACATCCACCTTTTCCATCTTTATGAACCTTTTCATCACAAGGCCAATCAACAATTACCACTCCAACCTCTTTCCTATCTTCAAGAACCTTTTTATCATAAGGTTCATCAACAACTATTTGCTGCAAACTTTTTATATCAGCATCAATTTGTTCATTTTGTCCTTCCAATGGACAAGTCTTCTCTTCATTGGCAACCAAGTTCTCTATTTCATTTTTACAAGCTTCTGTAATCTCAATGGATTGTTTCTCCAAATCACTATTTTCTTTTTCTATATTTTTCTTCAACTCCTCTTTTAGTCTCGCTAAATTTTCTTCCCCTTTTTAAAGTTCCCTCATTAGGAATCTCATTTTCTCTTCTATCTCTTGATTCATTCTAGCTTTCTCTTCTCTTTTCTTTTTTTTCTCTTCCTCTCTTTTCTTTTTCAAAAAATCACAATATGAAACCCATGCATCTAAAAATATCCTCTTATGATGAGATAAATCTCCTCTTGTGACCATTTTCACCTATCTAGGTTCTCGTCACTCAACCTAGTCTTTTGGCCACTCTATAGGTTCTCTTCCCAACCTGTCACAACAAACTCAACCTCACAATTCACCTTTGTCCAGACCCTTTGTTGAGCTCTAATACCAAAAATGATGCAGAGATAAACTCAACGGAAGCAAAAACAAAAGGAACCAGCACCAGAAGGAGATAGATAACAATATTCTTTTAATTGATTCATCAAATGAACAGTATATGCACTTGCTCTCCTAAAGATTTCTTCTTCCCATAACTTCGTACTCAGAAACTTGACTAAACTTAAACCTAAAAACTCTATTTATACTTGCTAGGAGGGTCTACGGAACATTCTAGATTATTACAAAATAGGAAAACCAACCCAAAGAGATCTCTTTCCAAAACGGCTTACAGAATGTTCTAGATCTTGCCAAAATGGCTTACAGAACATTCTAGATCTTGCCAAAACGGCTTACAGAATGTTGTAGGTTATTACAGAATAGGAAAACCGACCCCACAAAGGTCTGGGCACATCCCAAGAAGAGATATTTATGTGGGTGCTCTTGCACCACATTAGTCATTCACTTGTCTTCAAACATCATCTATCTTTCAAAGTTCATCCATTTTCAATCCAAATCATCATCTAATCCAATCCAAAACCCTCATTTAACCACCATAAATATGAATTGGTTTGACAAACTAGTTAAGGGCTTTCAAATGCCAAATCCTAATCCTCAACAAATCATACCTCCAACCCAACTAATCTATGAACTATACTCATACAACTCATATCTTCATCACAACAATCCAATCCCTAACTATTCATATCTCTCATCAATCACATAACTCCACATCCATCTACAATATCCCCATCCATTTTACCTCAAAATGTCATGTCTTATCTAATCCCAATCCATCCCCCATTTCCTATCCCTCATCTACCTTTGACAAGGGAAATCCACCTCATTATTATTCACCCACATATGATTCCCTCCATAGCCAACATCATGCCTCCAATATACCTAACCTTTTCCAAGAGATTGAATAACTCCGAAACATTTTCCTAAGTTCGCAAAATGAGGGTTAAAAGAAAAAAGTTTTCCTTTGAAGACATACGTCCTTCCCCATTTCTCAGCATCCATAATCCTCATCTCCCATCCAACCCCAGTCATCCACCTAATCGCGCATACTTTAAGCTTAATGTCCAAAACCATTATCCCAATCCTCCACCTATTCCCAATCCTCTAAAATCCATATCATCCCCACCTTACAAGAATTCCTTCATTAATTGGGACAAATTATTCTTGAAGGCATCTAAATTCCCATCTCTAGAAAAAGTTGCACAACCATCCAAAGTCATTCACACACACTCATGCCCTCCAAATCAAGATACATTTAACTCTCCTAACCCTCCTAAATGTTCCATCCTTCCATCCACCCACGTTGAAGATTACACCTCCTCCATCACATCATCCTCACAAGTCCAAATGTATCAAGATCTTGCTCCAAATCATGCTAGCATGGATTCCTCCTCTTCTCTATATCCAAGATTTCTCCCATCTTATGATACATTTCCATTTGAATATCTAGGCTTCCATTTGACCCATCCAATTCCTAATCAAGATCAAGACATCCCTTGTATTCCATCCATTAATAATTCCCCTCCATGACAAGATAAAATGACTCCATCTAATGATCCCATCCCATCCACTCCATCCAATGACCCCCTTCCATCTCAAGACTTAACCTCCACTTACCATCCACTTGATGAAGATTTTATTAGAAAAATAAAACAGCAGAAACAAAGAAGATAGAACAAGGAAGTTCCTTCTTTCTCTATTTTAAACATGTTGATCTATTCTTCCAATATGGTATCAGAGCCATCTCGGTCTCAAAAGAAGTTGCTGCTGTAAGAATGTAAGTCTGGTGCTACTGCAGATTTTGTTGTTGCACAACATTGAAAGGTATCTTCATATTTGCCATTTTAGAAATTCTAGAAATGGATACACCTCTAGAAAAATATAATGGTCAAAATTTTCATACATGGAAAGTGAAAATGCAAATGCAACTGATGAATACAAGTTTGTGGGGCAGAGTTAATGGCACTGAAATAGTACCTACAGATGCTAAAAAGAAGATTGATTGGGAAAGCAGAGATGAGAAAGCTAAGTCTACTATTGGTCTTGCTCTTTCATATTCAAAACTGCATCATGTTGATTTAGACAAATCATCTAAACAAATTTGGGATGGACTAAGTAAGTTGTTGAAGCAAAAGCAACAAAAGCAAAGTTTTCTTTGTAATGTCTCCATTTCGGAGATTGATTTTTATAATAATAGAGTTAATATAAGATTAAATAAATAAATTATAATTATAATTATAATAATTACATTATAGAGTATTATAATAAATAATAATAATACCTTATAGAGTATTATTATCCAAATTAAAATTATTTATAATGAAAGAGATAAAAATTTAGTAAGTTAAACCAATATTACCATTTATTTATTATAACCTGAATTATATTTTAATTAAGGATAATGATAATATAATTATGATATATATTATAATATATATCATCAAAAGTGTATCTTCTAATATACAGCAAATATTAAATATGAACATTTAATACCAAATATTAATTGTAAGAATATATTAGAAAAAATGATTAAAAATATAACTTAAATATTAAACGTAATATCAAAATACAATAATAATATAATCAAATTTCTAAAGAGTCACGCCCATTCTATCATACAAGTATATATAGAGGGGACTGAACATTTTATTAAAAAAAAATGGACAGTTGGACGAACAAAGGAGGAACGCAATAAGGAAGGAATAGTAAAAGGAGAATCACAAGATTTCGCTGGAGAATACCCAAGGCACAAGGAAATCATCCTCTTATTATACCAAAATACATAATCGAAGGGAGTCTTATAGCATTTGGGCATCAGAGGAAAGGGAATAGCAAACTATGTAGGAGAAGAAATGAGCCAAAGCATCCAGAAAGTGACAAAAAGAAGATTTCTGGCTCAAACAATCTCATCCGCTCCAATGTATTTCTGGCCATTGAAGTAACTCAAGTCAAGGAGGAGAATCAGGATATAGAGGGAAAGATTACTAGGGTTGCAAACCCAAATAGACGAATAAACCCTGCACATCAAACATATCGAATTCAACCAATGCTATGTCAACGAAGATCATGGTTTAAATCAGACCAAGGATTACAAAGGAACCATTCACGCACTGTCTGAAGCAACAGGTAGTCAGCACTGTCTGAAGCAACAGGTAGTCAACAAATATTTCATGATATAATATCAGAAGGAAAGAAATGAGCGACAATGGGCAGCACGGTTGTAGGTTCCATGTATGATAGACGAGGAGTTTAATTATTTTGCAAAGAAGCCAATATGTATACTTGGGAACGATAGCCAGCAATAGAATGTCAATAGCAAATATTGAGTATGGAGGGAGGAATATGAAAGGGATAGTAATCAAAGAACATAATATAGGCATTCATAGTCATCCATTTTATACACAAGACTCAACCTTTCATACACATCTCGAATAAGAAGTAGCAGTCAATATAAAGCAGTCGCAACACATAGATAAGTCCAGTCAACTTCCGACAAACACAAAATGAAATACTAGCAGAAAAATGAGAAATCAGACAAATTCAATCACTACCATAGAGACATAAGTTTATATACAGATCAAATAGATCAAATGGGGGATAATATTAATAAGAGAATACCAAATATTTGACAATATTCATTTGGAAGAGATAAAGATGAACTTTGGATTATGTTTACGTATATGAGTGTATAGGTGAAGCACACCAAAGTCATAGAAAAACAATAATGAGAAAATGATCTTCGCCCAAAACTTCAATTACAACTATCAAATAGTGAGAAATATAATAAATTGTGGAAATTTGGGGATATCCCAACCTCGGGACATCCATAGTTCGCTATTCCCTCTCCTCTGATGCCCAAATGCTATAAGACTCCCTTCAATTATGTATTCTGGTATAATAAGAGAATGATTTCCTTGTGCCTTGGGATTCTCCAGCAAAATCGTGTGATTCTCCTTTTACTATTCCTTCCTTATTGCATTCCTCCTTTGTTCATCCAACCGTCCATTTTTTTTAAATAAAATGTTCAGTCCCCTCTATATATACTTGTATGATAGAATGGGCGCGACTCTTTAGAAATTTGATTATATTATTATTGTATTTTGATATTACGTTTAATATTTAAGTTATATTTTTAATCATTTTTTGTAATATATTCTTACAATAAATATTTGGTATTAAATGTTCATATTTAATATTTGCTGTGTATTAGAAGATACACTTTTGATGATATATCTTATAATATATATCATAATTATATTATCATTATCCTTAATTAAAATATAATTCAGGTTATAATAAATAAATGATAATATTGGTTTGACTTATTAAAATTTTATCTCTTTCATTATAAATAATTTTAATTTCGATACTAATATTCTATAAGGTATTATTATTATTTATTATAATACTCCATAATGTAATTATTATAATTATTATTATTATTTATTTATTTAATCTTATATTAACTCTATTATTATAAAAATCAATCTCCGAAATGTGGACATTACATTCTTTAAAGTTGCAGCTATTTAGATTTAAAATGTCAGATGAAATTACTATGTCTAACCACATTAGTATTCTAAGATCTCTAATCAAACAACTAGCTGAAGTTGGTGTAGCAATTGATAAAGATGATGCTAAAGCTATCTTAATAAATAGTTTGTCTTCAAAATATAGCAATGTTGTTTTTACTCTCAGTCAAATGTCTTCACAGACATTACAAGATGTAATTTCAGTATTCTTGGTTGAAAAAAAGAGAGCAGTTACAGAGGATTCAAGAGAAAACACTCAACTCATTCATGCATTATATTCAAAGAACAATATGGGAAAGAGAATGTATGGTACGAATGAAACTGAATGTTTCTATTGTAAAATGGTAGGGCATATTCCAATTAATTGTAAAATTTGTGCAAATGATCTTCTCAAAGGTAAATTAAAGAATTAGTAAATAGAGTTGTTCATGCTGAATCAACTGGTGTTGTTAGTGATGACGGCATCATTGAAAATGAAGAATTGTTTTATTTTGAAGTGGTCAATACTTTGAAGATAGGAAATGATAAAGCAGAGGTTAGATGGATGCTCAGTCGTCTGAGGTGCTAACGGATCAGAGAAACTATACCTCATTGGGGTTATAAGACACACGTGTGAATTGGCATCCAATAGTTTAGGGAGATCTAAAAATATGGAAGCTTGGCACCATACATTTACAAGGGTTATGAGGCATTACATGTGCAAATTGTGTCCAATGGTGTTTCGAAGCTGGAAGATAGCTGCATGACTATACCAGTAGTTGGGAGCAACTTGAGGAAGTCTTATTGGTCTATGAACTATTTTCAAAGAACACATTTCTACATAATGTTTTTTAGTTGTCACTTTAAGTGGAGGTGTTGGAGTTAATGTTCCAACTGTAGTGAATATATCATATCTGATTATGTGTGTTTCATACATGGCAAAGAGTTTGAGTTGTAAACAATGACTGAAATAGATCTGTCCTCCTTCTCATAGTTAGTTGTCATTCCTCTGTAGTTTGTTGTCAATTAATTTAGCTAATTTATAGGAAACCGATTTGTCTCTACGATTGTATAAATAAGGATCATTTGATCAATATAATATAGCATATTATTTCTTTGTTCTATCTTCTTTGTTTCTGCTGTTCAATTTTTCTAATTTTTTTTTTTAGCAAAGAAATAATATCCTATGTTATATTGATCAAATGATCCTTATTTATACAATCATAGGGACAAATAACTTTCCTATAAATCAGCTAAATGCGCTGACCAATGACAACAAACTACAGAGGAACAGCAGCTAACTATGAGGAGGAGAAATCTATTTCAGTCACTGTTTACAACTCAAACTCTTTGCCATTGTGCAACACACATAATCAGATATTATTTATTCACGACAGCTGGAACATTAACTCCAAAAATATTAATCCATTTCCATTGCAAGCTCAAATCTCTCCATATCATGATTCCATCCCATCCAAGTTCATGAATTTAAATCAGCACCACCAATGAGTTTTAAAATGATTTTTAATGCTTTGCTTTAGTGATTGAACCATCTTAGACTTATGAAAGTTTGTATTTCTGATGCCCAAGTTGCTCCAAAGGACTAGAGTGTTGTTTTACATCTATGATAGGCAGTTGATCTGATTATGTTTCAGTTGATTTGTTCATTTTAGTGTCAAAGATGACTACTCCCAATCTCACAGAGTGTTGAGACCTAAAGGATGCTTCAAAGCTTACTCCTTCAAAGTGCAAGTTGCAGATACTATCAGCAAAATATGCTCTTTGAATCTAAGTGGAATCCATATTAACACTACCAATTGATCTTATTCAATTGGTTGAAAACAAGAAGAAAACGGCCAAAACAAAGCATCTCATCTTGGCTTGTCTCAATTATGAAGGATAATTTAAATCCCCCAATGCTGAAAACAAGTCAGAAAAGGAGGTGTATAATGCCTTAAACCGTCTTTAACAAAGTGTAAACATCTCTAGTAAGATGTTGAAGAATAAAAGCAAAGCCAATGCATGAATGACACAAACATAATTGCCACATTTGTAATGAAAATCACAGAACTTTGTGATTAGCTTGCAACCACTAGGATTAACATGGAAGATAACAAGCTGATATCCATAACTTTATATGGGTTTTCTCCACCTTGAAACTGTCATATCAAGGCTCATATGCTTGTGAAAAGCTTATCGAGTTTAAGAAGCTTTAAGATAACATTACCATAAAGAAACTAGACTTCAATCAACTTTAGTCGAATTGGATGATGGTTAGAAGCAAGCTTGATTGGGAATATGAAGAAAAGTGGCAAGAAATGACTTGGGAACAGTCAACACCATAATACATATTCTATAATGTCCCCATTTTTAGCAGGTTCCTGCAATTGGCTTGTTCGCTTCACCGTCGCAAAACTCATGAGCTGACAGTGGGATTCTAGGGTCTCAGTTGTGGAGTTACAGGCTTCCCAGTAGCCTATGGTGTGTTTTGGCTCTATTTGAGGGACTTGCTATTATAATAAGTCAATTGTTGGTTCTATTGAGCTCAGTTGAGTTAGAGGAGTTGAGTCATGCTCTCACTTTTTATTTCTGACTTTTGGTTTGGGCTCCAAGAATCATGGAGGGAGCATCTATTTATAGTAAGTCACCCCATCAGGTTAATTTGTTGTCTTTCTTCATCAAGATCACTCTGGTGTTGTTAGGTTTTGATTCTAATGCTTCTTCAATTGTTTTCGCAAGGCAGGTGAATTATTATTATTCATCTAAATATGTTGAGGTTGCTATTTTTGTTGGTGTTGTATGTTGGTCATCTCAGTATCATAGCTCGTTGGAACCAGGTTGAAAAGTTTTAAATCGTAGGCACAAAACACAGTGGTCTTGTGTGTCAGAATATTATGTTATGTGGAAAACGTTATTTTTGGGAGTCAAAAGCAATTAATAAATTATATTATAGTAGCACTTTATTATATTTTAATGTTGTGTTGAGTAAGCTTCTTAAGTGGAGTTCATTTGGGAAACTTGTGCCATTTGGAGATAATAAATATGAGCCCATTTGATGAGAAAAGGATCCGGTTAGATGATTATCTGTTTGGCTTTTATTGTCTTTGTGACAACTCTGAGTTTCTGATTTTCACCCTTTCTGATGTATAAGGGTTTTGATTCTAAGTTGTGTAACTAATCCATAGCTGAGGTATTATGGATTAAAGTTCTGAGAATCACTTAGTCTGAATTGTGGAGTCTTCCTGTTGTATTGACTGTTGCTAGGAAGTATTGCTGAAGGAGATTTGATGACATTTCAATCTGCATTTTGGGAGTTTAATTTGGAGCTGCTGTTACATTCCAAGGCAGCAATTTGTCATGTATAGGGGCGCGTTCATTTTAGAGAGGCTGTGATACAATTCTAAGGGTCTGCATTGAAATTTCTAAGGCCTACAGCTAGATTACAGAGGTGAGAATTTCTTTAGGCCGAGTTTCACCCTTTTCAGACCTGTGTCCAAGCTTGGAGGGCGTTACATTTGCAATCAGGGCCGTGTTTGGAAGTAAGAAGGCTTGGTCATCATTATAGGGGTTGCGATCAGTCAAGAAACTATCAAATTGAAAAACCAGGTTCATTATCTGTGGAGTGTGATTTCCATATTCCTACCTTGCAAAAAATCAGAATTCCATGTTTGATGTTTGTAATTTCCAATTCACAACAGCTGATGTATTGACACAATCATCTTTGGTATTTGTTGATCAGTAAGCATTTAGTTTCAACATTTACTATTGAATGTATTTTATTTGAAAAATCAATCATACATACCAAAAAGCTCAGGAAGAAAATTTATTTAAAATCATCATATACAGTTTTAACAGAGTTGTGCGCTCAGTGTTTGACGAAATGTCAAACCATTAAATTATAAGAAAAAAACTAGTGTTTGTTTGAGCTTGACTACCAGGGGTCATTACATATTCTTCTCACAAGGGAAGCAAAACTTGAGAAACACCATAAGACATATTTTCCTAAACAAGGGAAGAAAGACTTGAGTCTTATCAATTGTTTCAACTTACAAGTGCCAAACGATTGGCCGGTATGCTTGTCAATATCTTAAGGAGTAGCAACAAGTGTAGAAGTTTAAGTGGCATATAATATTTCATCTAAGCTTGAGACTACCTTATCCTGTGATCTCATCCTTATCCACTAACACCGTTTTTAGTTTAGGGTGGTATGTGGAGAGTGGGGTATGAAAACACAACAATTGAAAAGAAGGCTTTCAACAGACTTCAAGAGCAAATGGCTGTATATAGGTAGAGCTTGGTGATAATGTCACATATGTTGTTACCAAAACTATAAATTTTTCTTTCTACATGTTTTCTTGTGATATTCTTGACCTTTATATTCCTAGATCAGCAAGAAGTTTACTTTCAATTTCAGACATGACATTTGAAGTGAGCAGTTCAATTTGATGATTGGCAAGTCATTGGCTAGAGGTATTGAAAAAGCTCTATACAGACTGATTGCTAGTTTTAACAAGAAAGCAGCCTTGATACATGAGAGTGACAAACTGTGTGAAATCTGGCACAAGATTCGACCACTTGCACCGTGGAGCTCAACCTCTCTTTAAGGATATTGTGCCTCGACTACCTTACTTCAAGGTAGAAAAAGCTAACTTATGCAAGGGCTGTGCACTTGGCAAGCACATCAAGCTTTTATTTCTGTCAACAAGCACAGGTCAAATAATTTCATTGGCCGGAAATATTTATTATGTTTCCTGAAGTGATAATTATTCAAGAATGAATTGGACTTGTTTCATTAAGTCTAAAGATTAGACATTTGGGAAATTTCAAGAGTTCAAATCTTTTGGGAAATATTATATAGGAAGGGGGATTAAGGTGTTAAGATCTAATAATGAAGGCTATAATATATCCATGGACTTTTGTGCTTTTTCTAAAGATGCAAGAGAGTTGAGTATGCCTTGACATCATTAGCAAAATCGGGTTATAAAGAGGAAGAATTATTCCAGCATAGACATCACTAAGTCTATTATTTGTAACTTAGATTTGCCACACATCTTTTGGTTGAACATAAAGTTATGCAGTATGTGTATTAAACAGGGATTCTCACATAGTGTTTAAAGAAAAGACTCTAGAAGAAACTTACATTTCCAATTTTGGTATTTGGAAGTCATGCCAAAAGAGAAGACATCCAAGTTTGAACCCTCCATTGTAAAGGTTGCCTTTGAGGGATGCAATGAGTCAACAAGGCTTACAAAATCTGTGTTCCATCAGAAAGAAAGATAGCAATAAGCAAAGATTGTATGTTGATGAGGATGTTTAGTCCTCTAAACCTGAGGAATCTTTAATGAAGATTGAGGACAGTAAACTGCTTGTTATTCCATATTTTGATTTGAAATATACAATGGTCCTGATTATTGATCAGCCAAGTTCTAATATGTTGAAGATGTCTTAGCCTCATCTAAAGCAACCAGGAAGTGTAGATGTCTTACACAAACATTGCTAGAGGCTCAAGAGCAAGTAGTGACACCGAAAAATTCTTTTGGAATGAGCTGCCCACATAGGAAGTTTCTATGTAATGGCATTTTAGTGCTATGTTCCAGAGCATTTTGGGGATAGGGATACATTTTGGGGATGGCAATCTAGGAGCCATTGTCTGGGAACAAGGAGAGCAATATAACAATTTATACTATTATAGAAGATTTTTTTTAAATATATGTTTACTAGGATACTCAAATTTCTATTACTATTGAGTAACACAACACCAAAACTAAGACAATGACAGCAGTATAGCAACAACAAATATTTCATGACAGCAATAAATATATCATGATTAAGATTCATAGCTAATGATATAACACTAACAACAATAATATAAGTTGAGTTTCTGATTTTGTTGTCCAAACTCAATTTTTGATAGATGGCAGTAGAAAAACATATTGCTATTACTAACTACAACTACGATTCATATGGTCTGTTTATAGTAAGAGAGTTGTATACATGTCACTTTGTGGCTAAATATATAGTTTGCCAATGGAAGCCCAACCACTCCCAACTGCACCTACTCATTGTTAAGTATATTAGCTTTGTAAAAAATTGAAATTACATCATTTTGTTACTAAATCAAACTATGTATTGTTATAAGCATAATTATTGTTCTATTGTTATACACACACAACACACAATATTATATATACGATATTATATTACAAATAAAAGAACATTGATAATTATTGTTTTAAACCTTTCTTACTTATTAACATAATGTGATCGGCATTTCCCTTTGCCATCTAAGTCAGCACTCAACGCAGGTATTAACACTTGACTTAATTAACGTCTAAACGACTACTTTACCAACTGACAAGGTAGTCAATTTGATCCCACTGACGAGACATGGCCCGTGCAGTAATACTTATACACACTACTTAGACCGAGACCAATAACAACGGCAGTCATCGGTTTTCCTCATAACATATCATATTATATTCTTTTCAATGCAAATGTAATTATTATAATATCCAACATTATATTATATTAATTAATCGATAATTTCAATTATTAATATTAAAGTATTATATAATATTTGCAGGACCACTTCAATACTTGAAGTCTTGCAAACTATTAAATCTAGAAATTGAGATTTATGCCAAATAGAAGATCTATTTAACTTTACATGGTATCAAAGCCAAATTGGTAGAGAAAATTCAAATTTTAGTTAAGTTAAAAAAAAAGGAAGACATCATGACAAACAATGTCAGAGTGGGAGATAGACTTGAAGGTGCATCAAACTATTTTTCTTGGAAAACTTGTATCATTACGATCCTTGAAGAGCTGGAATTAGAAACTTTCATTGAAGAAGATACTCCAATACCTCAAAATGAATCAAAACGACTCACTTAGAAAAGGCGAAATAATAAAGCAAGGAAAATTATTATTGATTTAGTAAAAGATCACATTCTTCCTTCTGTATCAAATATCAAAAATGCATTTGAAGTATTTAAGGCCATAAAAAATACATTTGAAATAAATAATTCAAGTAGACTGATCACCTTAAAAACTCAACTACTAAATACTAAAATGGATAAAGGAGATTTTGTCCAATCTTATTTCGAGAAAATTTCTGAAACAGAGACAATTGTCATCTATTGAGAACAAAATTGAAGATCAAGAGCTTTAATTAATAGCTCTCAGAGGACTTCCAACATCCTGGGATACCTTCATTCAAGTGGTAAGTAGACCTTCAATTCCTACTTTTGATCAACTAAAAAATGAATGAATATTAGAAGAGTCAAGGTTAATCTCCAGAGGAATCACATCAAATCAAGAAGGAGAAAATCAAGCCCTTCACATTGTCTCAAATAAACGAAAGAGAAAATTCAATAGAAGGAAATTCAATAATAAGAAAAAGAATTTTAGAAATAATGATTACTCCAAAGTTAAAGTGTTACAAGTGTGAGAAGATGGGACACACCTTCAGAAACTATCCAGAGAGAAAAAATACTAGCATCCCTAGCCGAAACAAAGGAAGATGATAATCAACTATACTATTCTGCACTTTCAAGTGAAGTAAATTCAAATAAGGAAGCTTGGATTGTAGACAGTGGTGCATCTCATTACATCTTTGGATTCAAAGATATGTTTGATACATTTGGAACTTATATTACTGAAGGAGTCACAATTGGAGACAACTCCACCTATCCCATCCAAAGAATTGGGACATGTTTCATCAAATTAAAAGACGGAGCTACACTAAATCTAAAAGATGTCTTATTTGTACCAGGTATAAAGAGAAATCTAATTTCAACTTAAGTCTAACCGATGATGGATATCAAGTCACCTTCAACAAAGACAAAGTACTATACTGGCCTAATAACTCAAATCTGAAAAGAGCTTATCATAGGGTCCAGATTTGGAACATTATATACATTAAGCAATATTCAAAAGCAAGCCCTTAGTCATGAAACATCAAATGTTAATGAATTATGGCATAGACGACTTGGGCATATTGGGTTCAGCTCACTTCCAAATTTAGAAAAGATCACTTTTGGAACCCTTAAACTAGACTCAACCCATATAGGAACTTGCAAAGGGTGTTTTCTAGGGAAAATCATAAAAAGACCATTACCCTCTAGTGAACACAAGTCAAAATCAGTTTCGGAACTAGTCCACTCAGACCTATGTGGACCCATGCCCACACCATCTCTATGGGGATTCCTTTACAATATATCTTTCATTGATGACTTCTCTAGGAAGACTTGGATCTATTTTTTGAAAGTCAAAGAATCTAATGAAATACTATCAAAATTCAAAACCTTCAGAGCCTTAGTAGAATATCACACTGGTAAAAGGATTAAAACATTAAGATTAGCAATGGAGGTGAATATACATCTGAAATCTTCAAAAGTTTTTGCAATTCTGTTGGGATTAAGAGGGAGTATACAATTCCTTATAATCCTCAACAAAATGGAGTCGCAGAAAGAAAAAATAGAACCATCATTGAAGCCACAAAGCTATGTTACATGATCAAAATATGCACGCTTCATTTGGGGCAGAAGCCTCTGAGACTGGAGTATATGTTCAAAACAGATGTCCACATTCAATTCTAAAAAATACCACACCAGAAGAAGTTTTCTCGAGGGCTAAACTAGATTTAAGTCATCTCAAAATATTCGGATGTCCAGTCTACATGCACATACCCAAAGAAAAAATTTAAACTCAAACCTTTTGGAAAGAGAGGTATATTTATAGGATACAATGAAAATTCTAAGGGTTATAGAATTTATATTCCCGGACAAAGATCAACTGAAATAAATAGAGATGTAATTTTTGAAGAACACTCTACTTTAAAACTTTCAACCAGCATAAAAGATGAACCAAACTCAGAGGATGAAGAATCTAGACAAACTGAGACTTAGAGGGAGAACGCATCTAAAGAGAATCAGATATATCTAATGAGGAAATTACTAATGGGAAGAAAAGACCATTATGGGCAAGGAAGATGATTGAAGAAAACAATGTAAAACCAAATGAGATCTCAAAAGAAAGCAAGAGAACTCGAAATCAATCATGTTACACTGCTTCGATAACTGAGCTAAATAAAACCAAACCATCAACAACTGAAGAAGCTCTAAGTTTGCAAGAGTGGAAAGATGCTATGGTGGAAGAATACAATTCCATACTTCAAAACGATGTCTGGGATATTGTACATAGACCTAAAGAGAAATCAGCTGTATCTTCAAAATGATTATACAAAATCAAATACGCCGCAGATGGAAGTATTGAGAAACACAAAACTAGATTTGTTGCTCGAGGTTTTTCTCAAAAGGCTGGCATTGACTATGAAGAAACCTTTGCACCAGTAGCTCATTACACGTCTGTAAGAACAATCATTGCCATTGCCGCATCCAAAGGATGGAAGATTCATCAGATGGATGTGAAAACTGCATTCCTAAATGGGATCATTAGTGAAGAAGTCTACATAAAACACCCTGAAGGGCTCACTGTAAAGGATAATAAGTTGTATGTATGTAAACTCAAGAAAGCACTCTACGGTCTTAAACAAGCCCCTCGAGCCTGGTATGAAAGGATAGACAACTATCTATCCAAACTTGGATGCTTAAAGAATGAAGCGGATTCAAAAATATACTTCAAAACCTCAAAAGATGAGATGTTAATACTTGTCTTATATGATGATGACTTACTAATAACTGGAGATGATCATTTGATTGAAAAATGCAAGCAAGACCTCATAGCTGAATTTGAGATGAAAGATCTAGGGTTACTACACTATTTTTTGGGACTAGAAGTTATTCAAAAAAAGGACCATATCTTCTTACATCAAGGGAAGTACACTCAAGATATTTTGACTAAGTTCGAAATGATGGATAGTAAACTTTTATCTACTCCAATGATAACAAACTTGCACTAGTTAAAAGAAGAAGCTATAAACTCTAAAGACATCGATCCTACTCACTTCAGACAGATTATTGGATCACTTATATATCTTGTAAATACCAGACCAAACATATACTATGCTACCAATGTCCTAAGTCATTTCATGTGTAAACCAAAGAAGATTCACTTAATGACTGCAAAACATGTCCTGAGATACTTACAAGGAACTACTCGTCTTGGTTTAAAATATAAAAATGTTGAGATAAATCTTGAAGGATATACTGACTCAAATTGGGCAGGTTGCTCCATAAATCGGAAAAGTACTACAGGTTGTTGTTTCAATCTTGGGTCAGCAATGATATCGTGGTTGAGTAGAAAACAACCAGTTGTTGCCTTAAGTTCTACTGAAGCTAAGTATGTAGCTGCCTCCATGGGTACACGTGAAGCAGTTTGGCTCAGGAAATTATTATTCAAGTTATTTGGAAAACCCCTAAAACCTATAGTGATTCATTGTGATAATCAAAGTTGTATCAAACTTTCTACAAATCCAGAATTTCACAACCGGTCAAAGCATATTGAGACCCCTTATCACTGTATAAGAGATATGGTCAGCAAAGATGTTATTAAATTATGTTTCATCAGTACAAATGAGCAAAATGCTAATATTTTTACCAAACCTCTTGCGAAGTTGACAATTGTGTACTTCAGAGGTAAACTTAGTATGACATTGTTGTAAATGCATTTATTAACTAATATATTCGTGAATATAAAATTCTTTGCTTGCAAGCTTGTTTTGTGAAAAGTGACGACTTTTTTGTGAAAGGTGACGACCTTTCTTGTGTTTTGATCCTACTTAAAGTGACAACTTTATTATAGTTGATCTGTCTTCAAACAGAAATGTTTGAAGTTGGGGTTATCCTTGTTCTTCGGGCCGGATCTTGCCGGACACATTGATAACCTTCATGGTTCTTCGGGCCGGATTTTGCCGGACACCATGAAAATCCATTATGTTTCATTCTTGGGCTTCACCTTGCCAAACACTATGATGAAAACTTCTTGTTTTATAAGATGTTAAAGTTCTTTCAATTTTCTCTCTTGCTAAAGAGGGAGTGTTAAGTATATTAGCTTTGTGAAAAATTGAAATTACATCATTTTGTTACTAAATCAAATTATGTACTATTATAAGCATAATAATTGTTCTATTGTTATATATATATTATATACATATATATAATATTATATATATACAATATTATATTACAAATAAAAGAACATCGATAATTATTGTTTTAAAACTTTCTTACTTATTAACATAATGTGATCAACATTTCCCTTTGCCATCTAAGTCAGCACTGAACATAGGTATTACTGCTTGACTTAATTAATGTCTAAACGACTGCTTTACCAACCGACAAGGCAGTCGGTTTGATCCCACCGATAGGACATGTCTTTTGACATGGGTCGTGCGGTAATACTTATACACACTACTTAGACCAAGACCAATAACAACGGCAGTCATTGGTCTTCCTCATAACATATCATATTATATTCTTTTCAATGCAAATTTAATTATTATAATATCCAACATTATATTATATTAATTAATTGATAATTTCAATTATTAATATTAAAGTATTATATAATATTTGAAGGACCACTTCAATACTTGAAGTCTTGCAAACTATTGATTCTAGAAATTGAGATTTACGCCAAATAGAAGATCTATTTAACTTTACACTCATCAATTATATCTTTAGGGTCAACATCGCAACATCCTACTAGAGTCTATAAATACTTAGTGCCCTACCAATCATGAAGTCTCGAGGCACTATGAAATGCAACCCAAGGATGTGTTTCCCCCAAAATCAGTAGCAGCCCGGAAATGGGTACCATACCAAGGATGAGGAGATAGCAGAAAACTTTTCCAAATCCAGGAGATGGCTAACCATCCCCGGAATGGCCACGGATGTATGAAATATCCCCAAACCATCCCGGGATGGCCACATGTCCCCGACATAAATCAGCATCAAAACAAAGAAGCAACACCCAGTTTATTAAAATAACAATTGTTTGGTTTGTGAAGTGACCCCCACACTTCTAGCTCACCCTAAAATGGTTAAAGCGACCTTATTTTGAGTCATTTTTGTTAAATTTTGATGTTCTATATTATATTATCTTGGTATGAACTAAAACCTTAGAATTGAAACCGCACTTTGTAATACCACTTTTATTATTTGTACATTTTAAAGGAGGGTTCTTATTCCCCTTAAGTATATCTTGCAAAGTCAAGAACCTATACTTTCCTAAGAGGCACATCTCCTCAAACCCACCCCATTGGTTTAACAAAAGGTAAAATTGCTCATTAAAGTTATAATAAATGCCCAATAACAAGGCTCTCCATTTAGCACAAATTATGAGAAGCAAGCCCAATACTATGGATAGGATAGTAAATAAGGAAGCCACGTGAAGTTTGACTTTCCCATATACACGTTGCACGCAAGGACACTTAATTAAACCTTCTTAAATGCCGACAGTGATCTCACTCAAGTTTAGGAAATGATAACAAGGGTTGGACAGATAATTGCAAGTCACGTCATGCAAAGTCTAATTTGAGATAAAGGAATGGGCCTGCTAGAATAAGGGGAGATTATGAATAAGCCCAATCAGACTTATTATTATACCAAGATGAATTAACATAATCATGGATTTTACATACATAAATCTATATATATATATATATATATATATATATATATATATATATATCAAGGAGATGTCCTTTAGGTTTACACTATGTTTTATCTGACCAAAGCTATAAAACATTAACACTCCCTCTTAGCTAGGGAGGATAACACAATTCATACACAATATGAATAACATATTACCTGAACGTAGTATTGAAAATGGATGTCAACTCATTTGACCTTTGAATGGCAACTCATTTGACATTCACTAGGTGACTTTGAGTAATGGCGTCTTGAATATAGAGTTGCAAGATATTCACCAAGTGTTGTGAGTAATGGCCTCCTAAATGTCAACTCATTTGACAATCACCAAGAACTCCATGTAATGGCCTCATGAACATCGATTTGCATAGCATTCACCATGTACTCAAAACCGTTCATAAGGTATGTGCGCATGCATTATCATAATACTTACCAAATGAACATTCACCATAATATAAAATTAAGTTTTGTCAGCTCATCACCTTTCAATAACTTCTACAAATACAAGTGAAAATCATTTAGTAGGCATCACTTCCTAATGATGTACACAGGGCCCATATGAAATAATTTTATTAATAAGTAGTTCATTAGTACAATAAATATCCTGAGACTCTTCTCATTACTTACAACATATCAAGTTTACTTTGGAAGTGATCTAATATTATTTTGCTAGAGGCTTGGTGCAGATAATAAAGAACTCCCTCTTAATCTAGAATTTTACAAAATCTTTGAGGTTCTTTTAGAATGCAAGATTCTCTAAATCCAAGTTTGAATTACTGATTTCAGCAAAAGAATCTTGATGCTTGAGTCTGTCAAGACATCTTGCTGCAATGTGACCATCTTTGTCGCATCTAAAACATTGTATATGAGGAAGATCTTTTTGTTTCTTGAATCGTTGTTTATCATTCTTCCCCTTTTTTTCTCTTTAAGTTTGTGGAGAGAGCTTGAATGTCTTCGCTTGTGGATTCCGTGTCAATTCCTCTAGTTTTTCTATTACACTCTTCTTGAATGCAATCAGCTTTTAGTTGATCGAATTTGGGGGGATCAAGACGAGCACCTATTCCTCGTCTAAAGTTTTCCCATGAAAAAGGAAGCCCATTTAATGACACCATAATTAACTCTTTGATATCATAGTTGTGACCAACTGTTAATAGTTGGTTTCTTAACTCTGTTATTTTCATAAAGTATGATGTGATGGTCTCTCCTTTCTTCATCTTTATATTATTGAGTTGATTTTTCAAAGTAAGAATCCTACTAGTGGTGTTGATCTCAAACATATCTTCTCGACCTTTGAACATATCATATGCAGAGTCTAATTTTGTGATAATAGGTAGTAGATGATCTTTTACTCCATCTACTAATAATTCCATTGCTTTGGTGTTGTCAGTTTCCCATTCATCAGTCTTCTTATTTTTAGGAGGATTTTCCACAATTGTTGTTAACTTTTGTTTTCTCAGTATCATCATTATATGCAATTTCCATGCTTCAAAATTTGAAGCACCTTTGAGTCTGTCTTCAATCCTCATTCCACTTATCATTTTGATAAGTAGGGTTTTAAGAATGTTTGAGTGCACAAAATAAATAAATCTAATCCGAATCGTCTCTTGAACCGTCTTTGATACTGTTGGTTTCCAAAACCGCATATTGGAATCCTACGAGCCTTGCCTGCTCGATGCTGGGATATCCAACCAATTAAGGCCAACTTGACAGGATTGATTGACGAGATCCAAATCCTCTATGTTTCTAGCTCTGCAAAACTGAGGCAGGTATACCTGATTCTAGACAACGACCTTAAATCCAAGATGCTTAAAGCAGATCAATTAGAACACAAATATATTGAAAGTTTTCAAAATGGAAAGAATTATCGAAAACTTTAAACTTGCAATTTATGAACTGAGAATAAATGATTGGATAAATGTGATAATGTTTTAAATAAAGAATGGATACAACAAATGAATATATTAATTCCTCAATGGAAAGAAATGAAACAGTTGCCAGCATATGGATTGTGAATCAAGAATAAAAGACCAGTGCTTAATTAAATGGGCAATCAGAGTCAATATTATTAGTTGATCAATTACATAAACGCAATTTTAAACTAGTCTAAGATTCACTTTAACTCCTGCGGAGACAAATTAGACATAAATATGGAAACAATAAAATATTTCACAATATCTATGTTTATCAAATTTAAAATGCAATACTGACCCAGTCCACTGGTCAATTTTAAAATATTTATAAAGGACACAACTTAATAATAATTTAAAACTCTAATGCAAATAAATTAAAATAAATATTTCTTACTGATCCGGAAATAAAATTATACTGGAGACACTCCTTACGGATGATCTATCCAATACAGTTTGACTTCAGAATCGCACAAGAATTCATTTGAAAATCCACCATCCACAGACTTGGTTCAAAACTTCATTTCTTTGCAAATGAAAAAATATATAATATCATAAGTGCATAAATATATAATGTAGGTATGTAAAAACTTGCCGAATATGTATCTTGAATATTGTATGAGTTTACATCTATATTTATAGCTAATGAAAGTGTACGAAATTCTCCTCAAAACAATGTGACCCTTCATTACAAATAACTAATTGGTAAATCTATTCCAAGCTAGGCTTAGGGATAAAATTTATAATATAGTTTGTAAAAGACATAACTTATAATATCACCCAATTCATTTAATCTTAGGTATAAGTTATGGAGTGGCTTTGAGAAGATACTCGCAGTCTGTCCGTGGAAATCTGGAAATTACTCGTGTGTCTTGAGCTTTGAGCAACTTGGTTACAGCACTTTCAGACCTATTTGTTTTCTAACTCTGTGTGAAATAGAGTTTTTTCCAGATGTAACTCTCCTGCGTTTCTCCATAAATCTCAGACTCAATTCTTTTGCAGAAGTTTATTTTTTTTAAATCCTGAATCTTTTGATGCTGTGGAAGAACGCCTACAGAGGTGATAGTTGCTCAATAAAATATCTATGAACTGCACAAGGTAACCATATTTCCTTCCATATTCTGGACCTCCATACCAATATGGTAACTGCTCGCTTAAAACTTTATCCACAGGATGCCCAAACATATATTTTCCGCCATCGTATTTCTTACTGGCATGCTTCATTAGTTTCATAGCCTTCCACCAATTTTGAATATCCAAATCGTATTCTCTTCCTCATAGGCCTGCAACAAAACAAAAACTATCATCAGATATAAACTTATCAAGAAGTCACAAATATATTCCTCCTTTCCATATGGCTCTGGACTAAAATCCAAATGCTCGCAGAATGAAGAGCATAGAAGGAATCACACCAAAACACTTAAAATTTCTTGGAAGACCATTCTTCAGTAACCCAAGCTCATGCTTACTTTCATATCCACATCCATGTTTATTTTGTATGTAGTTGCTTTACACTATACTAACCACACGTATTTCCTCACTCGGATATGTACGGTAATCATATTGTGATCATATATGCAGATCACTGCCTGATGATAATATCATCACCGTTCTGGGAGATATAAAGGATATAGTTGCAGTGTCCCCAATTATATTTTGCTTCATATTTAACAGTTTCTTCATTGGTGCTAAAGATTGTCATTTGATTGATTGTGTTTGACTTGGCCTTTCATCATATTCCTTTGAATAAAACAAACACATCATTTATACACCCTAATTGAATTCAATCTTCAAAATCTGTCTCCATTTATATTTCACGTTCTAGAAATCTGATGTCATGTAAGTTCTATCTACAGATTTGACATCACACCTTCAGACTTCTAAACTTCATGACTTGTACAGGCATTTCTTGTGCAGTTTAACTTATAGGCATTTTCAGACTTTGCTGGCTATCTCTTGTATGCTCTCAGAATCTGAACATTCATTCACTAATCTACAGGGGCTTCTCCATTATTATTCCTTCATGGGTGTATTTGCTATTTGGAATGATATGTTTCACTCCATACTATTTCATTTCAGACAGTTGCTCGAATTGTCTGACCTCAGGCTCAAACCATTAAAGAGTTCATCACTTAATACACATATTGCTTCTTGCCATGTATGTCGCTGTGAATTTTCTGTGTACAGTAGGGAATTGATGGTTTAGAAACCCCCAATACTCCAACACATTGCCTCATCCAATCTGCCGCACATACTCTGCCGTAACCTATTGTTACTGAATATTTATGATGCCTGTGTGATTTACCTCTGCATAGAAAATATAGTTAATATGCTAAGGATGTCTGCCCAAAATGACAGGACTTCATGTATTGATTGCTGACCATTTTGCATACAATAATCCACGATAAAAATCCATTTCAGAACAGTCTTTAGCAGGAATGGGTTAATTCCAGCATATCTGACTATATCTCAACCAGTTCTTTGGGAAAGACTCTTCAGCTAAACATATATCAAACACCGACCTCATAGAAAAAAGTACTATCCTGTTACAGCATCATCCACAAATTGACTGAAAACAAATGTAATCTTCATTAACTTGGAAGACATCGAGTGATTTTATTGACCAGATTCTCTTATGCATATAACATTCTTCATGCTTTACAATTAATAAGGTTGGGTATTAATCAGAAAGTCCACCATGATAAGTCTGATATCAAGCTATTCTGGATAGTGATGAAATGCATGCCTATATGAAACAATTTCCCTTCTTGCTCCAGATTTCATATTTACTCAATCTTAAATAAAAAATGGAGACCCAAATTTTGGGTTCCATCAGTACCATGTTAAATTTTGATTAGATTTATAAATTTTGATTTTCTATATTATATTATCTTGGTATGAACTAAAACCTTATAATTGAAACCCCACTTTGTAATACCACTTTTATTATTTGTACGTTTCAAAGGAGGGTTCTTACTCCCTTTAAATATATCTTGCAAAGTCAAGAACCTATATTTTCCTAAGAGGCACATCTCCTCAAACCCACCCCAGCAGTTTAACAAAAGGTAAAACTGCTCATTAAAGTTATAATAAATGCCCGATAACAAGGCTCTCCATTTAGCACAAATTATGTGAAACAAGCCCAATACTATGGACAGGATAGTAAATAAGGAAGTCACGTGAAGTTTGACTTTCCAACATACACGTTGCATACAAATACACTTAATTAAACCTTCTTAAATGCCGATGGTGATTGATCTCAATCAAGTTTAGGAAATGGTAATAAGGGCTAGACAAATAATTGCAAGTCACATCATGCAAAGTCTAATTTGAGATAAAGGAATGGGCCCGATAGAATAAGGGCCGATTATGAATAAGCCCAATCAGACTTATTATTATACCAAGAAGAATTGACATAATCATGGATTTTACATCTCTCTCTCTCTCTCTCTCTCTCTCTCTCTCTCTCTCTCTCTCTCTCTCTATATATATATATATATATATATGTATGTATATCAAGGAGATGTCCTTTAGGTTTACACTGTTTTATTTGACCGACGCTATAAAGCATTAACAATTTTCTCCTTTCATTCTCATTTTGAAGGAGAGCGAGAAAGGAGAAAGAAGCAGCATGGTTTAAAGCTATGAAGGGGAGGAAAAAAGGAGGCAACGACAGGGCTTCAAGAAGCATTTGAAGGAGTTGGAGCATTAAAGGTGAGTCCTTCATTTCTGTTTTTTTCAACTTTTCTATTACAATTTTTTACAAAGTTGAAAGACGAAATGTCCATCAAATATCTGAATTCATTTTTTTCCAAATATTTCAGCACTTTTAATTTGCATTACACTCATTAAGCATGAGCAGCAACAATGACAGTGATAATATTGATGAGAAATGGCAAGGGGAAGAAGTTGGGAATGAAGTGCGACATGCACCTAAGGAATATGAATGCCCTTTGGTTATCTTAAAGGACCATGCACAAGCCCTTTCAACCCCAAAAAAACTCGTTTTTGCCTTGTCCATCCTATAGAAGCAAAAAAGAAATATCGGAAGGGACTTGGGTTTGGTAATGTCATATATGCAACACTGAAATTAGAGGGAGCTACACAAGGATGTGGTCTCATTTCTTGGGTGTCTAGGGCATAGGAGTTAAATTTTGTAAAGATTTAAAAGGAAGAGAAGTTAGTGTGTTATAGATTACATAGGGAGGCAAAAAGGAAGTGTAAAGGTGTGTCCATGCCAATACATCGTCCAGGATAGCCATATACGCATCACCCTTTGTCATCTAGTGTAAGTAGTGGTAATGCTATTCATAGTGTAGATGCCAAGAAAGGAAAGAGGAAGGCTGGTGTTAGTGGGGCGGCCAGGATCAATTTCAAATATATTCAACATGCAGGAACAGGAATTGAGGTCTTCCATTTCAAAGTTTCCAACTTTTGGAGTTGTCAATTAACTTTGATAATATTTATTCTTATTCTTATTTGCTTAATTTATTTGCACATTGCATATATGTTTTCTCCATCACCTCACTTGTTGTATATATGTCACCGACATTCTAAAACAGACTCTCCTAGTCGCGGAGATATTTATGAGACTTTTGTTGATGTGAGTTTTGTATCACTTACATAACATATTAGGATTTGAATATTCGATATGGGATATCAAACATGCAACTCCTCTCTTGAAAAGTTAATGCTCATGAAGACATAAGCAAAAGCTCCAATGTTCCTTACACTTGTGGATACTCACTCAATTTTATCGATGTGATTCATTGGTAATCACGTAGGCGGCCTTACGTTATTCATTTAAGGATGACTTGGGTTTTGGTGGGATGATGGAGATGATGGTTCGGTTTGTGAAATGTGCGGGCAGATAATGTTGATGGTGGTGATGATGGAGGATGTGTCTGCCAAGGATGATGTTGATGGAAAGCGATGGTGGTGGAAAGTGAATGGATGTGTTATGATCCTTAAACTTACTTCTCTAACTTCCTTCTCTAAGCTTCAACTACTCAGCTACTCACTATTCTACTCCTACTCCTACGAATGGAAGGTTAGCAAATGGACGGAGGTCAAATCTAATGAAGGCTAACCAGTGGCCCCACCTCCATAGATGCAATGATTCTAAGGAAAATGAACTAGTTTACCACACAAGGCTTCCCAACCAGTCGCTAGGATGCTAGTGGTCTAGTATTGATCCCTATCAAACATCTACCAATGCTACCATACAACTATCCATCTACTTTACTCTTGCTTAAACAACTTCAAATGCAACCAACTTTAACAACTTGAAAGGAAATCTAACTATGTGGAAGTAGAAAACATGCAATAATACCCAATGTTTTTAATCACCATGCAAGTCACAACAATGAAAAAGAGAGCAATTTTGGTATTATCTTTGCAACAATTTCTCCAACACTTTACAAATGACAGCAAATGGCCTTATATAGGGGCCAAAAAAACAATGGATGGTGGAGATCAAAACAAGATCAACGATCCAGATTGGATCCTCAAAACCCTAATTAGGGTTGCCACCCCATCGGCCAATGAGAAGCCGCCACCTTGTCAATGGACCAATGAAAAAAGTCTAAAAGTGGCAACCAATGAGAAAGCGCCAAAATGGTGGCCAATCAGAAATAGACACTTGTCTTGTTCTAGAAGAAAGAGAAATTGCCACTTGGGCTTACATCACATGATCTTTTAATATAACTTTTCCCTTTCTTTCATTTTCTTAGCTAAGGCACTGAACTTAGCTAGCCTTTCGTTGACTTCCTCCATAGAAGGACAAGGTGTGTGCTTCGCCCTGAGTTCCACTGATTTCACCACACTGCTTGTTGCTTGTAGTATCTTTTCATGGTCCTTCTCATATTCTTTTGCAAATGCAATAAAAGCATTTAGGGAGGAAAGGGTGTTTAGATGCTTCCTTTTGATAGCAACCTTTCCTAGCTCATCCAATCTCAATCCAAGATCTGTCTCATTGATATTCTCTTCTCTGATGTCTTCAAAATCAAGGGCTGTTCCATTGTCGCTCATCATGGTCGTAACGGAAGTGTCGATGCCTGGGTTGTGATGTGCAACTGCCTTCTGTATATCTTTTTATTGTACCAACATTGGTATCGGTTATTCGCCTCATTTTCGAGAAGGGTGTTTTGGGCATCATATCCTCTTTGTCTTTCTTAGTGTTTGTCCCCTTAGGATTCTTGCTTGTACTAACATCCTCCATCTCGTCGCCCTATTATAGGATAGTGAAGTGGTGGACGATTAGACTAGCAGAACCAAGGGAGGCAATCCTTAGATTGCTTAAGGACCCCTTTCAACTCTAAATGATTTGAAATTACCTTTACCAATAGCCAAGGGGGATTGTACTTCCTTTAGTGTGTCCTTCATCCGTATCATGTCCATTGCACCGATATTGGTGTCGATTATTCACTTCATTTTCAAGAAGGGTGTTTTGGGCATCATATCCTCTATCTTTCTTAGTGTTTGTCCGCTTGGGATTCTTACTTGCACTAGCATTCTCCATACTCGTCGCCCTATTACGGGATGGTAGAGTGGACTAGAAGGCAAGTAGAACCAAGGGAAGCAATCCTTAGACTAGAACGAAAGAAGGATGTCAGCTTAAGGACCCCTTGCAATCTCTAAATGATTAAAATTCACCTTAACCAATAATCGTACAGTGACTTTTCGGAATTAGGACTAGACCTCAAGAACTTCAAATCCACTTGCAAATCAGAAATTTATTATGCAATTCACCTCCAAATAAAATTACCCAACCTAGGGCAAAAATCACAGCCCCTCTTGAAAATCAGAATTTTATCTTCCACAAATTTTGGCTCCCACAAATTTCGCCTTCCACAAAATTTGGCTCCCACAATTCGCCTTCCACAAATTTCGGCTCCCACAAAATTTGCCAAGCAAGAAGAGTGCAGATCTACTCTTGCAAAATCGCCAACACCTTGAGAAGGAGAAGTGAGAAGTGAGGAGGAAATGGGAGAGAGGGCTCCTCTTATAACCAAATTCTTACTCCCTCCAAGCTAGCCAACTTGGACCCTGGGAACAAGAAAAACAAAAAATTAATGCAAAATTATGGCCCACAATTAAATACTTAGCTAAATATTAATTTTGCCAAATGAAAATTGCCAATTAGTTCTAAATTGCAAAAAGAAATTAAATGGTGCCTTGGAGACGTTAAATATTTCCATTTAATAAGGATTTAGTAATTAATACGTCATTAAAATTGGATTTTGGCTAACCAAAAGCCATTTTTCAATATTAAATTACGAATTTTATTAAAGGCAAAAGTTTTTCAAGGCAATTTTAATCTATTAAAGCCAATTTTTTGCAATTTTTTTCCAAATCGATTTTGCTATGCCAATTAGAAATTTTTTGACAAAAATAAAATAAAATTGCTTCTAGAGCCAAAAATCGATTTTTGCAATTTAGCCAAAATTCTACAAAATTAAAATTTTCACCTAAGAAAAAATTGAGATTTTCCAAAGCTCAAGTCTAACAAAATTTCCCTTTTGAAAGATTATTCAAATTTTCACAATTAAATCCGAATTTTCAAAAGAAAATGTCTAAGTACAAATTTACAATTTTATCCTGCCAAATATTGCTCTTTAAAATTGTTCGGCCCAAGGATGAAATTGGTTGCTTTGGAAAATCAAGCAAAGCCGAGTGAAAATAAGCTAAGTCTCTCCCACTGACTTGAAGGTGTCCAAGGCTCAAAAATCTAAAAAAATCGGAAAATGTTAGACAATCCAAAAATTTGCCAAGGCGATTAAAAAAAGGGGGTCCCCAAAAATTTTGAGGCGATGGTGTGAAAACCTCGCAACAACTTCTGATAGCATGATTCAAAAGATGAAGTAATTTTGTTGACTTATAAGAGGAGTATATTAAACCCATTGTCATGTGAAAGTGGAAAACTATGAACACTCTACTTCATATGGTATCCTATGCACTCAATCCAAAAAAGTTATGAGCCCAAGCCTAGAAAGTCCCCTCCTGGTGATGTTGAGGTAAAGTGTCGGTTGATGAAGGCCCTTCAAAAGATATATTCATCTGAGTAATCCGACATACCCCATCAACAATGGGTTGCCTTCTCAAATCTTGAGTGTCCAAAATTCAGCACACCAAAAGCAAAGATGGATAGAGTGGTAATGGTACAAAAAAGCCCTATTGGATGGTGGCAATGGCATGGGTCAGATGCACCACAGTTGAGGATGCTTTCCATTCGCCTCCTCTCGTAGATTGATAGTTCCTCCATTGTAGAGAGGAACTAGTCCACATATGGCTTTATCCTCTCCATGAAGATGAAAAGGCTTACCTCTAGATGAGCTGATAAGTTAGTGATCCTGCATACTAACCTGCTACTTAGGGGTCATCAGACTGCAGATTATCGACACATTCCATATTTACAGTGGAAAATTAATCCCAAAGATGCTACTCAGGTAGAAGAGGATGATGCAAAGGAGGGAATGGTGGTGACTTCATTGGATGATGCAACCTTTGAGGCTCAGGCTGACAGTGGCAGTGACATCGATTTTGATGATAAGATTTGGGGTACACCATACAACATACCATCTTTGTTTTACTTTTGAGTTCTGACTTTGACGCTTTGAGTCTTTTGACAATTTTAACATTATACAATACATTGATGTAATGACATATCCTATGATACTTTTCATTCTGTTGAAACTCGCAGCCTTTGGGCATTTTGATTCCAAATTCAATGAGATATAACTCTGAATATGAAATTATGAATGTAAGTAATTGAAATTTGAACTCTCATTTCAAGTTTCAACTCAACTGTTATGCATAATGTATGTTTCTATGATGAATGACTTTAGATTTATCCATGTTTTCATATATATATATTTGGAATTTCAGATTTCCTTATATATTTTAAATTTTCTCTATTTTTTATATAATCATCCCCGTCATCCCCTAAAAAGGCAAAAATAAACCATCTTGGAAACTTGGGGTAACTTAGATTGCAACTAATTTCTCTACTCGTCAAGAGGTAATCAGATCCTTACACTTGTGAATGAACCCTTAAATGGACCAATTCTTCTCTGCAATAGAACTAACAATCTATTAGAGTGAATAAATAGCAAGTTGCTTCAGCATTGGTGTATCCTTCTATGAAATTCCCACCATCACATAGGGGTTTCTTTATGCAACAGTGGCCTTATCCATCGTAGCCTGCATTTTTCTCAATGGAGGACCTTGAAGACCAAAAGAATTTAAGCCTTTTCTCTCAATTACCAGGTTCTATAGTTTAGGCCTGGGTCCTGGTACAGGTACAATTTTGGTACTAGTTCTTCTTGGGTACTTCATGGGTTCTTTGTGGGTCCTTCTGTGAAGGACCTAGAGTGAACTTGGGCACCCAAGATGTACCGAGGACGGTAGGTCAGTTTATGTATGTATTTCTGATTTGTTCATTAGCATGTTCTTTCTATCAGCTTTAAATACTCTCTTGCAAAAGCTTGGTAATATTATTCAATCTAAATGTTGCATCCCAAATTTTGACCTAATTTAAAATATAGCCGTTGAGGTTCACATGAAGTCAGTTGACAGTTAAATTTGTTATAATCCTACAAAATGGTAAAATGGTGAGTCATTATAATTTCATGTGAAGATAACATGCTAATTGATTATTTATCACAAATTCATGGAATTAAAAAGGCAGTTAGCCGTTATGATTATTTATAACTCGTTATGATAATATGATTTAATTGCGGAGAATTTCCTTGTAGGAAGCACGTCAAAGGGGTGGAAGCATTATCAGAAAAGAATTAGGCACAGGAGCATCACCATCACTGGGCAAATGGGTTGAGGACCTAGAAACTTGAACATCAAGATACAATCAATGAAATCGCATGAGCTTTTAAATAAATAATTTAATTGAATTATAAAACGTACCTCAAAGGATTTCAAATGATCTTTCACCATATTATTATAACTTATATATATGTACGTACATATAGATATAAAAATGAAGTGGCGCCATTATATTATTTTCTTATAATAAAACGATGTCATTTCACTAATATATTTACATGTACATATATAAATATAAATTATAATAATATTGAAATTATAACCTTCCAACTCTTTTTCCATCTTTTATTCTTTTCCTTGTTTGTAACTGATTAAACACTTGGCATTCTTATTTGACAAATATTCTTTAAGTTACGAAAGCCGAAGAGTCTTCTTTAAACCTTTTTATATCATGAGTCAAGAAAGAGGCAGGGAGATATTATTTTCCAAGTATCCGACTTCTTTCATTCACCCGACCATGGTTTCCTAGCAACCGATATCCCTGCAGTATATTACATATTAACGATGGCAATCATCGCTTTCCACGATTTCTAGTTATACTAATGATCAGCTAGAAAACGTGAACTATAATTACATTGAGAACTGCGTTCAAGATATCTCTATATGAATGAGACGGATTGGTTTAGGGTCTGATTTTTTTTATATTCTTTTCTGGCACCCAACTTTCATATTTTTCATGCACCTGACTTCTCCATATTACCAACCATGTCTATCTTGGCACCCGATAGCTCTGACAATTAGTAATCTTGCATTGTTTTTCCAACCACGATTTTTGGTTATTCTAAAGATCTATAGAAAACGTGAGCAACATCCATACTGGAAACAGGCGTTCAAGGCGAGTTGTTGAACTTTCAGCAAGACTCCATTCTTCTTTCAAAATATATCAGGTTATGTGATTAACCTAAAACCAAAAATTACACTATGATTTCCTTAATTCATTTGTTACATCAAATCCGAATTGCATAGTAGTAAGCTATAGCTTAAATCATGATGCAAAATATCTTGTTTGATTTCATAGGTTAGACCTTCCTTAAATTAGAGTTGTTCATGGCAAATAAATGCCAAGTAACCATGTTATTTAATCATGATTTATTATGCCATTGAAGATTAAAATTCAAATGATATTTTTCTACAAGTCTTAAAGAACACTTTCATCAAATCACAGAGTGTGATAAGCTAGAACTTATATTAATTATGAAATAGTTGAGAATCAATAGAAAGAATTGATTGTTCTGAGATTCAAACACCTGGGACTTACCCGACTATATAGCCAAGGAAAAGGGTGAAGAGGTGAGAGAAAGGGATCTGCAATAACAAGAAAACAAAATCAGATGTGATATAACAATGTTTATTATTTTTAGAAGGAATCATTTAATAGCTCATGCATGGTCATGTTTATTGTAT
Organism: Cupressus sempervirens; assembly: GCA_028749045.1. Classification (NCBI taxonomy): domain Eukaryota; kingdom Viridiplantae; phylum Streptophyta; class Pinopsida; order Cupressales; family Cupressaceae; genus Cupressus; species Cupressus sempervirens. The sequence continues at coordinate 505,138,597 of CM053785.1, forward strand.
TCTCCTACTGTCAAGTCGAGTGGTGTGATTAGATACCAGGATGCTCTGTGGATGACAAGATATTCCTTATCTATTCTGGGTAGGGAGGGCTTTTCTCTTTGGAGATTGTGTGGGGATAAGTTATGGTCGGAGGTTGGGTGGTTAAGCCCCTGACAATGTTTCCCTTTCCACAAGATGTCAGACGCGCATCAAATAAAGATAAATTGAGCAATTCAAACAATTGTTGGAAACAGGTATTTTTACTTTTATGATGTATGTTCAAGTAGAAGGTAAGATTTGAGTTGTATCATCGTTACAGTTATTTCTTCAAATGAAAGCAATTCTTATCGTCAATATAATTGGCAACCAGTTAGATCGGTTGATCTTCTAACTGAATATGGAATATATCTGTTAGAAATGGAAAAAGAAATATGTAAATTAGCAATACTATGAAAGAATCTAAGTGAGTAAATGCGTGAAAAGATATTACCATAAAATAGGAGAGAGAAAGCTTCAAGCTCCAACACCATGAGACAAGATATTTGGAAAGGGGAAAGCAAAGAAAACCCCTTGTGACATTATGAATGAGGCATGAAAAGCCTAAGAAGGAAGAGAGAAAGAGAGAGAGAGCAAGAGAGCAATTGCTCATACAATAATTGAGAAGAGGAAGAAACCTCGTTGAGAAATGAGAGAAGAGGGTCATCTCTTAAATAGAGATGAGAGAGAGGAGTTAGAATGTAACTCCCATGTCTATGAATGCCACCATTCATAAGTGTGTGAGGCCAAGTGTGAGATTCCTCTTAAGGAGGAATAATCTAAAATTAGAAATTACAATATATATTTGTCCTCACATATTCCACTAGATGACAAAATAAGATGTAGTGGAAAAAGGACAAAAAAGAAATATATTAGGATACCTTGGCTTATATCCTAATATATTACAACAATAAAGAAAGGAGTTCTAACCTTGGTTTATAAATACACCAAGGAAGGATTACAACTTCTAACAATATCTATAGGATTGTTATTTCAGTTTTTCATATATAAAAATAATGATTATGAGCATATCTTATAATATTATGTTAATGCCACAGTTTAGCAAAATCGGAAGGAAAAGAATGATACAGTAGTATTTGAAACCACAAATGATACAGTGGTATCTGATGCCCTAAATGATACAGTGGTATCTAATGCCCTAAATGATTCATTGGTAATTGATGCCCTAATTGATACAGTGGTATCTAAAGCCCTAAATGATACAGTAGTATCTGATGCCCTAAATGATCCAATGGTACTCGATGCCCTAATTGATACAGTGGTATGTGATGCCCTAAATGATATAGTGGTATTAGATGGTAATCATCATTGATTTTGATATAGTGGTATTTAATGATAATCGTCATTTGATTTTGATATAGTGGTATTTAATGGTAATCGTCATTTGATTTTGATATAGTGGTATTTGATGGTAATTGTCAATTTATCCTAAGTGATATTTGTAGACTAATTTGGGTGATTGCAGAAGCATCCTACAATGATTTCTTGGTTCAAATTCCATGGTATGTAGATTTTAAATTCCATAGTAAATTTATTAATGGTGTTTTCAGATGTTAGTTATGAGTTTTCCATTTAAGTAATTGTAACTGTTAATCCCATTCACATAAACATAACTAATATAATTGTCTTCCTATGAAAATGAAGTAATAACTATATTTCCTTGAATATGTTAGTTGTTAATTCACATAAACATAACTAATATAATTGTCTTCCTATGAAAATGAAGTAATAACTGTATTTCCTTGAATATGTTAGTTGTTAATTAAGCTCCGGGAAAACTGGTTGTTACACTTAAAATTGTTTTTATGTAATGCCCTTAGTTTATGACAGTAGTGAACAGCAATCTACTTCAATTCATTTGAAGGTCAGGGTTTGACTTTATTTTATTTGTAGACCTAAGGACATGACTATTGATAGATTTGTAAAAGTCAGCCAATAGTTATGTTTGTTGATCATGTTCGGATTGAGGTGAATTGCTTATGCATTTAATTTGAAACTATATCAGTAATACAATTAATTAATTTATAACTTTGTTGGCCATTATTTATTTATGAGTACCACTTTTCTTTTACATTTGTAACTTCGATGTTTTAACATGCATGCATGCATACATATACAGACAAACCCGAACCCACAAAGGAGAAAAAATTGCCATACCCACATACCCGAACCCCGTACCCGTACTCGAACCAGAACCTGTATCGACAACTTAGCCTTTTCTTATATACATATTATGAAGAGCTTTTAAAAAGACCTCCATTACCTCATCATCCTCAAAAGGAAGAACTCAGTCTAGTTGCAAATGTTTGAAATCGAGTCCATCAGAAACCATACAAAGAGGGGTGTTTGTTGTATTTCACCTCTTTGTAATAATAAACCTAATATGCTCCTTGAATTTTAATGTAAGAAGCTTTGCAATTTGCTTCATTTGGTCAAGCATGCTATGCAAAGTCCAATAAAACCCTCCAACGCTAAGAGAGTTTGTATCTACATAGCTGTTTACCTCCACTACAAGTGATATGCTTGAGTGAATATATTTACAGACAACATTAAAACAATTAAAGACGTTATTAATATCAAAAAATAAAAAACAAAATATAAATGTAATTTCAAGAATTTTTTACCTGATATTGACTGTGAAGCATCACAGATACCCTTTGTCTCACCTTCTTCCTCGTGTCTTTCATTAAGCCACTTTTCTACACTCCACCCTACAATGGATTTGTAGAGCATCCTGCACCTCCAACATCCTTTATAGTCATGGGCCTACTTAGAGATGTCTAAGGATGCAAAGAGGCTTTGTTTTCTTCACCGAGGAATTATTGACAAACAAAATGAAGAGCATCTATAAACTACCAAATAGTCATCCTCCTCTTTTCTCCAACCATTAGAGAGTGAGAATTTCTAAGCTTATTGTGGGTTTTTTTTTTTTGAATTGCCACTACCTCAATTAGAGGGTGAGAATTTCAAAGCTTATATTGGAATTCTCTTTTTCTCATTTTAATAACCGAGGACAATTGTCATATATTAAAATTTAAGATTTTATAATGTACTGATGAATTCCTTAACAATGTTATCATATGAAAATTTAAAATTTTCTTTATTTTTAAGTTTACCTTTTGTTTTAATCACCACTCTTTAAAAATAGAAAACCAAGAATTCTATGTCAGAAACACATCCCCCCCATCCCCAAAATTGGTGGAACATAGAAAAAATTATTACGAACTATCTATGTCAAGACTCAATAGACCACCTCACTGGAACTTCCAGTGCAGTTATTTTAACTCTAGTCTATGTAAGAATCTTTGAAGTCATTAAAAACTTGTACCTAGGTAGCGAGAATCATAGTTTGCTACTAAGCTAAATAACCATCTGAAAACTGCCAAATAAACTGATTACTAAGCTAAATAACATCTACAAAGAACTGATTACATCAACAAAAATTGTACAGATGTGTTCAACCCAAGTTTGACTTGGTGAAAATTTGCATTCCATTAGAGTAATAACAGATGGTGGGAAATGCTGAATAAAGAAGATCTACTCCATATAGTCTAATCTGTGTGCTTTTAAGCATAAGCTCTTGAATGACAAGTACAGATCACATAATTTCAAAGCACAGATCAGCTAGTATGCTCAGTGTAACAGACAGGGACCTTACGTGTCTTTTAACATTCTGTTCTCCATGCAATTGTGCCTTGCATTAGCTTATGGTTCTCAGATTCTTCTGCCAGTCTGTCTATTGGAGAACAATCATCCTTGATAATATATGGTTTTATAGACCAACTGTATGGGTGTTAGGAATATAATTTGACTTTCTATTCTTAAGTGGACCAACTGTATGGGTATTAGGAGTATCTGGCTTTATATTCTTCTGTTTTCTTTCAAAATGATCAATGAGATTACTAATGAAAGGTCCAGAATCACCATTTGTAATGTGTGATTTCACATGTTTTCATATGATCTAGGTGTTGGGATTTGCTCTAGAGCTTTTACCACCATAGAAAATATGTTTCCTACAATGAATATGAATCGAAATCAGATATGCTGACTCCTCTTTCTTAGTTATAAAGAAATATTACCGTGCCTAATTTTTCTTGATGCTTATTATATGTATTCATGTAAATATAGATCTCAATTTTTTTGAAGAAAGTGAGAAAGCATTAGCTCTCCCACAGCCACAGGAGCAAGACATATAGCAAGGTAGTGGAGAAATAAGTAATTTATAACAGGATGCCTTGCAAGCTACCTCCAATGCTCCGGGCAGCATCTTTAAGGCTTCCAGAAAAGTAATGCTGAAGAACATGTAAGCTTATAGTCTTCTCTGCAGTACCACGCCTCTTTTCTACCTTCTTCTTTGAAAATGTGTAGTCCTGCATAAGCATGGTAACAGAAAATTACAAAAATATTTAGAAATGTGACATTTCTCCCAACTGTCCTGCAAATGATTAGATATTCCAACATTTAATTTTTTTCACAGTTATAAAAGAAATTTTGATAAGAAAACTGGCATATAAACCAAGTTATAGGCACCAGTCGGACAGGTAGGATGACTTGGCCAATGAATTGCTTAATGCATCCAAAAAGGCACCAGAAGACTTACATTGTGTCCATAAAAGGATCATATTGTTTGTCTGCAAAAAATGAAGATAGAAATTCCTGGTAAACAATGAAACAACTAAGGTATGGTCATACTCATATTGAATCATAATAGGGAATCCCTATGAAATGCCTATAGATGGAGTTTAAAATATCATAGGATATTTAAGAATATGACACAAACTAATAATTGTTTTATGTACACTAAAATGGATCCACTGCTGCAGCCATGAGCATAGTGCTTTTTATTTTTTAGTGATTTTTTTATGTGCTCTACAAGCTTATATATAGTGATGCGACCATAATGGAGCATAATAAAACCCAAGTTATCATTTCAGATTTCACTTCAGCTATCCAGATATGAAAAGAATTGGGATTTGATTTTATTTTGGCTTCATCCATACAAAAAACACTTAGTTGTTGGCATAGAAGAATAAATCGTTTTGGGAAAAAATTGGTAAACCAGGGTAGTATTTTGTTAAAATATGGGGAAAAAATCAGGAGAAATATCAGGCTTACGAAAAATGTAAAATTTTGAAGAAAATCAGTAAAAATTTACCTTTTTCAAAAAATTAAAGGGCATTTCCACATCATAGATATATTGAGAGTGTAAAGTAATACTAAGTTTATATCAGATTTCAGAATATGTTTGCAATTTCAGTACAATGCTGACTGATGATCGATTTGTTTGCAGGGTCAAACTTAATGACAATGGATTTGATTTGCTTCAGAATATATGTGTTTACACTATGGTGATGTATTAGAATATTCTTCAAATTATGTTTATCCTCCTTCAGATCTGCCTTGCATTAATTGATTTCAGCGCTTAGCAAGATTGGGCAGAGTGAATATATATATCACGAAAGGGTGCGATAGTGAATGGGCATGTCTCTGAATGGAGAAATGACCATTCACAATCATACCCAATCGGTATTAACAAAACATAACAGTAATAATCACCAATCAATGATCATTATATGTTTACCATCGACAATGATATCGATGACCATTATGGTGTCAATCACAGCCCAATTTGAAGCATTCAAATTGATATTGGTTCAAAACAAGGATCAGTATATATAAGATACCACAGATACAATCAGGATATATATATATATATATATGATATTGGTCATGATGGAGAGATCAACAAATACAGAATCGATAAAATTCAGATTATATATATGTGTATATTTATCAGTATGTAATCATCTTGGTATATATGTGTATGTGTGTGTGTAGATTCTGATATCATCGATTAAAGATATTGTCTAACTGAAGCTACATACTTTATCACTCCCTAATAGCTAGGGAAGACAAAGTACATCTACATACATACACATACACACACACACACACACACACACACACACACACATACATACATACATAAGTTCTCCTTATTTTGAAAAGTGATATCACCTAACTTGTGATATCAGAGGATATGCTTAAGAACATCAAGTCTCATGATGTGTTAAGGTTGTTGCTTCTGTCGGATTGAATTGACCTAGAGAAATCCCTCTATGGTCATTGTTAATCATAAATTAGACAAGCACATATATACATATATATATATATATATATATATATAGATTTAATTAATGATTAATTAATAAATTATCAGAGAGACATGTATCTTCTACTCATATTTATATGACATTCAAATCTGCATTTGGAACACACAGAAATAAATGGTAGTGTTATTACATTTGCAGAAAACAATTCACAAAACTCAACATGGTATTAGAGCGAGGTTGTAAATGTAAGAAGGGATGGTAATTGGTCTGACAAAAATCAGAGAAATAACAAGATATAACTCTAATAAGCACAATCCAAGATTTTTGGCCAAACCAAACAAATGATAAAGATGGAGACACCTAATAACATTATGGTACACGGACGATCAGGAGAAACGAAGGGATTGACTTCTGAAAATAATTATGAACTGCCTAAGGCAAGAAAGGTGGCACCAACTTCTAGCATCCAATGAATTATGTAGGCATCAATGATAAAGGATTGCAAGAAGACATGTGCACTAGTTCGTAACCTGCACCACAGACCTGGTTGATTGCAATGTGAAGGGACCTTAATTAAATTCTGCGTCATATACTTTGAAAGGTTTCTATCTGCTGCCGATCAATATTGTGGGTCCCTAATTCATCAATTTTGAAGACTTAAAAATGCACCTCCTTAATATTATCGCACTTTAATTTCCGGGTGCTATAAACAATATACTTGAAGGCCTACAGGCAGAAGATTATATACAACTCAGAACTTGGAAATATATTAACTTTAAGGTTTGGCCAGTTGGCAAGAGAAATATTAGCAGATCCATTTATGACTGAAGGCTATTCATTTTAATGAGACAAGAATTGAAAATAATATTAGTGCCGTAAGTTTGGAGAGGTCTAATATTTTGGATATTCAATTTGGGTTTTATTATTATTAAAAACTATAATGTCGCAATCAATTAAGTTGGAAAGCAATTAAATTATCCTGAGATTTTGGTTCATAAGTTATGATTGGAACGAGCTTTATTATCAAATAAATATTTAATGAAGACTGTAGTCGAGAAAAAAAAAATCCATTTCTAAGGTCATTGTTTCTGAATAATTTAAAGGTTTGGTCGAAATTTTTGAGGTTAGTGGGAGACATGTAAAGTTTAAACGATGATAGAAATCTGGGCACTGATAATTCCCTGACCATGGAGTATAAGACCTTATTAATTTATGGGCGTTGCCGTAAATGTATGTACAAGATTTGGCACACTAAACATTTTGACAGAATACATCAAACAGGGAAATAATTTTGAGACCCATTGCCGTTACAGAGTGAGAATTAGATTGAGTGTATTCTGGAAATACCGCATGCTGACAAGAGCATAAGCAATGGCAATCTTGGGTGCAATTCTTATTTGGAGGAATGGAGAAAGGATTATGAAGATTCTGAGATTGTTTGAATCCATTTCTTTTACCATACCATTCTCCTACAGCAGGCCATAACCAGTACTATTCATGAGCACCTAGTTGTTTGTGTGGGGTGATCAACATCAATTGAGTTGAGTTTGGGGACTGGAATCAAGGCCTGAGGCTCAAGAACAATTGCTGGGCTGAAAACAGAGGGTATTTTGGTCTATAGCAGCTGACTAGGGGTCGTACAGCAATTCTGAAGTGGTGTGGGAACTCCCTAAGGAAAGATGCATGGGAATTGGTGACCTTTCCATTTAGAGGTGGCAACACTTCCTATATACATGTTGCGAAATCTGAAGAGAAGATGACTATCTTTGCATTTTGTGCACTTTATGGAGGTTTCATGATGCTGTTACCAGACATATATATGATCAACAAACATGGGACATCTGATTCTGTAACATCAAACATTTGATTTGTAGCTACTCAAAGAAATTTGAATTTGATACTGCAGTTTGTTCTCATTTCTACTTAGTTTGGTAAACTCAGTTTATTATATTATCTGTTATGAACGTAACTTTTGTGGACAAGTTTCCAAAATTACCACTTGCAAACAATAGACTGCAGAACTTATATATTGAGCAGGGAATCAATTTATCAGTGGATTGAAACTTAGTTTGTTAGGGATTAGTCATTTTAACTGAAATTACCAGCTTGGGACAAAGTAACTGCAAAATTTTAAGATTAAGATTGAACAGGCCAACTGTTTGACAGAATTAATTACCATTTAAGTAGAAGGAACATGGCTATCATTGATTATCATATGAGATAGATCATCTGATGATGGTACATACATAGAAAGAGAGTACGAAGATCGATTATCACATTTACAACCAACGTTCCTTGTCAATTATAGAATGGACAGATTGACTAAATATGAGAAGAGAAAAGATGCTTCAATCTACATGATAATCGACGTGGAGGAAGCTTAACCAATAATGATGATCATCGAGCAAGACTTGCATAAGTGGTGGTGATCATTGGTATCGCCAAGTGTAATCAAGAATATTTAATTGATGAATATAGAGAAAGACTGATCAATATAATTAAGTCGGTAATTACAACAATTATAATGTGTAATTAATTGGAAATCAAGCAAAGAAGAGTTATCACTACTAATTGAATACTAAGTGGTGCTATAAACATTGTCAAAAGCAAAGTTTAACTATAATGAATAGTCCCAAACTTAGTAGCCATGAAAATGGGCGACATCACAAATTCATAAAATATTACAAATTGATAATCAAGAAGGCACCTTGAGGAGCTTTGTTTTATGTGGAGTTTGAACTATAACATATTTGCCACAACAAATGTATTCGAAGGTGGATAGAGGTTTTAAAGTCCTTATAATAATCACCTCAAAGTAGACACTGACATAGGGATAGAAATGGAAATGATTCTTTTTGCTCTTATCGTGTCCCTCTCATAAATAGACTAAAGTTTTGATATCTTTAAGGAGAACAAAGGTTGATGCAAAATTGTTCAACAATATAAGAGTGAGAATTTTACATTGTAGGGGGAAATAATAACCAATGTTCCATTCCCATTGTTTAACAAATGCATATATGGAGGTATTTTTTGGTTTGATACATATGGACCTTCATTGGAGCAACCTATATCAAGGATGTTCATGTGCAGATAAGTATTCGTATCTTCTACATTTATCTATTCATTGTAATCTCTTCCCTACTAACATACTATAAGATTTATTTGCCTTGATCTTTTCCTTTATGTTTGAGGATATTCTTGCAGGAAAAGAAGGTTGGTACTTTACCAAACATTGTGCAAACTTGATCTTATGGCAATAGCTCTAAAGAAGTTGTGATATGGAATTCATTAATCATCATATGATCAGGCTAGATAAAATGAGGCTCTTGATGATTGAGATTATGAGGATTCTTCCATTAAGAGGGAATCTGACACTTCTTCAAAGGCAACGTAGGAGCTCAGAAGAATGATATTTAGAGGGAGTCTAAAAATACATGTGTAATTGCATGATTTTGATGGGTCTGCCCTTGTATACATCATGAGGAAGTAACAACTTGTCACTAGAAAGTCGAAAGATTGATATCAGATTTAGAGGGAGTTCAACAGTTTATCACAAGCATCCTTGGACGAAGAAAGCCTCTAAGGCAGTAGCTAGAAGATTTGAATTCCCGGAATCTTTATTCAAAGAGAGAATTTCTAGGTGTAATTTCTTGTTAATGAGTTCTTCTCTATGAAAGAAAAGTTCGAAGTGAAATTCCTTGTAATACATTGTTTTCTGTGAGAGAGAAGTTAAGGTGAAAGCCCTTATTCTACCCTCTGGCTTGGTTCATGGTGGTTACTATTTTGCATATGTGGGTTATGTCATGAAAGGTGACGATCTTTCATTTATGTATTTGTGAGGTCGCTATTGTAAGGTGACCATCTTAACAATGGCTTGACCTGTTATCATGATTGACTGCATTAAGTTGTTGTCCCAGAGCGTTCGATATCATGATAACAAACGTATCATGATAGACTACACTAAGTTTTTGTCCCGGAGTGTTGGAGATCATGATATTTGTCATGATGGAGATCGTGACATTTTGATTACTTGTTATTTGATAGACTACATTCAGTTGTTGTCCCAGAGTGTGTCGGAAATCATATAACCCATATCCTTCCAAGATATAACATATTCTTTTGGCAGGCATCATGAACATGATGCCATTGAAAATACCAAGAGAATATAAGTGTGATTAATAATTCTTGTTGAATCATACTTTGGATGATATCAAAAGATAACATCTAAGTTGATGGATATATGTTGATATCCTTAAATATGCCATTCCAAGAATATCATATTGAGATGATACCTTTTTATATGCTTGAAAGCATAATGTGTTCTATAACAATCCTCCTTAAATAAGAGTGAGTGTTAAGGTTGTAGCTTCTGTCAAATTGAACTGACCTAGAGAAAATCCCTCTATGGTCATTGGTTAATCATAAATTAGACAAGCGCTACTGTATATCTACACGCACACACACAAACACACACACACACATATATATAGCTTAATTAATGATTAATGATTAATTAATAAATTATCAAAGAGACATGTCTCTTCAACTCATATTTATATGACATTCAAATCTACATTTGGAACACACAGAAATAAATGGTGGTGTTATTACATTTGCAGAAAACGATTCACAGAACTCAACACGGTGTCTACCATAAGAGATCACGATATATCCATAGATATTACGTCTCATAATATCTACCATGATAAGAGAACATAATGATCTTCTACTGATATCACACTTCATGATATCTATCAATACGTTCTTTTAAATATCACGCCCTGTCCATGAATATCAAGTCACATGATGTTCATCATGATAATAATCTAATCATTATAAAGTCGTCACCTTATGAGTCAACAATTTATTATTAAAAGATCGTCGCCTTTTAATAATGTATATAGGATAGGCCCATAAATCATAGTCACACATATGATAAAAGAGTTTACACTTTAAACATCTTTATATAAATATTAATACAATTTTGAGACTTATCTCAAAAACTTAAATTTCAACCATACCAAGTTTCTTTCTGAAGTGACCAACTTTCACTTTTGGAAGAGGCTTGGTGAGAATTTCAGTTGTTTGATCACTAGTATTAATATACTCCAACTGGATAGCTCTCCTTTCCACCATGTCTCCTATGTAGTGGGAAGGAATCTCTATATGCTTTGATCTATCATGGAATACTGGATTCAAGGATAATTTGATGCAACTTTTATTATCACAATGAATGATGATAGGCTTTGGAGGCTCACCAAAATAGACCCACAAGTAGTTTTCGAAGCCACACTACTTCTCTTGCTCCGATTGTGGCTACAATGTATTCTGCTTCAGTTGAACTCTGAACAACTAAAGATTGCTTCCTACAAATCCATAAGATCATAGCAATCAGAATCCATATATCCATGCAATTCAAAACTGGTATTCTCATATTTCAGTCCATACCCAATGGTACCCTGAACAAACCTCAATATATGCTTCACAACAACAAGATGTACTTCTTGAGGTTCACACATGAATTGGCTCAATGCATTTACAACATAGCAGATATACGGTTCAGTATTCACAAGGTACATCAAAGATCCAATTATCTGTCTATATAGAGTAGGATCTATAAGTCTAGATTCAGCAGTTGCTTCTTTTAGTTTGTATAAATTGGTTTCCATTGGTGTTCACATAGGTCAATAGTTCTACAGGTCAATAGTTCTACATTCCAATTTTTTCCAAAATATCAATAGTGTAATTCTCTAGATTTAGAAAGATGTTCCCTAACTTATGTTGGACTTCCAATCCAAGGAAGTAATGAAGAATTCCTAAGTCCTTCATTTCAAATTTAGAAGCCAATTCTTTCTTACACTGATTAATTAGGTGGTCTTCTCCTATAATCAAAAGGTCATCAACATAAAGAATTAAAATCAACATATCACCATTAGTTATTTTAAAATAAAAAATTGGATCAGCATCATTCTTGGAGAACCCAAGACTCTGTAGATATTTGTCAATCCTTTTATGCTAGGCTCAGGGAACCTGTTTGAGTCCATATAGAGCTTTCTTCAATTTACAAACATAAGAAGCTGCATCATGAATCAAAGCCTTCAAGTTGTTCTAAATATGCTTCTTCCTCAATAGTTCCATTCAGAAAGGGAATTTTCACATCCATTTGATGTATTTTTCAACCTTTGGCAATTGCAATGGCTATTATTGGTCTAATTGAGGTATATCTAGCAACTGGTGCACAAGTTTCTTCATAATCTATTCCTTCATTTTGGGAGAATCCTCTATCTACAAATCATGTTTTATATTTGTCAATGTTTCCATCTATAGAATGTTTAACTTTGAAGAGTCATTTGGATGAAACAACAGATTTCCCTTTAGATCTAGGAACTATATCCCAAACATCATTCTTTAGTATTGATTGGTATTCTTCTATCATAGCATCTTTCCAGATTTAATGCTTGATAGCTTTAGAAACATTAGAAGGTTCAGAGTTAGGAATCTTACACATAAAAGCATTATATGTTGATTTGTAAGGTCTTTTGCTTTCTTCAAATGACCCTTTAGGTGCTGCAAATTGATCTCCTTCCTCTATTATCTTTGTTGCCCAAAGTGGCCTCTTAGGATTATTGTCAAGATTCTCTTCTTGAATCTCAGGAAGGGTCTCATAATCATTTGTAGTCTCTTCAGGGTATGCCCTCTAAATCTCAGGAGTAGGAATCTCTTCTATGATTTTATGTGTATCATAAATCTCTATTTCATTTGAACCTTTTGCTCTTTTATAAGCAATGTCTTCTTCAAATATGACATCTCTACTGAGTTCTATTTGTTTCTGTCCAAGTATGTATACTCTATAACCCTTTGCAATTTCACTATAACCAAGAAGGATTCCTTTCCTTTTAGTAGGTTCTGATTTTGTCCTTTTCTCTTTAGGTACATGGATATAAATAGGGCATCCAAATATCCTCAAATGACTAATGTCTACTTTTACACCTGAAAAGGCTTCTTCAAGAGTTTTCTTGTCCAAATGTGAGTGAGGACATCTGTTTTGATGTAGACTGTTGTATTAGATGTTTCAGCCCAAAATGACATGCTCAAATTTTGATCATATATCATAGCCCTGGCAGCTTCTACAATAGTTCTATTTTTCCTTTCAGCAACCACATTCTATTGAGGATTGTCAGGAATTGTGAACTCCCTCTTAATCTCAGCATTCATACAAAATTCTTTAAATATTTCTAAGGTGTATTCTTTTCCATTATTTGTTCTTAGAATTTTGATTTTCTTTCTTGAGGAGTTTTCAGTGATAGCTTTGAATTCTTTAAACTTTCTAAGAATCTCTTCAAATTTTGCACTTAAGGAAGTATATTCATGTCTTCCTCGAGAAGTTGTCAACAAATATCACATTGTACAAAAACCCTCCTAAGGATGGCGTTGACATGGGTCCACATAGGTCAAAGTGTATTAATTCTAACACATCTTTAGTTTTACTCAAACTATTAGGAAATGGATTTATTTTGTTTTTCCCCAAGCCACAACCTTTAAAAGATTCGTTTGAAATTGATTTAATTTAGGTAGTCCAGTTACTAACTTCCCCATAGAGGTTAGGGCACGAAAGTTGATATGACCTAATCTTCTTCGATGCCAAATTTCATTTGAGTCTGAGGTCTCATGAATAAGAGCTTGGTTTGACTTAGTGCAAAGTTCATATAACAATCCTTGGCTCACACCTATAGTTTGAGCCTTCTTTATAGTTGAATTATTTGCCCATGCTAGTACTTTTCCTTCCATAAATGTAACTCTATATCCATCGTCGTCAAGGGCTGATATAGATATTAGGTTTCTTTTAAAACCTAGCACATATAGTACTCCAGAGAGTTGAAAAGAGTTTCTTAATTTTAGTTTGATAGTGCAGGTCCCAATTCCTTTCATAAAATGTGCAGAATCATCCCCAATTGTAACTTCATCTATTTCTACTTGCATGCTTTCTAGGTCGTCTCGATATCTTGTGATGTGTCTTGAAGATCCGCTTTCAATTATCCAAGTGTTAGATTTATTTGACACTTGACTAGACAATGTTGAGTAGAAGGCACACTTCTCAAGATCTTGATCTTCATTTGACTCATCAGTTTTGGCAAATGATGCTTAAATTTTGATTGATCTGGGCAATTTAGTGCATAATTTCCATACTGATCACATCCAAAACATTGGATTTTAGACAAGTCTTTCCTCTGTTTTCAAGATCCCTTTCCATGAAAAACCTTTTTTTTCCTTTTAAGGTTCTTCTTCTTACCCTTCTTATGGGAGTTGATATTAAGAACATGAATATCTTCATCTATAAGCTTTTGTTTTCCTTTAGTCATTTGTCTCAACTCTTCTTGAAGACAATCAGATCTTAATCGATCTCATTTTTTAAGTTCAGATCTCGCACTTATACCCTGTACTCCCATGAATCTAGTAGTCCTCCTAATGCTATTAGGGATAACTCTTAATTGTCAATTTCATATCCAGCTAAAGACAATTGATCTCTTAATTCAGTGATTCTCATGAAGAATGCATTTACTGATTCTCCTTTATTCGTACTTATATGATTCATTTGTCTCTTAAGGGCAAGTCTTCTACCAGTATTATTTACTACAAATGCATTTTCAAGGGCTTTGAACATGCGGTGTGTTGTTTCATGTTTTGCTACTATAGGTACTATATGATCTCGAACTGCATCCACTATAATTTTCATGGCCTTCTCATTGTTCTCAATCCATTGAGTTTTCTCCGCATCATCTTTTGGTTCTTCCTTTTCTTCTTTCACAAAAGATTCTAACTTGTTCTCTTTTAGCAACATTGTTATTCGATGTTTCCATGATGTGAAGTTGTCAGCACTTGCAAGACAGTCTTCAAATCTTATCATGTTTGACATTTTTAGAAGAATAATGTTAGACTGTGATTCAAGATGTGAATCTGAATTCTCAAACTTAATATGATCTTTCCTTAACTAGGCTCTGATACCATGTAAAGTTATATTAAGTTTATATCAGATTTCAGAATATTTTTGCAATTTCAGTATAATGCTGACTGATGATCAATTTATGTGCAGGTTCAAACTTTAATGACAATGGATTTAATTTGCTTCAGAATATATGTATTTACACTATGGTGATGTATTAGAATATTCTTCAAATTATGTTTATCCTCCTTCAGATCTACCTTGCATTAATTGATTTTGACACTTAGCAAGATCGGGCAGAGTGAATATATATATCATGAAAGGGTGTGATAGTGAATGGGCATGTCTCTAAATACCATTCACGACCATACCCAATCGGTATTAACAAAACATAACAGTAATAATCACCAATCAACAATCAGTATATGTTTATCATCGATAATGAAGACGACCATTATGGTGCCGATCACAGCCCAATTTGAAGAATTCAAATCGATATTGATTCAAAACAAGGATCGGTATACCGTATATATAAGATACCACTGAGATACAATCAGAATATAATATGATATCGGTCATGATGCAAAGATCAACAAATACATAATCGATAGAATTCAGATTGTGTGTGTGTGTGTGTGTGTGTGAATATTTATCAGTATGTAATCATATTGGAATATATATACATACGTATAGATTCTGATATCATCGATTACAGATATTGTCTAACCAAAGCTACATACTTTAACAAAGAGAATAAAATATAGAATTCAACCAGTAAATTGTAGAGAATAGATTTTCATCGTTTAGATCCATATTGCTGATTACATTGCACAAAACATACCACAATAGCATAAAAATAACTAGATGGAGACAAATGTCAAAATGTCAAATACAATATAGTTTGTGACTTTGTAAGAGTCTACCTGTAAACTAAGTACAGAGTTCCAAAAACTCAAAAAAATGTACCCAGTGACATGCTAAGAGTAAGAGGCTCCACTAATGCTTCTCCTTGGAAAATTCCTGACCAAAATCCTTTAAGAACATTACTCGAAAAGTTGGTAATTTCCATGATTTTCAAATCTTCAAGGTGAATAACATAATCATCAACATCATCATCATTGCTTTGAGGCGCAACAATCCACTCAAAACTCTAGATCTATCTCATCAAGGTCAATAGGGGAATCACCTTCAATAGTTCCTATTTTTAAGATGTAAAAATTAGTCTCCGCAAACATGTGAAAAACACAACGAATACAACTTCAATTGAGTGCAAGTCATTAAAATTCCTACCATGAGTTTTCTTCAACTTCAAACTAAGGTTGTGGTGAACAAATACCAAGTTATTCATCCATTTTTGTGTTAGATGGTTGCATTTATTGGAATGCATTTGTTCGAAAACAGTCCAATTATGCTCAAAAAAGGTTGAGCTGCATGGTTGGGTCAAAATGTGTCTGGCCATCCACCTAAGATTTTTGCATTTGTGACCAAAAAAAATCCCACCATTGAGCTGAAAAACACTTTATGGGGAGATGATATCAAGTAAGAATATCTTCAAATCTTAACAAATTTGTTGATAACATCAATGAAATAAATGAATCATCAAATGTTTATAGAGTCTACCTGATTGGAAGGTCATTTTGCCTTCCTCAGTAGCCCTAGATAAGAAAACCCCTTGTTTACTTATACATTTGCAACTCTGACATAACAACTTTAATTTCTCTTTGCTTTGAGACATTTTTTCCATGCAGTTGAACAAGGCTTGTGTGATCTCAACATCAATCTCTGTGAATTCCATGTTGTAGAACAATGATGAATTGAGAAACTATCCTACAGCGTCAAGAGGAAAGTGCATATGTCCATCCCATCTCCTATCGATTATGTCCCATAATTGTTGATACCTCATCCTGTCATTTTCCATCCTACTCTTGATCACCTCTTTGGCCCTATACATGGCACCATACAAATATCTCGTTGGCGATTTATCCCCATCCACTAGTCTGAAGACTTGCACTAGAGGCTCTGAAAATTGTACCACTTATTAAATTGCTTCCCAAAAAATTAGAAGAATACATGTACTTCGTCACTCTCATGCCATCTATTTGATTTGAAAAGCCCAAGTCCAACCACTTGTTTGAAACAAAGATGCATCTCAAGTTCATTTTTGTTGAACAAAAGTATGTAGTGCAAGGAAGTGTGTTGCAAACCTTGTCACCCCTGGCTGAACTAGCTCCTTTTTGCTTGTGAAATGGCACATCATACTCAAAACCCTCATCTGATAGTAGATAAATTTAGTAACCATGTCAGCCTTCTCCAATGCCTCCACAACCCACTCAATTTTTCCAATGTCCTCTAGGATTAGATCAAGGCATTGTGTTGAACATGGGGTAAAAACATAGAGGGGTATGCATCATAGTTTGCAGTTGCAAACTTCATCGCATCGATACTTCTACTAAATGAGTATTAAAACTTGCACAACTTCTGCCCTTCTCTTGCCACATCAACCACACATTGGAATGAAAATGACTGTCATTTTATATGCATTCCAATATTACTTACACCACATGTCAGCCTAGAACATATTTGCAAAATTTGCAAGTCGGCCACAAGCATATTATTAAAACCAATTGTGTAGAAGGCTTGATATAGCCAACACGTCACACTATGACTAAGATCGTGCTATGCATTACCTACACGAACTCAACTGATCCTAAACTACCTTCACACACTTTCTCTAGGTGGCACTCTTTACCATTCTCTTCAATATCCAACAGGAACATCTGCACAATAAATAAAGCTACTACAGTGTCCACTCTATCACTTCTTACTTTTTGTCCTCCGCCCAAAATGTCTAAAACTCTGGAATATGTATATTTGTGTCTAGTCTTACCCATCTTTCAAACCACAAGCCATAATACCTCACCGCACTAGAATGCAGCACCAAAAACCATGACAATGCAACTAGGTACAAATATTGTCTCTAAGCAAAAAGCCTCGGAGACCTACAGCAAACACCTCCATACCTCCATAAATACACTGAACAATCAGGATCAACTAATACCGGTATATGGTGATAGCATAAACATTCTCTAAGAGACTTATCCAACATTACTAGATTCTGTCCTTTGTTGCTTTCATATACTCTGACATAACACAATCTCTTTGACAACAATATATTCAGCAATGTGAAGTGTGTTTTATGTGCACAAATCTGCAGCTGCTTGCATTTGATGGCATGCTTTTAGGTGTGTCATGACACCATTTCACATATCATAGGTTTGAATTTCTAGAGGAGTGGAATAATTATCAATGCCATCAGTAGTCAAATTCTACTCTCCATTAAAATTGTATAATTTCACTTGAAATTATGCAATTTACTTGATGTCTCTGGACATTTAAAAGGTGCATGTAGGCATGGAAAAGGTCAAACATTAGCATCTATAGCTAACATTAAAGTTCAATTTTACCCAAATCACTACAGTGAACCAGGAAAATGTATAGCAGAGTCACAAAATACTCACTACTGTGAATAATGTTTCCTCAATCAAAATACTCACTCCTGTGAATAATGTTTCCTTGCTCAGATTTTGACAAATGACATAAAGAAGTTGTAAAGCTACGAAAGTTGTTGATTACAGATAAATTACTACCTGAAGTATCCAGTGTCCATCAGATTTCAACACAATGGCAGAAACTAAAGAACAAATACCAAACATCAGAAGCAAGACAGCATTGTATCTAAAGAATCTCTCATTTTCTTCAAATTGATAAAACGAGGATCAATCTCTAAATACTTGTTGCAGTTGGTCTTAGTGATCGGCTGTCTGCAATAAAAGACAGAGTGGATGATGATGATAACAAGATGTAGTTTTGATCCTACAGAACTTATCAGAATCCTATAATCATTTTTTGCATCTTTGTGTCTGGCCACAGAGACCCAAATTAGCAGATACAGGAAACAAGAGAAAAGACTACCTCGGACAATGTAAGGAGTGCCTTCAATACAAAGATCAAAGGCTAGCAAAGCACTAGCAAGTAATCACATGATCACTTCTGAGAGAGTACTGCATCTTACAAGGTGAAAACAATATGCTGTTGCTGTCATATGCTTGGACATTTCAAAAAAAGTTACCAAATGAGAAAGAGTGTCTCAGCACATCAAAGTGGATCAAAGCAAGTAAACATTGTTGAGTGATAAACCAAGAGTCAATATAAAAGACTTCGCATTAGATGCATCACAGGAATAGTCAACTGAGATCACAACTTGCCATTTTGATTCAAGTGCATCCAAACATTACAAATGCAACAGATTCCTGAAGATAAAAGTGGAAGTGAATCCATTTCATTAGGCAATATATGTGCACACTATGTTTAAGAATGTCAAGATGTCCATGTCATGTTGAACAATATTGGGAGTTATGCTTTCAAGATTGTTATGTTCCTGATATGAATGAAAACCTTCTATCTTTTAGAAAATAATTCACAACAAAGAATCCTAGTCTTTCAGTAAATTTCATGGCTATAAATGTGTGGTCACAACTCTCCATAATAAGAAGGTAATCCCAGCTGGTAATGGTGAGAAGGGATTTCACAACCTTGTTGATCCTAAATCAGTGAAGTACTAGAGTTACATGCACTCACAGTAGAGAATAACAGTATACTTTGGCAGGAGAGGTGTCAACACCTCAATTACCAATATATTGTATACTTAATGGATCACTTATCATGGATTTCTATCTATTCAGGAATACCTAGTTGCATGTACATGAAACCAAGTGGTAAAACAATAACCATTTAAAATTGGTAAAGCATGGTGTGCCAAAAGAATCTTGGATCTGGAATATGCTGACCTACGCAATTCAATGAAGGCACTCACTATGCTTGAAGCAAGGTATTTTTTGCTGTCTGTTGGCATCTTTTTAAAGAAAATTGTGGTGTCTACTTGCAAAACAAATTATAATGCTTTTCACAATTTATAGCATTCAAAGCACTGGTGGAGAAACAAAGAAGTAAACACTTCAAGACTCTCAGGTTTCATAGTAGAGGTGAGCTTGCCTCGCTATCATTTTGACTCTACAAGGATGGTATAAAAGACAGTATACTAATCTATCCATAATAGACTGGGACTCATCCAAAATGTGCATGTTATGTACTTACATGGATCACTTATCATGGATTTCTATCTATTCAGGAACTCCTAGTTGCATGTAGATGAAGCCAAGTGGTAAAAAAACAACCATTTAAAATTGATAAAGCATGGTGTGCCAAAAGAATCTTGGATCTGGAATATGCTGACCTACGCAATTCAATGAAGGCACTCACTATGCTTGAAGCAAGGTATTTTTTGCTGTCTGTTGGCATCTTTTTAAAGAAAATTGTGGTGTCTACTTGCAAAACAAATTATAATGCTTTTCACAATTTGTAGCATTCAAAGCACTGGTGGAGAAACAAAGAAGTAAACACTTCAAGACTCTCAGGTTTCATAGTAGAGGTGAGCTTGCCTCGCTATCATTTTGACTCTACAAGGATGGTATAAAAGACAGTATACTAATCTATCCATAATAGACTGGGACTCGTCCAAAATGTGCATGCTAGGACAATTTTATAAATAAAAAAGATATATAAATAGTTTGTAAGAAACATGATAAATTGAAAAAATTAACAGAAACTTGACCAAACTCATCAAATCTAGCAAAACAAACTGACAAGCCTCATCTTGGTCTAAATGAACATAGAAACAAAAGACTCATTGAGCACTCACTGAATCAGTACGTGATTCATACACTCCACAACAAATAGAATCATGGTGTGAAGGAAGAGAATGGATATGGAAATGCCAAAGTGCATGGGGTTACAATTAAAATATGTTGTATTAGTAATTGACCAAAGCAGCAAATATGGAAATATGCACTCTTAGCCAAAGTCTATCCAAAGCAGCGTAGAATATCACTCCCAAGAGAGAATGGTCAGGAAAGAGATGAAATGTCTCCTTTTTGAAATGGGATTTAATTATAAACAATAATAATGAATCAAGACATAAAGAGTAAAAAATTCCATACAAACTTCTTTACATATTCCCACTTGCTCTAACTATTCTTACTAGCCTTGCTTGCAATCTTTCTCACTATTGCGGCTTCTAATTTCAACTTTCAACCTTATTCAAAACTAGGAATGATTTCCAATGAGGCTTAGATGCCTATTTATAAATAAAATTGTGAGTTCTTCGGGTTTGGGTGGAACCCATAGACCGTTAGGGTTAGGGTTTGTGGCATATAAATTTGAGCACTTTTTGATTTTGTTTAAATATTGAGTTTTTCATTTTCCTATTGCAAGGGATGCATGGGAGTCCCAAAGGCAATTGAGAGACTTCTGGGAATCTCTTGAGTGTCTCAAAGACATCTAGGGTCCCCAAGGCATCCCCAAACCAAGGATTGTCCCAAAATGTTCCTGATGAGCGGGGGGGATATTTGCAACAAGCTATTCTAACCCAAAAATATAGAGATTTTGGGAGGAGACACATCCCTGTGGAAAAGAATAGAAATATAGCAATCTGCACAATATGTAAGAATGCGCAATAGCTCATTTGATAATGTCTTGTCACAACGACTGTTAAGCAGCACTGGCGATCTGTAAAGGGTCTTTGATTGTAGATTTTGAATTAGATTTGAACTTACTAGGCTACAATTCAGTGCCATAACATTTACTGGCTGACCTAGAGAAGATTTGCATGCTGAACTTTAAGCTTTGATTTCTTTGTAATACTGCTTCAGGAAAGTAAATATAATCAACAGCAGAAACCATAATACACATTTGGTTAGACATCATGCATGGAAGTATATCAACAAAGAACATATTATTTCAATATTGGAAAAAAAGAAAACTAACAAGAAAATTAGTTTGCATGGAAGTTGGTGGAATACAACCCCATATTCCACACCTCTTTCTTAAAAGTCCCTTCCCACTAACAAGTTGAACAGAACATGTATAATAATTAAATTTCTCTTTACCAGGAAAGATAATCATAACTAGATTTGCATATATGGAATGCAACAAGATGAAATGATTTAACTAGTTAAAGATCTCTTCCATCTAGAATCTAACAGACTACTCAAACGAAAGAACTGACATATGGATTGTACTTTCACGTTCATCCCGACTTTTTTTTAAGGAGATTTAGAACTCAGCATATACATGATTGAACAGAATTTGTTAGAGGACCAAAATTGGAAACCAAATTACTTGTAGACACCACAGGCTACTAGAAATTATCCACAGTCCAGACATATTCCACCATTGTAATCTCGTCGAGATATATATATATATCCAATGAATGGGATGAGAACCTTCCTTGCAATACATGATGTTAGATATCTATAATGAAGTAGATTACGTGATTCTCATCATTATGCAAGCAAAATCATGTAACTTGGCCAACAAGTGTAAGATATTAAGTAGGATAAATATCTATTCTGGATATCAATATGCTAATAATTAAATAGTTTAATAATACCTCGAAAAAGTCCTTGTTAATTAAGTGTTTCCTTGCAATTGTGTGGAAAGAAGGATCCAAATGCACACAAATAGCTTCTATAACCAGAGTACCATGTTTTTCTCTTTAAAGAAACCAATTGCTGAAGATTAACACACATTAAACTATCTGAATATTAAAGTTATTTAAGCACCTGCTGCTGATGCAAATCCCGGTCAGCCATTCCTTCCCTAGAGAAATTGTCCTGACCAATCAGAGTGTCAGGTGAAGGCATCTGGCACAGTTTATAATTCCTCTGCATATTGCCGACAGATGGGAAATTTTCACACTCATTCTGTGTATATTCCTTCCCCTTACTTCCATCTTCCTTCAGTTCATCATCACCTACAGTTCTTAAGCTTTTACTTACCCTTTGCATGGTAATAGATAAACTGTTCAACAAGAGTTGTTGCTCAGAGATATCTTTACAATTGGTTGGTAGGAAAAACTCCAGAACATAGTCATCCTTTCCAGTGTGAGTGCTTCGTAAACGAACAGCAACAGCAGCATTCATACCAAACAGGTGTGCGTAATGCACAAGCGGGTACTCTGTTATGCTAAAAGACTTTACATCCTTTGAAAAATATGGTTGGTTTGATTCAAAAGCTTTCCCAGGGACTCCTTGCCCTTTCTCTAGATGATATTCAGAGCATGCATCCTTATAGCCCTTCATAACAGGATCATTTACATAACATGCCCGATCCTGAAGTGACAAGAAAGTCTGCTTCAAGTCGCCACTTTGAGTATCACTGCTCTTTCCATCCATGTGTTCATCTGTTTGCAGATTGCAATGTCTGCATGGAACCCAAGTCTGTGCCAGTGGCAGTTTGTGTGTCCGACAGACAGCTGTTAAAACTTCTAGTATCTCAGCTAAAGCAGCCTCATGGTGTTCTGAATAGTGCTGATGCCAGAATTAAACCAAAAGAAATCCAATAAGTTGTTCAAGGTATGACCATATGTGAGCAATCAAAAAACTACGTCTGCAAAGACATACACGTCAAAAAAGGAAAACTCAAGATACCTCCATTTTAGAATGATCCCAATCTTCTTTACTGCTCTTTAAATTGACACCCTATACCACAGTTATACAACTTAAGTTAGATAAAACAACAGTTACCGTCAATTTTGATTTTACAAGAGTACACATAATAGCCCGTGTGAAAATACTTCTCATAGGGATTTTTGAATTTTTATCTTATGCAAGAATGAACTGCGTTGATGGTCTAACATCTCGATCCACAAAATTTCCCAGAAAGTTTTCAACTTCTTCCAAATTAAGACAATGGCCGGAAAGAACTCAGCACACAAGTCTCAAGTAAGTATTTCTTGATGGGTTGAAGATAAGTGTCTACATGTGCATTTAGGATTAAAAGTATTCTCTGTTGGCCTAGTATTTAAGAAATGTTAAATTGCCCAACATGAGCATATGCGTTACATTGCAAAAACCAACCTACCTGAAGTACTTTGCTAAGATTATCAACCTCAGATTTGAAACTAAATTTCTCTGCTGTTGTAACAACTTCCACCACTGCAACGCATGACTGACCATCAGGCTCAAAGACGGGCACTGCAATGGATCCACGTATGTTATACTTCCGTGCATCATTCACCCTCAGATATTCACTACAACTATACAATTGCACATTTGGAGACCATTCTGGCATCCTTCGGAGAAAAACCCGGCCTGGTAGCCCTGGAAAGGAACCTGGAACTTCTTCTGCTGCAAAAGTATAATTAGTCGACACTTCACGGTATCCAATAAATCTGTGATCTAGCACAAAGGGTTGTTCACACGTTGTTAAGACATATCTGCTGCCCTCTCTCACAGGAGTCCAGACCTGTGCAAGAATGTTCTCTCCGGACAAATTTTTAAGGTATGTAAGAGCTCTTATAAATTTTTGTGCAAGAGATGTTGGCACCGTTTGAAAAAGCATACTATTTCTTGTTTCAGTTCTAAGATTTGAAAGTCGGTTTAACAATGGACCCTGGTACTTCCCTTTCTCAAAGTCATCTTGATGTTTCTGCTGTTCGACAACAGTATCAGAAGCAGATATCGGGCACACTTCTATCCTTGGATCATAATACTCCGAGTTTATTTCGTTGAACAACCTCTGCTCCCAAGAGCCGCTTGGGCTGAGACTACCTGCCCCCCTCCAATTATAATTGTCGTCAAACTGTTTCAACATTGTTGAAGTTGAATAAGCCATCTCAAATGTGGAGGCATTCTTCAAGAGTGGTTGCTCGTTAGAAATATCAGAAGCCATAGACGATGCTGATGTCATTAAGAGATCCTCTGGTAGGATCAACTGTGAAAGGCCAACAGGAAAATTGGCAGTTGAGGATGTGAATCCTGACGAATAAGAAGGAGAAGCAGTTGTGACTGCCAAGTGCATCTGCTGTTGTTGTTTTTCATCATCGCCGAAGGATTCGATATGATGATATTCCCTACAACTAGCAACAGTAGCTGAATCAGACCCAACAAGGGAAGGAGAAGACTGGGAACGAGATTGAGCACCCAACTGCGCGAAAGGAGAATATGCAGAGAAGAAAGAAGTGGAGGGCTCTGGAGAGGCCGCCAAGGATGAAAAATTAACATAAGGAAGTGGTCCAGAATCTGATCTCATCCAGCAGGATTCAGTTATCGGGTCAATCAAACTTTCTAGTTCCATAATTTCTGACATGAGGTGGGAATTTTCCTGGACTTCTGACCCTGCAGTAGATGCAATTGGTACAACCAACTCGGTATCTGGGCATATCCCGGGAGGGGAATTAAATTGATACCACTCCTGCTGCTGCTCTTGTTGTTGCATTTTGACAATTTCTATGGTGTGGGTTTCTGGGGATTGTTGTTCCCCTGCTGTTAATTGAACCTGGGTTGTGTTCAAATGCAAGAAAAGTGCTTGAATCAATATGGGTATTCTCACGTATTCATTAGGTTTGCAATTTTTACATATACTTTATAGTATATGAAATAACTTAAATCAGTCATGCCCAAGCCCTAAAATTTGATATATTCTAGGATTCGTGACCTGAATTCAAGGAAAAGGTATAAGTTGGAAACAAATACAACTCGAATTTGGAGCAGAAATATAGAATTTCTCTCACCTGGAGATGGACTCATATGCTGCTTCACCCGCGTACTATGCGGTTAGTTTAAGTTGGCCAGAGATAAAAGACACAAATCAGGGAACTGAAGCAAGAATCTTGTTTCATCTTTATACGGAATCTTGAACTCTTGTCCCGGTTGGATTCCTGTTGTCATCAATTCATAAATCCGTGTAAAGCGATTTTCCACAATGTTGTGTCAATCGGCCGTCGACATAGCTTTCTACGTTGACAAATTAATGAAATACCCCAAATATAATCTTTAGGTAATGTGTAGAGGATACGTACGTGATCCTGTGGAGGATCACCGTACCTCCTCGACGACTGATTGAGAGCTTCCCCTCTTAAAACCGTTGTCAGCTATTTCGCCTCAAATTTCATATCGCCATGATGCGCTCAGCTCTTAGCCCCCTTGGCGGGTCGTCGCTTGTCAGGGGAACAAATGACGTCGATTAATGTATTCCATGCACAAATATCAAACGTTACCCTCCTAAAACAAGGACGTATAGCGTCAAGTTCCTGCCGAAAGCTTATAAGATCAAAGTATTAAACTATTAAAAATGTATGCAATATAGCTAGGTACTGTAGTTGTTCTTCTTCTTGCTAAAGTAGCTTATCCAGATCTTGCTTCCGCTGTTGCCTTTACAAAAAAAAGATCCAAATTCTTATGTTTGTGCCCTTTCAATAGTAGGGGATAGACAGATTCTGACCCAAGCTTACGGAGAGGAGGGCGTCCATCTTATATATTATATATTTTATAAAACCAGTCATCTTAGTAGAATGTCAATTGATTTCTTAATACTTATGTATGTTTAGCTTAAGTCTTATATAATTCAAGTATTTAGATTCTCCTTTAAGCAAAATTAAATTGTAATTTACAATGTTCAATTTGCAACTTTTACAAAAGAATTTTATTCTAAGACTTATATGTTGATATTACTATTTTATGACTTTTATTAAACGTTATTTTTAATTTTTGTAATTAACAAATATAAAGATAGAAAAAAAAGATATAAAACTTTATTCCGTTATTTGTTAAACTAATTCACATTATAAAACTAGATTTTCCAAATATTTACATTGTAGAAAAGTCTAAAGTTAAGGAGAAATATCTTTTAATTTAATTTTTCAAGAAAACATATGTCAAAACATGAAGAAGATATTCTTACATATTGTCAAACTTATTTATTTCATTTCAAGCAAGTTGTCTTATCATATTAATGGTAGCAAAGATATTCTTACATATTGTCAAACTTATTTATTTCATTTGAGTGAGTTGTCTATCATATTAATGGTAGTCATAAAGTTTCAACAAAAAAAAAAATTAAAAAGTGAAAAAATAAAAGCTAACTCATGACTGTAGCAAGGATTCAACCAATAAGATTAGAAATAAATATTTTTTTGCAAATTAGTAAAATATCAATATATTTTAAAACTATATAAAATTAAAAGTGTTTGAAAAATAAAAGAATATGATTGGATACTTTAATTGGAAAGTAGCATTTCACCGAATGCTATAGTATCCTGCCTTCGGCAGGAACTAATAACAAATAAGACCAAAGTGGCCTTTCTTTCTTTATTAGGAAGGAGATGCAGATCTTTATCTGCACTTCGTTGACTTTCACATCTCTATATAGAAATATATCTGAAGACCGGAGCTCATAATTTTGTCTTTCAAATCTTTGGGAGAAATATCTTGGTTACTTTGGTCATAGAGACAACAAATAGAAAAAGAAGTTGTAGTTTGTTTTTTAATGATAGTAGAAGGAAAAGGGTTCGAATAAATAGTGAAAGGACTTTGATTAGTTAATAAAACATCATTTTATTGATTAGAAATTATAATTGGGAATCATAACAAAATTAATTAGAGTTGTTACAAAAAGAAAAGCGCAATAATTAGTCAAACTTGTTGACCTACTAAAAAAGAATCGAGATTATAGTATTACAATATGCATAATATAAATCCTACTTAAAACCATACGAGTCACCATCAAATAGTAAAGTGCCTACAACACAACGGTAACTTGTGAGCCTCTCATGTGGGAGGTCTTGGGTTCAAATTCACTTAACACACAAAATAAATAATTACAACAAATAATAATAATGAATCTAGGTTTTGGTCGTTCACCGATCAAAAAAAAAAAGTCACCATCAAATGAGAGTTTAAATTGACTTGTGGGCTCATCAAGAGCAACTAAAAACAAAAGAACTAAGCATTTTTATTATAGACTAACATGGTGTCGCAATTCAACCAATGCTTTTGTTCTCACTGCTTCAATAAGTTTGCTTCGGTCGCTTTTTTATTTTAGATGTTGTGGTTTGTTAGGCACTATTTGAGGCTACATTAAATACTCCCTTGAGCTTACTCTTATTTATTTTATCAATATTTAAGACTACGATTATTGTTACTGTATACAAAGGTTTATTAATATAGTTGGTAGCTAATTACTTTCCTCTTAACTTTTGTCCCTAAATGTCGATAATATCAAAAAAGAAAAACCTTAATAGCTAATGATAATGAATGTTTCTATCTTCAAGCCTAAAATATTTGATGTCAACCTTAATGGTCATCTTTGTGTGTGTCACACCAACAAAGAAGATCATTCATAGGTAGTAATATAAGGCATGTGTCTCTACATTCACAAGCATAATTGTTTGATGTGAGAGTACCTATTTATGGGAATGTTATGTATTCCTCCACCTTTAGTAGTTTTGATGATGTAATTTAGTGATATGGTTATGTTGGAATTGGGTAATGTTATATTGGCATCGACAGTTCTAAAGGTCCACGCTTTTTTCTTGTATTTGTTTAGCTAACATATATTGACAAGCTATATTATTGAAGTCAAATGAAGGTGTTTTGGCTCATGTGGTAGTTTATGGTGATTATGGTGAAGATTTTGGATCTAGTGGGGAGGGTGTGTTAAATCAATTTGATGCTTCACATGCTTATTTTCCCTTCTCCATACATTGGAGATGGTGTTTGGAGCTAGCAATTTATGCATTACACACTACATCTTATTAGGTCGATCCAATAGATGTAATTCATATATTGGTGGATACCTTTTAATGGTTGGTGTAAGTGTGATGAATAATAATGCATGACATATTGTGAAGTGCAAGAGTGTGAACATGTAGAAAAGTAGAGATAAAAATCAGTAATAGATGTGAAAACAACAAATTATAATCAACATTGTAAAAGAATGCACATACAACTGTCCAAGGAAGATTATTCTAAAGCAATGCATAAGACACTATACAAATCTATGAATGGTAAGCTATAATGCACGATATAAAATAGATTGGATATAGTACATGAATGTGGGAGTATAATCTATTATATTAATTAATTAGTATATTTAATTAAACTAATTAATTGTATGCAATAAAATTAGTTGGTATAAACTTTGATATGTATATTTCCCTTAAAAAGTGTTCTTTAGTGTTTTGCAAGTCATTGTATCTTTCTCTAAGGAACTATGCATTTTTCTACAAGTCCAAATCAAGAGCAATAAACTCCATGGCATATGCCCTAAAATAATTATTATCATTTCTTCATATAAAGAGTGTGATTCTCATAATGATTTTTTCCTCTTTGGGTTTTAAACATGTAAAAATTCTAGGATTATGTGTATTGGCCTTTATCTTTTAGTTGTTTACTTTTGCAAATAAGTTAAATGAATGAATGACCAAGAAGAAGTCAAGTACTTAGTGTATGTTGATTCACCCTCACTCAACATCTTGAAGTGCTCAAAAATATTTCATTCATGATCTTTGATTATGTATCTAGGTGTCGAGATTTGCATGTTATTATGAGGGATTCCATTAAAATTCAACATAATATAGTTATATGGCGTGGAAAGATTTGGCGATCACTTGCTTGAACTTTCCACCCCCATCAACAAAGAGTTTTAAGATTGATATATCCTCATATAACCTCATTATTCCAATTTATTTATGTAATGGTTCTCTTAGAGATTTTCATTTTAGAAATTCAATTAATTAACGTATTCCTACCTCTATTCTAAGGACATGCTTCATATCAATTATTTTTCCTTGAAGATCTATTTATTCATTTCCTACTATATATATCAAATTTCTAACGAAGTGCTCATTATCCATGCTCCTTCTGAAAAATAATTTATCACCCTTACAAAATTTTGAAGCATTATGTATGTTGACTCAAATAGGCACTATGTCATCCCATTTATTAACTAAGGCATCACTAACATGTGCTTGTAAAAATATAGTTTTGGAGAATATGTTCTACCATTTCCTCAACCTATTGTTACATTGCACTAAGAGGAACTTCAAATTTCTATGATATGTTATGATATAATTTCTAGGAAAAAATATAAGAAAACATTAATATAGTATGCCACTTTGAGGGTGTCTACCTCCAATACTTGGATTGTAATTTATGAACTTAAAAATATGATATGATGACCTAGAAGAAACATATTTACCTTTCTTTATGGTCTTGACTATTTAAAGACACAACCCTTCATCGTAATTAACATTATTTAAGGTACTCACTATAACTAATGTTAAGGTTAAGCATGCCACAACTTCTTTAATAAGTATACTATGAAATATATGATATATGAGTCATCCCACTAGCTAAAATATTAAGGTCTACAATGATCTACACATAATCTTCTATGAGAAATATGTGGTGGTTAGGTGATTCTAGCAAAGATATATCAACCATTTCATATTATTTCTAATCAAACTTCGAAGCTTGTATTCTAAATCAATAAAATAAATTCTTGATTTTTACTCTAATTTCAATGATTTCATCTGCCATAGAGGATATGAAGATACGTTATTTTTAAGTTCTATTTTAGTGCTTCCTTATATGTTATCAAGAGAGTGGATTCTTAAATACTTTTTCATTCCCAAGTATACTTAACAAGCTTACTTTTGTATACCCAAGTATGATCAACTTTTTCACACCTAAACATTTCCACCAAACCTACACTTATATTTTGAATGATTGATAAATTTAATTCCTCAAGCATCAGATAGAGGCTCTATGTGACCAAAAAGGGAATAAATACTAGAAAGAAAGGGTAGTCATTGTATGAATCCACCTAAGACATCATGTTAGACTATAAAATCATGAAGTTTCAAATATTTGGATTCTAGAAATCTACAAAATATTAGATTCATCAATTTTCTCATAGAATTTAGCTTCATCAACCACATATAAGACATCAAATAATTCTTGAACAAATTTGGCACCTAGCATGATGTCTTGTTTTTTGAGTGTATACCCAAAGCACTCAAGAAATATTACTACATGGTCACTTGTTTCTATGGTCACACCAATTACAATCTTTTGGATTTTATTATTTTTTACTGTATTTTATGTCAATTGGTGATTATCATATTTTTCAACCAATTCCTTAATTTAAATCATCATAAACCAAATGTGTTATGTTGTCTTAGAAAAACAAATATTGTACTTATCTCACCCTTTGTTAAAAATGACTATGGGGACAACATTAGGTTTTAGATAAGAAGAAATAAAACATGAAAGCTCTCCCTAAAATGTTAGATTACGAAAAAAAAATTTGGGCGGTGGCCGACGTTATAGCTCTGACATATTATGGTCGACATGTTGTGACCCTAAAACGGATAAAATACTTGTATAAAAGGGTTTAGGGTTAGGTATTTTCATTATGTTGTGATGTGAAATTGCTTCTTGCGCCGGTATTGAGCTGTAAGGGATTACGGACTGTAATCAGGTTGTAATCACTAGATTGTAATAAGATCGAACTTGTTGTTTGGTGGACGTAGCCCAGGGATTGGGTGAAACACATTAAATCTTGGTGCCTTGTGTTCATTTCTATGTGATCTATTATTTTTTCTGTTATTGGTTATATTTGCATGTAGTTTTTATTTATGTCCGTGATTTATCCTAACATAAAATCTGTCTACTTTTCCAAGAACTAAGTGAATAAAGGGAAGAAGAAGACCCCCAAATTTAGTATTTCTTCTTCAAAGGTTTTAATCCAAAACATTTCTTGACTAACCTCAACGAAGTTCTTAGATTCTATTTCAAATAGTAAACACAAACTTTCTTCTTCTTTTGTTCTAGTAACCATTCTTCTTGCTTGTATGCCTTTTCATTTGTCTCCAATAATTTGATCTTGTTTATGATATTTTATTAGCATTTTTTTTGGCATATTTTGATCCTATCATTTCTATGATAACAACTATCCATCTTGTGTCTTCTTCTTCCTTGTCATTTTATTCTATCTAATATTCATATTTTGATTTAGGATTTGAATTTTTAACTTTCTTTTTATCCTCTTCATTACAACTTATATCAACTTGCACTTTTTGAACAGTGTGCAATTTTTCATTACCACCCAATTTTTCAACAACCTTAACTTGATTACTTTCAACAGTTGTTTTTTATTTTTAATTAATACACGTATAGGCTTTGATATGCGAAGAGTAACCTTGAAAGATACCCTTATCACTTCTAGATTTAAAACTACGTAAAATTTCATCATTGTTCTTGCTAAAACAAGAATTGCCAAATATTCTAAAATGCTTTACAAAATTTGGCTTTCCATACCTCAACTCATAACGTGTGTACCTTGTTTTAATTCTCAATTGAGTTTTATTTAGTGTATATACAATTACATGACCAGCCTCCTCCTAAAATTTATCAAGTAGCTTGGCTTCATTTAACATAATTCTTGGCATCTCTTGAACTGTACTTTTCTTCCTCTTTACAAGATCATTTTGTTGAGTTGATTTTTAGCAACATACTACCTTTGATCCCATGATATTCACAATAATCTTTAAACTCTCTTGATGTATACTCTTCACCTTTACTGGATCTCCTTGATCCTTTATCTTTAAACCTAATTCATTTTCAACCTTCTTTTTGAATACCTTAAACCCATTATAAACTTCATATTTCTATGCCAAACATTACCCAAGTCATTCTTGTATGCTCATATATAAGAAACATAAAATATATTTTTACCATCAATAGATTTTGTTTTAATAGGACCACATAAAACTAAGTGAAAAGGTTTTAAATGTCTAGAGAGGAATGTTCTTTAGATAAAGAGCTTATTTTGGTTTGTTTTCTATGTTGAAAAACTTCAAAAAGATTATCTTTTGGTTTAGGTATGAGTGGTATATTATTTACATTATGATTTATGCTTCGCTTGCCCAAATTGTCAAAGTTTTAGTGTCCAAGTCTTGTGTGCCATAACCAATCTTCCTTTACTTGTCCTAGAAAAAAAATATTGTCACATCTATTGGCACTTGTAACATATTTGAGATTACAAATATTTCCTCCTATTCTTTGACATGTTGCCACCAATTTTCCTTATTTCATTTTTATTTTTTAGCCTTGACCATCAAACATCAATACATAACCACTATCACATATTTGATGAAGATAGTCAATCTTATTTTAGTCCTTCTACAAAATAGACACCATTGATAGGGGAAAATATTTTTACGTATCATTAAGGAGCCTAAATATTTAATCTATCTAGAAGAATCATCACCAAAACTAATACATCTACCTTCATATCTATTCAACTTAGTGAATTTCCTTTTTGTCTCATGTCACTTGGATTGAGAAACCATTGTCTATGATCCAAAAATATTTCTTTCAACATGAAATGTAACTTGGAAAACATGGATTTACCAATATTTTTCTTTACCTTTGATCTCTAGATCTTCTTTTTCTTAACTTTAGATTTTGGTAACTTTGAATCCTTTTACAAGCAATAGTATACATCTCATTTTGCTTACCAAGCACCTATTTAGAATGCTTTTTGAAATGACTAAGATAATTGCATTTAAAACACCTGAGATCATGCATTCTATAAAGAAATTCTTTATTAATCTTGAAACTCTTCTTAAATCAATTGCACTGTTGTTAACTTTATGCCCAAATTGATCACAATAGAATAAATAGCCAACTAAATATGAATTAGGCTAAAAAAGGATTTTTTACAAGAGAACATTGTACTCTTACTCAAATAGTTTTGATCTTTTGCATGACACTCTAGATATACATTTTTGTATGGAAACACTGAGAAATAATTGTTTCTTTTTACATGATCTTTGAAACCTGCACACTTTCAAACTTAGATGTTTAAGGTGATTATTCTTGATTCTTGCTACAAATTCCTGAAAAATCATAATTAGAACTACGTAAAAGCCTAATTATTTTACTATTGCTTTTAGATCTTAATGATTTTTTCCTCATCTTAACAGTGTCTTCAAAACCTTAATGTTCATTAGCTTTCATTTCTTACTTCTCCCTTAAGAGATCTTGTATTCTTTTGTCTTCCTCAAGTTGAACCTCTAAAGTGTTGATTATTTGTTCTAAATATTTTTCAATCTCACTTTTCAAAACTATTATAGTATCTTCAATTTCCATAAAAAAATTCTTCTTCTTCTTCCTTGAAACATCAAAGTCATTATCTGGCACACTAGTATGAAGACTCATTTTATTACCCTTGAATGAAGCTTTGTTTATCATATTATTACATTGATAGATGTCACTTAGTTCATTCTGAACATCATAGGAGGGTTTATAATGCATCAACTTGATAGATTCATCTTTGGACAATACATTCAAGATGACATGTCTTGCTCTTGCATCTACCCCATACTCATTTTTAGAATCAACATCTATAAGAAAATTACTAGGAACATTTTACTCATTAACAATAAAACCACACACATCAACACCCAGAGATAATAGATAGGTTTACATCCTTACTGCCAAAAATCATAATCTATATGATCAAATAAGGGACTTTTTGAAGTATACAGACTAGTTTTATCCATAACTAAAAATGTATTCCTTGACCAAGAACTACCTAAGGTTTTTAGACCAATTGTAAGTCATCTTACTCTAATACCACTTGTTTAAATACATAGATCACTAAGATGGGGATGAATTAGTGATCTTGTAATGCCTACCCCTAGTTGACTTTTCATGTTGGATTGCCAAATTCTTGTAGGCCAATTTTATGATTAGCGATACTTGGTTACCGGATTTGATTAGATGTATTTTATATTCAATTGATATATGTGTTGAGTTACTTAGTTATTTCATGTGTTCATGATTATTTCTATGATGATGCATGTATGTTCAAACGATGATTTTAGTTATCTCATGATGATTAGTTAGATGGACTATTTATATGTAGTTTCTATGGATACTTTACCCATACTTGCATGTGTATGGTGTACCTGTATGTTTCACTTTATGATTGGCATTTCTAATGTGGTTAAGGGAGGGAGTCATAGTCACCTACTAGTCGGGATCTACACAAAGCACCACTCCCAATCATTTCCTGTTTAGTTTAGAATATATGAGTATGTACATGCATGGATCTTATGCAGATTGCAGGTACTAGGCATCGACTTCCCTAAATCACCATAATGATTGTGCCCTATTGCAATATCTCAATGGTATAAGTGGGGAGATAATTCGTGAGTCCAAATCCTAACCTTAAGCCAATTGTCCTAGAAAGTAGGACAAGTATCTAAGTTGTTTACCTGTTAGAATTCATCAAGTGACGTAAATTTGTGATTTTGACCTAGAGTTTGACTTTGTTCTTTGTCTTTAGTTGAGTTGTCATATTTAGTCTTATGGTTTTGGTGTGATTTTTAGTAATAATTAAATCAAATTAAAAGATAGTTTAATGAAAATTTTATACAGAAAAAATCAATATTTAATTATATTTAATAAATTGAGAAATTAATTAAATAAAAGAATTAAATTTAAAGATTTGATTAAAGTTCTAATTTTGGTATATTTATATTTATTTAATTTAATAATAAATTATTTAGGATTTTTTATTTTAATAATAAACTCTAAATAATGTTATTAGTTAAATTAATTAATATATTATCAAAAACTTCTTGAGAATTAATTAAAGAGAGAAATGAATTGATTTAATAAAGATATTTTAATTAAATTGTAAAAAGGTTGCACATGAAAATTAAAATAATAAAATAATAAAGGAAAATAGGGTTTCATGTAATTGCACAATTGAAGCCTTAATTTGGAGAAAAACTCTTTATTATGAATTTAGAGTTCATTTCTCCATATCGAGATTTAAAGGAGCCAATTTCCAAAAAAGAGGTTTTTGAAAGAAAAGGAAACTTCTTGTGTGATTTGCGCATTTGTTGTTTCACATCAGATCTAGGTAGGATCTCGTGAGTTTTATGCAGTAGTTCTTCTCCATGTCTGATTAAAATCGTTTTAGAGTATATTTGGGTTGAAACACTTGTTTGAGAAGAAATTGATTTCTATTCTTTGAATTCTCTATATTCTTCATGTCTAGATGAAATTATTTTCAGAATTTCAATTGGGTGGAAACCCTTGTTTGTGAATCTACTATTCTTTGTTTTCGAAGACGTCTATGAATGAATTTCATCTTCTTGAAACCCTTGTTTGTTAAATTGAGATTGGAAACCCTCATTTGATTTAAATTGGGTGATTCATAATGGTTTTGGTTAAATTCGGGATATGGGTTCTGGGAAGAAAACTAATTTTCAATTAATAAATTTAACTGTTTAAATTACTAAATTAATTGTTTAAATTTTGTTGCACTATTAGATCTAAATTGAAAATTTTCCATTTTTAGTAGGTTTGCATTTTTGGAAAGTTTTCATTTTTTGCATGTTTCCATTTTTTGAAACTTTCCATTTTAGTAGGTTTCCATTTTTAGAAAGTTTTCATTCTTAGCAAGTTTCCATTTTTGGAAAGTTTTTGTTTTTAGCATGTTTTCATTTCAAGAAAGTTTTTCCAAAGTTTAATAAATATAAAATTCTTTTGGTAATAATTGATAATCATTATTATTAATTATTTTAATAAGTATTGTTAAAATTTTGAATTTTATTATTTGAAAATTTGATTTATTACTTTATTATTTAAATATGCCAATAGTGGCATGTTGTGATGGTTAAGTTGTTGAGTTGTTATCCTTACCATCAAGGTTCAAATCTAATGTGGATGAGGTCCCCTATTTGTGGTCTCACTGGTTCATAGCTCCAGGTCAAAGTGTTTACCCCTCTTTAAAAAAAAAAATTTATTATTTAAATATAATTTTAAAGTAAATTGAAAATCAAAAAATTAAAATATTTTCTTTTATAAGCTCGGATGTGTTTATATGGTTCAGATATATGAAAATGATTTGTAATACTAGAAAAATTTTAATATTCAAAAACCTTGGTAATTATAATACTTTGAGAAGATGAAAATGTGAACCTTAATTGTAATCGAAAACTTTATAAACTATAATACTTAGAAATGAGAACTAAAACCTTGTTTGTATATTGAACTCATATGTTTGAAGAAAAACTAACAAACTATGAAAACAAATGTTTAAAAGACCCTTATGAGATGTGTGTGGTTTTACATTCGAGGTTTTATGTTTAAAAGATTTTAATAATTTGTTAAGAGTTAACACTCGTGCAGACTTGAGAAAATTTGCAAACCTGTGACTTGAAAACAAAATGGAAACTTGAAAACCTATAGTGAAAATTGAACTTATGTATTTTCAAAACCAAATAAATTATGGAAGTTACATTGTTATGTATTTTTGTGATGTTTGTTGTATTGTATGATTTGGGGTTTAGGTTTGACTTAGTGCTTTGACCAAATCAGGATGTTTACCAAAGGCTTTGGGGGTATTGTTCTATGATGATGTTATGTATATAATCTTTTATACTTGACCATGGTGACGTGTCATGTATTTTTTATGTTGAGTTCTGATCAATGTTTGTTAGTTCTTTCCAATTCTTGTATAGAACTAAGGTGAATGATATAACTTTTCCTGATGTAACCTTTGAGTCTTCAATCAGTTATCTTTTGATGCTTTCTAATTTCTTGTATAGAACTAAAGTGAATGTGTAACGCCCCGCCAAGGGATCCAAAAGAATTAACCTAAAGTTTCACTAAGTTTGCTAAACATTTTTTTTTTTAAAAGTAAGAAAGTATGACATACACATCAAACAAGTAGTAGCGGAAGCAATAACATGTAATCATCGACAAACATACATTGCAAGTTACATTTCTTAAAGATCCCAAGACGTTGAGTCACGTTTAAATTTAATTAATTCTAAGTCTAACAACTAACACATACATATAAAAGAATAATCAGAAACTCCAATGTCCATAATATACATTTGTTCCGAATGCTCCTTGGCAAATTAATTCGGAATGCTCATTCATCCACTGTACATGTCACAGGGTATGAAAGGCTTAAAAGAATATACATACGTAAAGATCAAGATACAACATCCTCAAATCCATGATACAAAGTACAGTAAAAATATATGAAACTATTCACCATACATGATACATCCATACATCCATAATGATAAAACATCTATCATAAAATCTAACCATCCATCATACTAATCCAAGAACATAGTGAAGGTAAATGCCAATTACGAAATCTCCAGCCACGGTGACCACGGAACGGATCTCATTGGTAAGAGTAAAAGCACTACCACCCGACCGCGTGGAACCTAAATGGTCCACTCCCACCGTGCTGAGGAGATAGTCTCAAGTCCCAAATAGGATAACAAAACCTATAATCATAAATACTCTCTAAGTCCAGGAAATCCTATAAGTATGCTAACTCAAGGGTTCCTAAAATGACCGACATCTAAATCCCAGAGGTACCACAAGACACGTAGGAAACCTAATATGCAAGCGGGAAAGTGTCATCGCAAAAGTCATGTAGAAGTTACCCGAGCAATCCCTTAGGAATCCCGGGTCCCTACTGATCCTGCGGCCACTAGTATCCTCTCGTACTGACGAGGCATACTATGGTATGCAAGGTCGTAACCAAGCGTCCTCTCTACCCCATCCTAGTCTGTACTAGCACTCATGGCATGGGAGAGAACATACAATTATCTTGTTAGGTTCATTTTCTCTCATTTAGTGTAAATGTTTTCACTTATTAAAAACGACTTACAATGGGTTTCTCAAGGCAGCCACTTAGGGCTCCGACCCCCATTGCAAGCCACTTCCCGACTCTACACATAGATAACCTACCCTAGCTCATGAACTCATAAATCAAAGAATCATAATAAAACCATCTCAGTCCTATGCGAGCAACTGAAAATATCATAAAAAGATAATCCACAAAATATATCAGTTCTTCATGAGCAACTAAAAACATCAAATAGTAATCAAGTAATCACGACAGTTCTCCATTAGCAACTGAAGGCATCAATGATAAGTCACAAAATCCAATGGTTCTCTAATGAGCAACCAGAAAGTAATACAAGTATAACTGATCGAGACTCAGAAATGGTTAAGTTAGGTATTCTCAAATACATACATCTCAGCTTCACACAAGGAAACTGGAAAGCAATCACAAACAGTAAACACAATCATGTCATAGAGCACTTCATCACATTACCATGGTCAGGTTAAGAAAGATCGAGACCAAATCATCAAGACATCACATTCACAAACCCCGAGCCTCTGGTAACAACCTGAACTGGTCAACGCTAAACCAACCCCAAAACATTCAAAGTACAAAGACAACATCAAAGTCTCAGAGATTGGATCTGAAAGTATATTATTTAAGTTAAGGTAAGGTTTGTGTTTTAGTTCAATGTCGAATTCAAGTAACAAAGTTTTCACAACTACCCTTTTTCGAATAACCCAGTTCTATAATAATTTACATTAAATCAGTATCCAATTTTATAATTTAGTCAAATAACATTCCTTATTAATTAACTTAATTAAACTAATTTTAATTAAATTAATTAATATTTATTAGATCTAATTAATTATTTTAATCCAACCAATAATTGTTAATTTATTAATATTTAAACAAAATTATTAATAAATTACAATTTACAACTATAACAATGCAATTAATATTTATTTATTAAATATTAAAAAAAATTAATATATTATAAAAATTAAATATATTATAATTTTTTATTATTTAAAATTTTTAATTAAATAAAATTCTTTTTTTTTAATAAAAAAAAAAAAATTAAAAAAAAAATTTAAAAACCGAATTCCCAACGTTTATAGCCCGTCGGCTTTGGCCGCAGGCCTGCGGTCGCAGGGCCTGCGGCGGCATGTACTCTGTACCTGCCGTCGCAGTACCTGCGCCGACAGTGGGGGCGGGTACAGGGTAATTCCCTCCCCCCCACTTTATTAAATTTAAATATATATATATATTTTTTTAAATTAAATTTATTCTAATACAAATAAAATTAGTTTTTTTATTTTAAAAATTAATTTTGTTTAATTAATTAATTAATTTTTTTAATTTTTTAATAAAAACAATTTCTTCCAAAGGGGTAAATATGTAATATATAAATATATATATATATTTATATATATATATATATATATATATATATTTATTTATTTTTTTATTTTCTTATATTTTTTTTATCCAGAACTTTTCAATTCATTAAAACAAAACCCTTATTAAATTAGATCTTAATTTCTAAATCAAGAAAACAATGGTTCTAATTAATTCATCCAGTCTCCATGGATACAAAAATTATTGACGAATAATTAATAACTTCACAAGATTTGAAAGCTTAAAACTTTTATCACAGAGAATTCAGATCTACAAACCCCAGACACGAAGAAGACAGGAAGGGATAATTGCATATTT
Source organism: Cupressus sempervirens (assembly GCA_028749045.1). Lineage (NCBI taxonomy): Eukaryota > Viridiplantae > Streptophyta > Pinopsida > Cupressales > Cupressaceae > Cupressus > Cupressus sempervirens. The sequence continues at coordinate 505,178,983 of CM053785.1, forward strand.
AATGGATAAAAAACACAAGACCCTACCTGATCCTGATGCTATTATGCAACCTCCAGAAAACTGTATGCGAATTCGCTCCTCTCAATAACCTTCCCCTTCAAGACTTTCTTCGTATCAGCCTTCTGAAATTTGCTTCCAAAAATTGTCTTCCTCCCAAAAATTCTCGTCCAAATTCGTATATCAAAAAAAATGAACCCCCAAAGTTGTGATAAGCAAATTCTTCTCAATTCGGGGCACTAATTGTGCGTTTACCCGAGAAGACTCTTTGCACAACTCAGTTAACTCAAATTAACTTTTATTATCTTTTCTAATTCTTTTGCATTCAACTTTCATGCACAATAAGTTGAATGATTAAATAACTTTATTTAAAATTTCACTTGACTTCAATTCTTAATTAATTTATTACTTTAAATCTTATGTGCACTTTTAAGAAATTAAAATAACATTATTAATTTTTATAATTTAATCTTTTAATTTAATTCTTATATTTAACTCATGATTAGATCATGCGATCTAGAATTCTTAATAAATTTATATCTTTCAACTTTTTAATTTATTTTAGAACTTAATTGATAACATATTTAATTAATTTAAATAACAATAATATTTAGCATTTATTTAAAAATGAACTCCAAATATATTATTATTAAATTAAATAAATATTATCTTGTTCTAAATATATCTTAAACTTTAATTTCCAATTTTAATTCTTTTATTTAATTAATTAATTAATTAATTAAATATAAAGATATCATAACAATTCCTTATTAAATTAAATCATTAATTAGTCTTTTTAATTAGACTTAATTAATAGAAAATACACCAAGGACTCATAAAGCAACATACGAAAACCCATCATAGAAAAATACATACCAAATCAAACAGAAGGGTTATAATCACAAAATTACATCATTTGATGCATTCGGAGGGTACTAACTCAGATACTTGTCCTAATTATCAATTAGGACAATTGGCTAGAGGGTTTAGGATTTGGACTTAAGAGTTTATCTCCCCTCTCTTACCATTGAGATAGTGCGATAGGGTACGCTCATCCTGACAATTCAGGGAAGTCGATACCCGGTACCTGCAACCTGCATAAAATCCACGCATGTACAAACACAATATTCTAAGCTAAACAGGCAATGGCAGGAAGTGGTGCATCGTGTAGATCCCGACTAGCAGGTGACTACGACTCCCTTCCTTAACCATATCAGAAACACCATACATAAATAAAACAGCACGCACACCATACACATGCAGTATGGGGTAAGTATCCATAAGAGGCACATGAAATAATAAGCCATCCAACTAATCATCATCGATAACTAAAACCATTGAATAATCATCATACATGCATGAAATATAGAGTACCAAGTAATCTCATCATATAATAACTGAGTGTAAACATCATCTGATAATCTCTAAAATAATAATACTACTCATCAAACATAAATTGGCCTAAAAGAGTTTGACAATCATAACATAAATGTAGCTCGAAAAATGTAAACTAGGGGCAGGCACTACAGAATGGTGTGACTTTTTTGGTATAACCTTTAAGTTTTTTGATTGATTATCTTCTAGTGCTTTCCAATTGTTTGTATAGGACTAAGGTGATGATTGTGATTTGTCTTGTGGTGCTTTCCAATTGCTTGTATAGGACTCAGGTGAATGTTATGATTTGTCTTTAGGTGCTTTTTGGTTGCTTGTAAAGAACTGAGGTGATTACTATATTTTAGCTATAGGTACTTTCTTGTCACTTGTTAAGGCCTAAGGTGAAAATTGTGATTCTATGATTTGTACTTTTATGAGCCTAGGATAGGTAATCTATGTGTACATTGTGAAGTGGCTTGCAATGGAGGTCAGAGCCTAGAGTGGATGCTTGGGTAACCCATTGTAAGTTATTTTAGTAAGTGATAACATTTCATCAAATAGGTTTTAAAATAAATTAATAAGAGTCATTGTTTTTCCTCGCCCATGCCTCAAGTGCTAGTACAAGCTAGGATGGGTGTAGAGAGGATGCTTGGTTGTGACCTTGCTTCGTTAGTAAGCCTTGTCTATACAAAAGGATATTGGTGCCGCATAGAGACACTGTTGGAATTTACAAGTGGGAAGAATACTTCCGAGAAGGGGGGGGGGGGGGGGGGCGGTGAATCAGAAGTAATTAACTTTAACCTCTAAAACTTTATAACTAAAATCAATCACATGCATGTAACACATCTAATTTACATGAAAGTAAAGACATGCATGAAAATAGATAACACAGGATTTGATCACCCAGGAACCCTCCAAAATGAGAAGGTAAAATTGGGGTGAGGATAACACCCACAACTTATCACTAAAACAATATATAACTGGTTAAGGTTACAAAGTTTGACCATCAACAATGGTCTGCCTTGTGAAAGACATGCCCTGTTAAAGGTTCCAACTCACTATTAAATGTGACTTGTCTAAAAGATTTACAAACACTCACTTGGAATGTCATCCTATTAAAGGATTTACAATATGGCTATTAAACCAACCTATCTTCATAGGATTTTCATTCTCCTAATACAATGGCTAGAAAGTATAGTAGAATGTGTTGACCTGATAACTTATAATCCTCAATTGTTGATTTTAGATCCTTGTCTTGTCTAATCTGATCTGATCCTTCTTGATCTGATATGACTTTGTTCGAAGTGCTGATACTCTATTCTGATAACTTGATTCTGCAATGTTGTTCTTCCTCTAAATCTTCACACCCCTTTCACTTCCTTTAAAAATTCACTAACATTTTGTCATGCATTCTCATACAACATTGAATTATGGGGTTTTGATCTCCTTAAAAAGGTTTCGAGACTTAGGGTTAGGTATGAATCTACGATTGAGATTCATCCATCTTTCCCTCTCAAATCTTTCCATTTTTCTGATTGGTTGCATGTTCTTTCCATTTTTCTAAATGGATGCATGTTGATTACATAGGGAATGTAATAGATTTGATCTTATCTTTTAATCCTTCGAGATTCATCATATGTCAACTCAAAAATAGTTTACATCTAAGTTTGTGAAGGCACAAACTCTTATGCTGATTTTGGGTTACTCCCCCTTTTTGATACTTATGTCAAAGGGTTCTATACATTAACTGATACTCAGCCAAAAAGGATTTATTTACCTCCATAACAATCTTTAGAGTAGCATCCCAATTGTCTAGTGCAATTTCCAATGCTTTGAGCTGGATGGTTGTCTCAGCTATAAGGTGAACTAGGCCTTCTAGTGTAGAAACATTGTAGTATTTCTTTAAAACATTCTCAACATAGGCCAGTTCCTTTTGCAAAAATTCCATGTGAGGGGTGATGGCAGATTGAATTTGTATTAGCTTGGCCTTGGTGTTTTCCTCATCTGTTGATAACTAGTTCCTTCTAAGTGTGAAGCGTAGTAGCAAAATGCTTCTCACTCTGAGCTGGATCCTTGGGTAGCTACATGCTTGATATTTTTAGGTTCCTCTCCAAGCTCATTATCCTTTGGTTGGTCTCTTGCATGAAAATTGATGGATCACATAACTTTGAGTACAATGAGAATATGTTCTCAAGTACTACTTTTACCTTTTCTATCTTTTTGGCCAGCTCCACTTGAGATAGTGCTATTTCACTTGATATTCATTCATTCACCTTCATTTGGAACTTCCTTTTAGACCATTCTAATAATTTTGCATTAGTGTCTAGGTCTTCATTCTATACCCGATCCACTATATTGGATAATTGTTCCATAATTGGCTTGGTTTCATCAGGTACTTGCAAGCTGAATGCATCTAACAAGATGTCTTTTATCTCTATCAATGCTTGTCTCTACTTGTACTCATTTATGAGTATCTCTTGTTTCTTTTTCTTCTCCAGTGCCTCTTGCACTTTATTTATTTGATCTATATTCATGGTTTTATAGTCATACCTAGGAATGACTATCTCTTCATCAAGGATAGGGTCTCCATAGTGAATTACCCTTGCAACCCTTGTAGAGCTTGAGCCTGGTGCTCAAATTTGAAGTGGTACTACTTTAGTGCTTGGCTGTTGTGTTGTTCTTGTAGGGGTCCCTATTGTAGGCAAGTTTATTAGTGTTTGTATTGCCTCTTGATCTTTCTCCTTAGGGGTCTCCTCCTCTTTTGCTCTACCTTGATCAATTATTATGATCTAAGGTAGTGCACCTTGTCCTTGTGCAGTAAGAATAGAGGTATCCTTCTATCCAATTTGATCTTTTACTTGCTCCACGACAACTGTTGTGACTATAATTGTGGAGTTAACCTTAGCTGGTGTGTCTTGTGTAGCTTACTCTTGAGGTTGTCCACTTGTAGCTATTTGGATATGTGAAGGTGGTTCTTGTGGATTCACCTTCTCCTTTGTGATATCAACTATTGCCTTTTGTAGTTCTTGCACACTCACCAAGACTGGGTTAGTACATAATTGTGATTGTAGAGTAGTCCAGTGAAGGATATTTTTAAGGTCCTCTACAGTTAGTGGGTTTATGTTCTGACCATAAGTGTCAGGAACATCTTGTACAATTATTGTATCTACAGGTGTGGGAGTTACATGTGGAGGACTTGGTGGAGGTAATTGTGTGTCTTGCACACTTTGATCTATCTATTGCTATTCAGTAGTTTCCATTTCACTCTTTTGTGCGTCCTTCTCCACTGTAACATCTACTTTATTATTTTCTCCTTCTTCTTCCTTATCATTCTCATCCTCTTCTTCTTCTCCATTATTTCTCCCTCAAAGGGATCTTCTTGTCCTTCCTTTACAATTGTGAGGCCATAGATTACTTTCCACATTAAAGTGGACTTCTTCACAACATCCTCAATTTTATTTTGAAGTATACTGAAGGCTCTATACTTGGGTGCAAATTTTCTCCCATGCTTCTTATTTTCCTTACTTATTTTCCCTTTAGTAAGTTCAGGCATAACATGAGCCAATGTTGACTCTCTTATTTCTTTTTCCATATTCAAGCAATGATGCCATTTATTTTCTATAATAGAATATAACTCCTTAGGCATTGTATTGTCAAGTTCAAGTGGAATATTCATGAACTTTGCCATCATGGTGTAGACTGACTCTTCCACCATGTTTTGTTCCTCTCTAGTCAACTTATTGAAATCAATACCTTTTAATCTAGACAAGTCTGCATTATCTCTAATATTGTCACAAATATTCTCTAAATCAAATTTAGTGGTGTGACTTACCACTCTGAATTGTCCATTGTCATCAAACTCTATTGTTTCTTTATCTAATTCAGGAGGTACTACATATTTTCTTCTCTGCTTCTTATTTTTTGGTCCTCCCTACTCCATAGCCTTCTTCATTTCTTGTTCCTTAGCCACCTTTGTTATAGCTCTTGTGTCTGCCCTTGTGGTAGGTTTTTGCTAGGCTAGGTTTAGCAGTTTTCTTTCCTCTAGGCTAAGTTGTAGGTTATTTTTGTGCCTTTTCCTTTTTTGTCTCTACCTTAGGTGCTTCCTTGGTTTTCTCCTCCTCGGCACCTTCTACTTCTTTAGCATCTTCACCCATGCCTTGGGTCAATGCAAGTGGCTCCTAGCCCTATTCTTCTTCTTCTTCATCTTCTTCTTCTTCTTCCTCTTCTTTTGTCGTGCCTTCACCAAATTTAGCTTTAAGCTTCTTGACCAATTTGTCCTTTTTTCTTCAAGGTTGAAGCATTTTTCAATTCCATGTCCACTTTGGATCTTACAACATCATAAGTGCCAAAGGGTTGGGCACTTTTATCTACTTCCTCTACAAGTAGAGCAATGATTGTTGTAGATGCCTCATCAATGTTGATTTCATATCCAAGTGGCCTCAACCATCTTACCCTTGGTACTACTACTTGGATGTATGTGAAATCAATGTCTACTAGAAAACATATGTCATTAATGTACTGCTCAAATAATGAAACAGGTATCTTGAGTCTCTATTTCATAGACTTCTTGAAGTCTTCAAAATAGTTGGTCATAATGGTCTCAAAAAATTTGCCCCCATCTGCTCTATGTATTCATTTACTTTATGCTACTATTGACCTGTTTGTTTTCCAGCTTATCTTTCCAAAAGAGGGGAATTCATTTTGAACATAGAAAAATGTGCATATCAAAATTGCTCCAAATTTACATTGAGCACCCTTGGACCTTCTTATGGCTCCCAAATTTTCCATAATCTATTGTAGTTGCAATTCAGCTAGATCATAAGTATGATCCTTTTTGATAAGTTTATAACCAACATTCACTGCAATACAGGGAACATTGTTGAGTTGGCTTGATTGGTAAAATTTATGGGATATGACTCTAACTACAAATTAAACAAGAGGGTCTTTGATTGTGTCTATTGTCATCCCTCTCTTGTTCCATTTTCCCCTGGTGTTCTTCTCTATGGCTTCTTTAGAATCACTCCTTAGGGTTTTAGGTCGTTCTAGGGTTGGATACCTGATCACCCTATGTATAATTCTTTTGGATATTTTAACAAGTCCATCCTCCAACCAAAGGCTTCCATCATGGATTTGACTCAACACAATTCTAATCCATTTTGTCTTGAACATAGTTGGAAAATCTAGGGCACAGGTTAAGTGCTTCTTCTCAACAATTTGAAATTCTTCCTTCAAAACTCCATTCTCACACAATTTTTCATATGCCTCCTTGATTTCCATATCACCTATTGCACCAATCTTGCAATTGTAACATCTTCTTACATCTTGCACCATCGCCACTCTAGGTGGAATTATAGATAAACCTCCGACAGGGTCGTTTGTGTATGTAACCTCAGGATTGGTCTAAAGTCTAGTTGTTTAACTTCATTACTCACTAATTGAACCTCAAACAACTCTTTTTATTAAGGTTTCCTAGAGCTAGAGGCCATTTCTACAATCTAGGGTTTCAAAACTTAGAAATAGCGAAACTGCGTAGCTCGACACAAGTATAAATACCTTAAAATCGATGAAATGGTGCTGAATGTGTTGGAATCTGCTCAAATGCTTGAATCTCCACTTGGAAATATTTTATTCTCTCTTATTTCTTTTTCTTTGTGATTGTGATAATGAAAAATGATTGAAAACTCAACCATATACCCTTCATTTCATAGCATTTAATGCTTAGTGCTTGTACAATTGTCTGCTCGACTCCTTAAGAAATTTTGCTTTACTCAGCTTCCATTTTCTTTCCAACACTCAACATACACTAGAGTTTCACTTGCTCGACTTCAATACAAATTTCCCTTCACTCAACATCTACTGCTAACTCAGCTCCTACTAACTTTGACATGCAACTTGACATGTACTAGGTCTTTACTTAGCATTTGAGGACAACTTTTCTTACTCGACAACACTTGTGAAAACTTGAAGTTTTAACTTTGCATCTCTATTCATGCTAATCTATCCTTTTTAGTACTTACTTGTCTTGAAACTGATGTATAATAAAGCATTGTATATCAGTTCCACATACCTTCTTTTGCTTAGTTGGATGAAGTGTGACCACTTGACCTTTTAGGTGAAGTGATCCCTCTATTGGATGTGTTGTTTCCATCTTTCTTCTTCCCCATTTTATTCATTTCTCCTCTGATGTGTTTAACATCTACCTTCCCTTTTCCTTTGTTGAACTCAAAGTTAGGTGCCTTTGACCATGTTGGGAATTTCTTGATAATGTGGCTAGTCTTCAAACAACTGAAGTATGTAGTTTGGCTCAACCATCTGTTGTAGCTTCCACTAAAATGTGTTCTTATACAATTTTTAGCGATGTTTCCATACTCTTGATAGTAGTGACAACTCTGCCTAGTGTTGTAGTCCCAATTGTAGTGATGTCCATGACGTGCTGGTTAGTTTGGTGTCCACATAGGCTTTGATTTGCATTCAAAGGCTCTATGTCCATAATTTTTGCAATTGTAGCAGTGACCTTCAAGTCTTGGTGTTCTAATGGTTCTAGTCCTACAGTCATGTGCTTGATGACCTTGCTTATTACACTTGTGATAGTGACCCATATTCTTAGGTTTGTCATGCTGATTAGCATTCTTGCTCATGCACACATTAGAGGTATGTCCTTTTTTACCATAGAAATAACAAGTGGGTTTAGTGTTCTTACCTTTGTTACTTCTTTCTTCTACAGTCTTAGATGACTCTCCTTTTTTAGTGCTGGTGTATCCTAGTCTTGAAGCATCATTGTTGGATCTTGGTGATTTTAGAAGCTATTCAAAGTACTTGATAGCTTCATTAGGTTTGTTGAAGCTTTCTACAATCTCCTTCTCTCTTCTCAAGTCATTTTGCAGTTGTTCATTTTGCATCTTTAGTGTGGAGATCTCAATGTCCTTAACATTCAGCTCATGATGTGCATTCATCATTTGGCTTAGGGTGTCTAGCTACATGTTAGAAACTCTTGCAAGCTCAATTGAATTTTCCTCCAATTTGTTGGTAAGGTTTCTCTTGTATTCTTCTATCATAGCCTTATCTTCAATGGCTCTTTTCTTCTGTTCAGTCACTTCACAAAGCATCATGGCTTGTGATTCTTGTTCTGTGAGGCCTCGCCCCGACCCTTCGTAGCCTTAGTTATTACTTTATCATTTTGATACTCACGACTCGAGATGTCGAGACATTATCTGATACTTAGAACATACTATATGATTTCATGTTATGTGATGTTACTTTCAGATATATTGATGTTTGTCATTTAAGGCTTTATGTTTATGTATGATGATGAATTAAGTAAAATGAAGGATTAACAAATTGATTGTTGGGATCTTTATGATTAAGAATTAAGTAGGATGTAGAAACCCTTATTGATGTACGTTTTAATTTATGTGATTCCTGATACGTATATATATACATATGTACATGTGATTTTACGGGACTACTGATGTGTGCAATGAGTGTGCAGATATTTTAGCCGAGGAAACCGACGGAGGAACATAACTGATCTCTATTTGTTAATTTTGGAAACTTGTTGTTCGTAATTCAAGTATTGTATTGTGAGATGTATGTATGTATCTTTTCGTGATCAGTAAATGTTAATGTTCATAAACTGTGTTCTTTTAGTGTCACTTGATACTCGTGAATTGTGTATGCTCTTCAGTGTGTTGATTAGGGTTAGTTGTGTACCCTTTGGACCTTAGTTGGTTTAAGTTAGTGTTAGTTTTCTAATTGGGTTCTTAATCGAGTTTAGTCATCCTTAATTCGGATTAGTGCTTTATCTGTATTGTTAGAGTTGTTAGATGGTCCTATTTTATTCCTAGATTTTGTTTGGCTCTAACCTTTTTCCTAAGGCTTAAAACATGAAATTATTATACCCAAAGGGTATGGGTATGGGTTAGGGGTCTTTTCCAACCCCTAAGCCCCTTTTATTGACTTTTGAGGCCACTCAAAAAGTCTCTTTTTGCTTTTGTGCGAAAATTGACTATGGCTACCATGAGTTTCATTACCCCACCTCATCTTAGTGTTTAACCATAGTGTGGGTTTAGTTAGGAGTTTCTAAAATTGTAAGTAGGTGGGAGTAGTTATGGATCCTTTTGGTGGTTGAGTTTGAGGCTTATTTAGAGGCCCTTCTTGGACTAGTGGAGGTTGTTACCCAATCTCTACATTTAGAGAGGAGTTCTTGAAGATTGAAGGAAGGAAGGGGAAACTCTACTCAAACTTGTTCATTTGCCATTACCTCTTTGTGCAGGTAGGAATTCTCATCTCCCTTGTTCAGATTTCATTCTTGTTTCATGCTTATGCTACCTTGTTGTTGTTTGAATGTTTGTATGTTTGTGGGTATGTTGGGAAGATTTGAAAACCATGTTATTTTGGATGATTTCTTTTTATGTTTATGTTGGAAATTTTGATATTTTCTTGCATGGGAGTTTTGGTATTACTCACCCTTGGATAGGGCAGAAGTGACCAATTTTGGGAAAGGTCTGTTTAGTCGGACTCCAACCAGTGTAGAGTCTCTTCTCAGGATGAGAAGAGGGAGAAAGGGTAGGGTGTTATGGGCCCCTACCTATCAGCACAAACCTTGTATGGTTATGTTATGTCGAAATGGAAGAACGGAAGTTCTTGGTTTATAGCCTCGATTGGGCATCTGTTTGGTGTTGTGCTTGATTTCTCCTGGTTGGAAGAATCCACCTTTCCCTAGTTTTTATTCATTGTGAATCCTTTTGTGAAAACCTTGTGTGAATATGCATGGTTGAATGTTTCTTGGTCATGCTTGTTGTCACCTGATCAGAATTCTGTTCCATCCATGGTTCTAGAAATGTGTTGTAGAAAATATTATAAATCCCTTGATGAGGATCATGAAGAAAATTCAATTAAATTGTTGAAATTTGGGATTGATATCCTATGTAATTTGTATTTTAAAATTTGTTGTAATTGGCAATGAAGCCGGGTTTTCTTCCTAATTCTTTCCTGGCTGAGCCTTTGAATCAGGTTTACCAATAAAATTGGTGTTTGAGTATAATTGTTTTTCATGTGATTCAATCAAAATTTTAAATTAGATGGATGCATATCAGAAAATAGGATGAAATTGATGTCGATTTAATTTGGTAAAATTTCAAGTTTTCTTATAGGTTAGAAACAAAAAAATTCTATTATGAATGAAAGATTAGTTTTGTGATTAATGGAGTTAAATCAATTCTTGCATTATAGTTAAAATGGATCATTCAAATCCTTGGCATATTCAATTTGAAATGGGTTCTATTAGATTTATTGAAAAAAAAATATAACCTCCCTTGGTAAATCAATCAATTTCAATTTTTTTTTTTATATATATATACTTGCCTTGAAATTTCTATTCTTAGAAAATTTTCATAAAAAAAAAATGAGTTGCAAGAGAGTAAAACTCTCTGCCTTTTGTATGGGAGAGGCAATCAAATAGTTTTGTGCAACAGAGAATATTCTCTATGATTCCTTATTTTTGTTTTTAAATTTGAAATTAATAATCAATAAAAAAGATTATGCATAACTAAATAAACACTATACAATATCCTAAAATATCTATTGCTACCTATAAAACTTTAATACATCAATGCTTTTCCTTCTTTGGTGGATGTCATTTTGGAGGGAGGATTAAAAAATGTTTTAATTGTTTTGCAAGTCAGCTATCATCACATGGGATGACGTCACCCCTTGTCCCCTCCATTTATGGATGCTGAGTTTTAAAAAGGTTAAATTTTTGTTTGAATTTTGTTTCACATTGGTCACCTATCCCTTACATGCTTTAGCCTGCGCATGGGATGAAAGTCTTTGCCCTGCGCTTGGCTTGCATAGGGCAGAGCGCTATCCTAAGGACAACGCTTGGGAAGCACTCCTTGGGAAGTGCTGCCCAAGGAATAGGGGTAGGGGGAATGTAGGGATAGAATAGGGGTACAGGGGGTAAATTATATGTTAAGGGTTTGGGTTAGTTGTTGTTTTTTTTTTAATAAAGTTAGGTTAAGTTATGATATTAGTTATAGTGTTTAGTTTAGTTTTTAAATTAAATTAGTTAGTTTTAAATTTTAAGTTAGTTTTAGTTTAAGTATTATGTTAGAATGTAAGTTAGTTAGTATATGTTAAGTTAATTTACATTCTTTTGTTAGTAAGTAGTTAAGTTAATATTTGTTTTAGTTTTAGCATGTTAGTATTTAAGTTAGTTAATTTATTGAAGTTTTATGTTAGTTATTGTTTGTTATTTGTTAAATATTAATAATTTTAGTTAATTGATTAATATGTTTGTTTTAATGTTAATTGGTTTAAAGATATATGTTAATTCATAAAGAGTTTTAGTTTAAAATTAGTTTAGTTTAGTTGCTTGTATTTTGTTAAGTGTTAGTTAATAGATTAGTTTGGTTGCTTATAAAAAGTATTAAATCTAGAAAGTTTCCTTAAATAATTTAAAAATCAATAGTAGATATAATGTTAATTAAGTAATGGTTATAATAAGAAATCAATTAGTCTTAATTTAAAATTATAGACGTAAGTTAGTTTCGATTTCGATTCATTCAATTGTTAGATATTATGGATATAATCGTTAAATTTAGATTTAATTTCTTTTAATTAATTTTTTTAATGTATTTAGTTTTGGTATTAAAGTAAGTCTGAATTTTTTAGTACTAATTAGTTTTAGACTTCAGGTCATTGTCTATTTAAAATAGGTTTTAATGTCAATGTTATTTGCTTAGTTGTTTCATTAAACTAATTTTGTAGTCATCTACATCATTTTTTTAAAATAACTTTTACTATAATGTTGTATAAGAAATGTAAGAACATAAGTTTATCGATATCAATCTTAACGATGTAATCGTCCTCATGTTTATAATCTTAAGATGTAATGTAGAGAACTTGTACTTAAAATGTTATCTCAATCATTTCATCTTAGAGAACTTTAATTAATAATTATAATTTATATTAAAAAAAGAAGAAGAAGTGTGTGTGTGTTTTGCCCCCGTAGTTTGGGTATGACATGTTCAATCTTCAAAGTTATGATCTCTTCTACTTTAGCTCTATTCTTCTCCATCAGGTCTACAATTGCTGCATCAAACTCCTTGGAATTTCCATTAGGAAACACTTTTCAGGTGTTAATCTCCTTGTACTATATATCATTCTTAGATATGGCAATATCTCTTCTTCTCTTTAAGGATTTCCTCAATTCTTCTCTAGCTTCTTCTAGAGAATGTAGAATGAGATGTATCTTAATCTCCTAGTTCTCTATGATCTTCCCAAATTTGTAGACTTCCATTTCTAGATCTTTTTCTCCAAGATGTAAGGATTCTCCTTGTGAGAACTTAGCTCTGATACCAATTGTTGGAATTTACAAGTGGGAAGAATACTTTTGGGGGGGATGGGGTGAATCAAAAGTAATTAACTTTAACCTCTAAATTTTTTTAATTGAAATCAATCACATGCATGTAAACATCTAATTTACATGAAAGTAAAGACATGCATGAAAATAGCTAACATAGGATTTGATCACCCAGAAACCCTCCAAAATGAGAAGGTAAAACTGAGGTGGGGATGACACCCACAACTTATCACTGCAATAATATGTAACTGGTTAAGGTTACAAAGTTTGACCATCAACAATGGTCTATCCTATGAAAGGCCTGCCCTATTAAAGGCCCCAACACACTATTAAATGTGACCTATCTAAAAGATTTACAAACACTCACTTGGAATGTCACCCTATTAAAGGATTTACAATATTGCTGTTAAACCAACCTATCTTCATAAGATTTTCATTCTCCTAATACAATGGATATAAAGTATAGTGGAATGTGTTGACCTGATAACTCACAATCCTCAATTGCTGATTTCATATCCTTATCTTGTCTAATCTGATCTGATCCTTCTTGATCTAATATGACTTTGTTTGAAGTGCTGATACTCTATTCTAATAACTTATTCTACAATGTTGTTCTTCCTCTAAATCTTCACACCCCTTTCACTTCCTTCAAAACTTTGGTAGTGTTCTCTCATGCATTCCCATACGACATTGAATTATGTGGTTTTGACCTCCTTAAAAAGGTTTTGAGACTTAGGGTCAGGCATGAATCTACAATTGAGATTCATCCATCTTTCCCACTCAAATCTTTCCATTTTTCTGATTGGTTGCATGTTCTTTCCATTTTTCTAATTGGTTGCATGTTGATTGCATAGGGAATGTAATAGATTTGATCTTATCTTTTAATCCTTCAAGATTCATCATATGTCAACTCAAAAACGGTTTACATTTGAGTTTGTGAAGGCACAAACTCTTATGTTGATTCTATGTTACTCAGTACTAACTGATTACTGATGCTCGACACACATAGAAACTCTATCTTGCTCAACACCTATACTTTACTCAACATATATATTGGCTCAACATCAATTGTCTCTCGACACTTGAAACTTGCTCTTAGCATCTGAATAACTCGACACCTATTGAATTTCTAGCTCAGCACATACTGTAGCTCGACATCTATATTATACTTGGCATCAACTTAGAAATTTCTTAAGTGTGTTGACACTCGATTGTCAAAACCAATCTGAGAGCAACAGACACTAGGGTGTCAGACTCCAAAGTGGTTTCCAGGGTAACCTTAGAGTTGGCTCATGCAATGGCACTTGCCCACTTGCATAGTAGATTTCCTACATTTCTTTGTTGTCTCTGAGATTAGATGATACTTGTGTCTTGATACCCCTTTGAGATAGTTTTCTTTTAGGTGTTTCCTTGAACTTAGATGTTGGTTATGCCTTGTTTTTTGTTATTTGTTTGAGACTTGAGTTTATCTCCTTAGCACGGTGGGTGTGGGCCATTTAGGTTCCATGAGGTTGGGTGGTAGTGCATTTTTATTATACCATAGAGATATGACCTGGGATGTCATTACTGGATGCACCTGTGCAATTGATCCTTTCTTTCTAATCTTGTGCTTTTTGTTGGATAGTTATACTCTATTGCATTGTACTAGATTATCAAAGATCTTATTGATGATGTACATTCTTTAAGCTTTTCATACCCTCTAACTTGTACAATGGATTATCATGCATTCTAGTATTGCCAAGTGGCATCCTATAATTCTATATTATTTAAATGGGTTTGTACTTGTGATTATTCTTTGATGTGGATTTGTTATGTATCAAATATAATATTAATTAAACTTACATGTGGTTCAACATCATGGGACCCTTAGGAGATTTCATATGTTTATGATGGTTGTATGTATGTGAGTTAATGCTTCTGCTATATTTATCTATTGTTGTTTAATTTTTATCTTATTAAAAAAAAGTTTGACAAAATTAGTGAAACTTTAGGTTAATTTCTTTTGGGTTCCCTGGTGGGACATTACAGATCTAGTAAAGTTTTAACATGAAGAATTTGGCTCAACAAATAACCTTTAGTTCAAAATAGATATGTATAACAAATAATATGATACAATAAACAACATAACATTACACAAAGCATAAATACAAATATAGACAACTTGACACAATGTTTTATAAAGGAAAACCCTTAAGGATGAAAAAACACATTTGAATCTTTTTTATTCTACCTCATATAGTGTTTATTAGGGACTCACTAGCCAAAGTAATACCTCACATAGAATACATAACTTCACTAGCAAAAACATTGCCTCACATAGCAACTAGCAAAAGCACCCAATTGACAATCATGCAATAAACAAGAAGATTTCAATATAGTGGGACACTTTGTTTTCGTTCAATTCACATTGAAATATTTTCTCATTACAAACTCAACAATATTATACTTTCTTCATTGTAGGAGTTTGGTGATTGGAATGGGTTACAGAATGGGTGGTGAGCTAAAGAAGCAAGAGCCTACAAATTGTAAACATTGGAAGGAGAAAATGATAGTCTAGAATATTCTTCATAAAGGTAAGGTTATTGATTACCTTGAAAGGTCGCATGGCTATAAACCCCATATTACTAAAAAAAAAATAGAAACTGGGC
Source organism: Cupressus sempervirens (assembly GCA_028749045.1). Taxonomy (NCBI): domain Eukaryota; kingdom Viridiplantae; phylum Streptophyta; class Pinopsida; order Cupressales; family Cupressaceae; genus Cupressus; species Cupressus sempervirens. Next base: position 505,194,364 of record CM053785.1, read on the forward strand.
TTAGGGATGTTGTGACTTTGCATGGGATTTCTATGAATAAAATGGAATTGTTTATTGCAGAAATAATTGGGCTCTCTATCAGGGGAATAAAATTCAAGAAAGAGACTAAAATCTTGAATATTGCCCTGAAAAATAAATTTGAAGAACCCTGAAGAAGAAAGAAAATTGGTTAAGGAAGGGGACTTCTTCGATCTTAACCAAATTAAGGTTTTGTGGCAAGATGTCTTGTCCTGCATTCACAAGTATTTCATCCTTGATGGGAGATCCAAAAGAGTGCATAATTTTAATTTTTTTTTAAATCACTCCAGATATAAGGATAGGGTTTCTTTTCCATTTTGCTTGAAATATTCCTTGTTAAACAACCTCAATGCACATAGGAAAAAAAATTATAGGCCTAATCTTCATGAAGGACTGATCCTTCTTATTGAGGGATACTATAGGGAGAATGATATGAAGCTCTCTCCATTAACTAGTAAATTCTGGATAAATTTAGTGCTAAAACAGTCAAAATGCATAATGTTAAAATTGACGAGGTGAAGGAAATGGATACTGAGTTAGAGAGTGACTGGGGTAGTGAGAAGGAAAGTGCAAAGAAAAAGAAAATTAGGAAGGTTAAAGGTGAAGGGAAAAGTAAGAAAAAATCAGAGGTTAAAGAAGATAGCCCAAAAGAATAAAAGGGCACTCCAAAAGAAAAGAATGAGAAATAAGAGGAAGGAGAAACAAAGAGTGGATATTTTAGCTTGAATAATGAAGGGTACTCTGACAGTTAGGGTGACTCTATGGCTAAGTCACGTGGGATAGGGAGTAAACCCTGAAATTAAGAACCTTAACAATTCTTTGATCTCTTCAAAGGAAAAAGATATCGAGGTTACAAATAATACACCTACTAATGAAGTTGTTGAGGAAGAGGGGTGCCTGATGGAAACCAAGAAGTATGATAATATGATGCTTACTACCCATGAGCCAAATACTGTTGATTCAATCAAGATAATTGATAAGGAGGAAAAGTATCTTGTCAGAGACATAAAATATATGCTAGAAGAGATCCACATTAATTCTGATCACCATGAGCTGAAGAGTGAGAATGAAGAGACTAGGTGAAGAATTTCAGTGGAAGGCTTTTGTATCTTGACAAAGCTAAAATGAAGGCATATGCGACTCTACTGGCTGATACATGGCACTATAATAAATTCATTTCATTAAAAAAAATGTTGAAGAGATGTAGAAGAATTTGGATATTGAAAGAAACAAAAGAATGGAGCTTGAAGGGAAAACTAGGAACATTCCTATGAAACTGATGGTCTATGAAGTTGGCCTAAGGCAACTGGTCAAGGATAGCAGACAAGATGGACATGATTACTACTAGATTATGTGCGGCGATAGATAGTTTGGGTAGGAGGACCAATGAGGAAATTATTTCTCATATACAAGCACAAATGACTAGTGGTCCTAGTAGGGCGACAAGGAAGAGTATTAAAAGGGCCATTGAATCTGCCCTTGGCTCCATTACTGGGGATATTCTTCAAGGGATTGTTGATACCACCAAGGATTTGACTAAGGCTGAGGAGTTCCAATGATAGGGTTGTCCTATTTTTCTTTTGCTGGTTATAATCATTGGTCTAGGTTTCTAGTTCTGTATCTCTGTGTTGGTTGTCTTTTACTATGGTTTTACTTTCTAGTTGTTTTTTTGTTAAAATGCTACTTGTAGGTTTTAGGTCCTTGTAAAACCTAGTTTTTTGATGATGTTACTGTAGGTTCCCAGTCTTTGTAAAACTGGGTAGACTCTTTATTATTGATCTTTTATTTTTGTATGGAGTTTTAGGTCCCCTCAAAACCTATTTTTACCTTAATCTAGAACTCAAAAATATTATATCAATCATTCCTTTCAATATGATGTACTCAATAATGTTAATCTACTTGTTTCTTGAAACAACCAATGAAAAACATGTCAACATGTTGTGACCAAGTCTATAGTCTCAATGCTATTGTTCTACATCCTCAATAAAGAATGCAACATAAATATTTTCAAAAAAAAAACTTACCAAAATTTATACACATTCTAGTAAAAAATTATTAAAATTCTCATTATACACTATTCTACATACTCAATAGACACTACTTTACAAACTCTCTTATAAGTTGTTCACTAAGGATATTTGCAAATACTTCACATTGACAACATTAGAAGCATTTAAACACAAGCTTGGTTATTGCGCTTTTAAACTTCCATTAATATGACATTAACACAATATACATATCATTACAGATGATTCTAGAGAGATTTACAACAAGAACCCTTACTGATCATATATATACATATTACTGAACAATGTTCAAATATTACACTCCCATTTGATTAACACAATGCACATTTAATTTTAGATTAATATTTGTATCTAACATCATCACCTTCACCATTATAACACTTTCTTTTTTCTACTCTGTGTAATGATATCTATCTTCTTTATAATAGCTAGATCAATTACAAAAATTGCAAAATGCAAACTACAAACCTTAAATTTAATTGTATCGCTTCCATCTCATTCCAAAAATTGTTGTTTACTGATCCATTTAAACACGTGTATGAAAACATGTTAGAAATCGTATCAACACCTTGGTGGGATCTCAAAAATAAACCTCAATAACATAGCATAAATTGGTGGTTACAATATGATTTATAATTTATTTTGTATTTATAAACTTGATTATACTTAGAATAGTGTATAATGATTTTTCGTAATATTGATTCAAAAGAAGTATTCATTAACCAATCTTGACAAAGGATTGATCCAGTTGGCTCTCGATTTCACAAGATTTATACTACATTTTGAAAATGCAAAGGAAAACCTAGGACTTAGCCAAAAGAAACCATAAGGGGTCTTCCAAAAAGCAAATCAATAGGACCAACTAGTAAGACTGCTCAAGACTTCTTCCCTTTGAACTTTGCAAGGTCTAGGTGGGTACACCTAGTAATTTATGACCTCCTTCCCACTAATACTATGCAACATAAATTCCCATTTAGTAGATAAATGCCTTTAATTCTTCTAATTCAAGAAATTTTAAAGGGGATAAGAAATGGCTAATTATCCTTACCTTTAAAACCTTGAATCAAGCATAGGCATACTCTTTAGACCTATAATATTGAAGTTCAAAGATTTGATTGATAAATTTTCACTATATAATCCCTCCTAGAATTCATCAATTCCTTGAATATGCTCATTTATTTATCCATTTGGGCTATTTCTCACAAAACTTGACTCATACATCAGATCTATCCTATCACTTGGTGAAAAGGAAAACTATACTTAATATATATCTCATTTCTTATCACATCTTCTTCTAACAACTCTTAATTTTTCTATCTTGTATCAAGCATTCACATAATCCATTAGATTATAAGAAAAATATGGATCAAGATATAACCCAAAATGAATTACAACCATTAGATTAACAACAAAATATGAATCAAGATATAACCCAAGCTCAAATTACAACTAAGATTTAACTAACTTTGTCACCAAATTTCAGAAAATTCAGAGTAATGAAAGAAGAGACAAGATCTAGATCAAGTAATCAACTAGTAAACTTATTTGTATTATCTCCATTGAAAATATACAAAAATTTTATCACAATTAGTAAGAAGACTTAGGTAGATTCAACCACTTAACTCTTAAACTTCTATTAATGATATTCTTGGAACACCAAACTATATAGTTCCATACCAACTCAAAGCATTAGAATATACATGTACCCCACCATGTGATCCAAAAGAAATTAACCTAAAGTTTCACTAAGTTTTTCAAACATTTTTTTTAATAAAGATAAAGATACAACAATAGATATAATATAATGAAAGTAATTAACATGCATTCATACATCAACAACACATAAACAGGGGTAATAAACATTAGCTCGATGGGCACTCTTTCAAAATTTGAATTAGTTGGTTCATTCGTAGGTGGGAAATTGGTCGGAGAGAATCTGGCTGGAGGTACAGACCCTGGAGGAATGACAGGGGATGTTGAGAAGTTTGCAGGGTCAAAATCTTTGGTCGATGTGGACAATGGAAAGTCTTTGGGCAATTCTGAACCTTTGTGTAGGGTTTGTATCCCACCATTGGTTTTCTTGTCTGCTTTTCATGTGTCAAGACATGATCTCGAGAAGGAGAAAGATAACATTGATTCTTTCAAGGAAAAGGTCCTCTGAAGGGCTGAAGCAAGGGGTCTCAGAATGAAAAATTTGGTCATCCCTGTTTGGCAAGAAACCCACTAAAAAATCTCTTTTCCTGCCGGTGACTGCTAAGACCTATTGGGAGAAAGGTGAGTTTCAAATTTTTATTCTAGATCCTTTAGTTGATTTTTCTGTGTCTTCCATGGATTTCACCCTAGTGGGTAAATTTTTAGGCGCAAGACTAGATCTTGAATCTCTTAGAAAAATGGTTAAAAGGAAATGGGTTATTAGAGGAGAGGTAGATATTGCTCCCATGTTGAATGGCTTCTTTTCGTTTATCTTCAACTATAAAGCAGACATGGATAGGGTTCTTTGTGGAGGACCATGGTCTTTTGGTAAAAGCTTTCTTACCATTATAAAATGGGAACCTAACATGGATCTTTCATACTCTTTTTTCTTAACCACTCCCATCTAGGCTAGACTTCCTGGGCTCCCTTTATAATTCTGGCATGAAGACATTTTTAAAGGTATTGCTAGTTCCTTTGGTGAACTTGTGGCATTGGATAATGCCATGACTTCTAGAACCAAACTTCATTGTGCCCGACTTTTTGTTAAAGTGGCAGACCTGAATCACCTCCCAGCTAAGGTGGATTTGATTTCCAAATTGGGTAAAAAACTCAAGAAATATTTTTTGAAGATCTATCTAATTCCTGCTATGCTTGTAAGAAGCAGGGGCATTTGGTTAAAAATTGTCCTTCCAAAAGTAAAAATCAGTCTAGTAGCGATTTGGATGGGAAAAAGAACAAGGTTCATCAAATGAAAGTATGGAAACCCAAAGAAGGCCATTGCCAAGAACAAAAGATTAATGAAGAACTTCAAGCTCCACAGGCTGAGGCGGATAAAGAGCTTGCTTCTAAGGAAGCTAACTCTGAGAAAGAAGGTCTTGGTTTACATTTTGAAACCAATTTACCTGAACAAAGATTAGAAGATCAGGCAAATTCATCAAAACAAATCGTTATTTATCAGAGGATAGAAGAATAATGGAGAGAATTTGATGACAAAATTGTGCTTGAGGAAGGAGAAATCTTGGCTGATACCAAAAATTTCCCTAAGGAGGGAGATCCTCTTTTTTCTCAGTCCAAGGAGATCTAGGTGCTATCCCAGATTGATAATGACCTTTCTATGGATGAGCCTCCTCTCCTAGATGATGTGAAAGAAAATGGCTCAACTCATAAACCAAACCAAAGAAAAAGGGCTGAAAAAAAGAGCAATACTAAGGGGGTAAGGACTACAAGCAACAAAATAAATCAACATATCAAGGCAAAACCTCTTGCTTCTAATCCGGATAAAACTGGGAAAAGAGTAGAACAACACTCTAAGGTGAAATCGAATGTTGGTTCCCTGGACAAACCTAGAAGAAGATCTACTAAGAAAACTAGAGAGTTAGAAAGTATGCAGAATATTGCTGATGGTAGGCAGACAACTATTCTAGATTTTACTCCTAAAAAATAGATATGAAGATCATAACTTGGAATATTAGGGGGTTGAATAGTACTCATAAACTGGACATTGTTAGGAATTTTGTTAGAGAACAAAAGCCTGATTTTCTCTTGCTTCAAGAAACTAAGATGAATAAAGAGAAAGCAGAACAGATTAAAGCTTTTAAAAATTATTCAATAAATGCCAACAGTTCAGAAGGGGCATCAGGGGGAACTCTGATGTTATGGAAGAAGAACTATTACTCTGGAACAATTTTGATTGCTAGTAAATATCTTATGATAGCCAAAATTACTAGTATAGACTAGAAGGAGGGTTGGTATATTGTGAATACTTATGCTTCAAACATAAAGCATCTAAGGAAAAAGGTCTGAGATTATGTTTCTAATTTTAAAAGTAAAGACTATTTTGGACGATGGATTATAATGGGAGATTTTAATGTCCCTCTTTATGATCATGAGAAAATGGGAGGCAATGCTACTCAGTTGGAAGGAAGATTGGATTTAATGGAATGTATAAATAAAGAGGGCTTAATGGATATGGACTTCTATGGAATTTAATTCACTTGGAGTAACAAGAGAGTTGGTAATGAATGTATTTAGGCTAGGCTTGATTGTGCTCTTTTTTCTCCTGATTGGACTAAAGACTTCATTTGTAAGCTGGAAGCCTGTCAGGAAATTGGATCGAATCATTTCCCCCTTATCTTCACTGCTACGAAGATTAACCTTAAGAAGAATTTTCCTTTTAGATTTGAGAAGATGTGGATGCAACACCCACAGTTTGAAAGTAAATTGAAAGAATGGTGGAATATTGATTTTGAAGGCACAACCCTCTTCAGAGTTGCTTCCAAGCTTTAAAATGTTAAAAGGGAAGTCAAAAGATGGAACAAGAACAACTTTGGGAACATTTTTGAGAACAAAATAGTTGTTAAGGAGGATATTCTAAAAATTTAGGAAAAAATATAGAAGGAAGGATATACTCTCGACCTTCTCCTTGAAGAAAATGAAAAGCTTGCTCAATACCATGACATCATCACTAAAGAAGAAATCTACTAGAGACAAAGATCTAGGTTGATATGGTTGAGGGAAGGAGATAAAAATACAAAGTTTTTCCATCCCTCCACTCTGAAGCACAGGGCCAAAACTCGCATATCATACGTAAAAAAGGGAGATGTGAAGATTGTTGAGGACAAGGCCATCATGGATGAGATGGTGACTTTTTTCTCTTCTCTAATGATGGTTGATCCCAACATCAATGTGGATAGTCAAGCTGAATTCCTTAGAGTGATTCCTTCACTAATTTCAAAGGAACAAAATAAAATGTTATGCTCAATTCCTAAGGATGATAAGATCTTCAAAGCTATTTGCTCTTTGGGAGGAGATAAAGCTCCTGGTCCTGATGGTTTCCCCATGTTTTTCTTCCAAAAGCTTTGGAGAGTCGTGGTTAAAGATGTTTGTGATGCTGTTAAGGAATTCTATGGGGTAAAACAGATGCTTAAGGAAGTTAATTCCACCTTTCTGTGCCTTATTCTTAAGAAAATTGGTGTTGACTCTTCGGATTAGTTTAGACCAATCAGCCTTTGTAACTCTTTCTACAAAATTATTTCCAAAGTTCTCACCTCCAAACTTATTCAGGTGATCCCGTCGATTATTGTTGATCAACAAAATGGATTCGTCCGAGGTAGAAAAATCCTTAATTCTATCATCTCTACTCATGAGAATATTCATTCCTTGTCTTGTTCTAACAATAAGGGTTTCATTATGAAAGTGGACATTGCAAAGGTCTATGATAGAGTGGATTGGTCTTTCCTCTGTAATATTTTTCTTTCTTTTGGATTTGACCATAAGGTTGTTGGTTTGATCTATCAATTGATTTCTACCTCTTCTATTGCTATCTTGGTTAATGGTAGATCCTCTCATTTCTTTTTTCCCTCTCGTGGGCTGAGATAAGGTGATCCTTTATCCCCCATCCTTTTTGTTATTATGGCTGACTTCTTGGGGAGATTTATTGGGGACTTGGTCCAAAGAGGTTTGATTAAGGGTTTACAATCATCTTCCCATCCTTTAATTTGTTCTCATGGATAATTTGTTGATGATACCATCTTCATGGGTAAGGCTGAAGTGAAGGAAGCCATAATTTTAAAGCAAGCTATTAACTTATATTCTTCTGCATCAAGACAATTGGTTAACTGGAGTAAAAGTGTTGTGTTCTTTATTAACACCCCTATCCATAGACAATTTAAAATTGCTAAAATCCTGGGATGTTTTATAAGATCTCTCCCATCCTCTTACTTGGGGCTTCCCCTAGGCTTGAAGGTCCTTGATGCTTTCTAGGAAGATCTTATAAACAAATTCAGCAAGAAACTGATGGGATGGAAAGGAAATCTTTTAAGCCAGGCTGGTAAGTTAATTCTTCTCAAAGCTTGTCTCCAAAGCATACCTACTTATGCTGTAAGTCTTTTCAGAATTCCTTTTAAATTTGTTGAGTCAATTGATAAAATTCAAAGAAACTTCTTATGAATTGGCTCTGAGGAAAAAAGGAGAATGCCTTTAATTTCTTGGGATCAAGTTTGCAAACTCTAAAGTGAAGGGGGATTGGGAATACGAAAAATCAAAAGTATGAATAAAGCCCTTTTAGCCAAACAAGGGTGGAGAGTTTACCATGACAGCAAAGAGTGGAGTACTATTGGGCATTCATTTTGCACGAGGTCAACAACAAGAATCCATAATGTAATTGCTCTCTTGAAAAGAAAATCTTTTTAAGGATCCACTCCAAGGTTCAGCATTTGTCTTGCAACGTACCAAAATCCGCTCAGTAGAAGATAAATGTGAGTGTTCACGAGGAGGCCTTTGCTAGTTCTAAAAAAAAAGTCTTTTATCTTAGAGTTGAAGTAAAATCTATTCGTTGTCTTAAAATATCACACCAAAAGAACAATATTTTTGTATTTTTCTATATTTTTAATGAATGCAACTCTAACAATGCAGCTACTATGAGGTCCTATTCTAACAGGGGGTTAGCAAAACAAATAACGAAACTAAAAAATAAATAACATAAAATCAAATGACTTTGAAATTGAAATTCCTAAATGGACATAAGCCATAGAACACAACATGCTATGAGTTAAACCTTCAAAGAAATTGGCAGGAAACTAATGAAAACAGGAGCAGTGCTTCCTAGAATCCACTGATGCAATCTTCAGTGAGAAACTTTAACAAATCGAATGATGTTTCACTCTTCATCAAATCGCAAGGCCACGAAAAGTGCGCTCATGCAAGACAAAAAGCTATGTAGACACAATCGAGTGATCTCTTCTCAAGCTCGTTACATTGGTGGAATTCATATATTTGTAGCAAACACCAGAACTAAAAGATCGCACATCCAAAAACAACACAATAAACCTTTGGCTGAATCACAATCTCATGAATAAAATCCACAAAACAATGACACATTTAGGCAAGAATAACTACACTCTGAATGCTAGCACCAAAAGCATAAATTTATTGCATAATAACGGTAGCCCTTCTTACATTTTACAATGGGGTATTTATAAGAAATCGTCTCCTCAATTTGTGTTGAGATTGAGAGATATCTTGATGCAATAAAATGCTTATAAAACATTTAAAGAAACTAAATATATAAAAACTGACAATCTAACTAGTGCTTAGAGGAACTCCATCCATATTTTATTCATTAATTGGATGCATGAGTCCTTTACATGTCAAAAAATAGAGAAAGTAGGAGGAAGCCATCAGTCAAATTGGAAGTGCTTGGAGGCATCAAAAATGGAAACTGGCCCTTGACTAGGCGTGTGTCGAAGTTAACTTGCCATCAGAATGTGCTCCCGATGCATGAAAAGTGTTATTTTTGGAACTGGCAGTCAACTATCGACGCACCTCTGAATTGCGGAGCTGTGGACCTTGACTGGGTCAATATTTCAAAAGTTTACTAAGTGTCAAAATTGAAATTCTGGCATCTAGGTTTTTCTCATCTTTATCCCAAAGCTATGTTTGGATGTTTGCGCTTGAATTTCTCTATAATCTTAGTAATCTTAGTAGCATCCGAAATATCCAAAGCCTCATACTTGTCTTTGACCTTCTGTCTGTAGTTGTCCACCTCAATTCAAGTTTTTGCAAAATCTTTGAGTTTGTTGTCCAACTCTGACAGTGCTTCCTCTGTCCTGAAGGCTTGTCTGATGTCTTCATCACTAGCTACTTCCTCTAAAGTTTTTCTAAAGTTTTCCACAACTACCTCAACTGGAAATAGTTTCTCTCATTCTTCATCTTCAAAAATGTCCAAGCATGCATCACTGTACAACTTTTCTGCTTCCAAAATTCACTCTCAGGCTTGGTCCTTGAGCCTATGTATCTCATCATGCAATGTTTCCATCACTTTATTTCCATCTGCAATCTTTTCTATCTAATTATCTATCATGTCTAACTCCTCTCCAGTATATAAATCAATCAGAATGCGATACCTTTGCCCTTTTATGGCTTGTAGAGTTTGTAAATCCTTACTCCATGCCCGTACCTCATCCATGATATTGAAGTCCTGCCTCAAAATTGCCACAATCTTATCAACATTCTCTTGTGTAGCATGCAATAACTTTAGACTTCCTATGATTATAGTAACACCCCTATCCTCAAGGCTATCTCACCAATCCTGACAAGCTCTCAAAAATGGACTGAGTCGTACACCTTCCCCTTCTCTAAGAATGGTATTCAAAGTCTCCTCAGGGCGTTCAGAATCAAGAGGACCAATAACTTCAGCTAGATATCCCTTTAAGATCTCAACTTGCCTTTGAAGTGTTTTGATTTCAATCTCATCCTGTTCCATATGGCTGAGAACCTCCTTGACTCCCATAGTCATCATCTATTGGGATGTATCCCGTGTAGGCTTTCCTAACGTAATATCTTTTACTTCATAGTCCTTAAGACTAACAGCTTCTGCATCTGTGCCTTCTGGAGGGTGAGCCACTTGTGTAAATAAGTCCTGGTTTCGGGTAGTAGTAATGAATGCAAATGGCATTGCATCATGTAATGGAGACTCAAGCTTGTTCAAAATCTTCACAATGTCACAAATATCATCCTTTGAAGCACAAAATTGATGCTTGGCGCTTCTCATTATTTCCTTTCGAAACCATCTTGGAATATGTCTTTCTATAACCTTGACTCTGGATGATGAAGGGATGTGTTCAACTACCTCCTTCCCTTTATCACTCTTGCTTGGAGTCTCCTGTTGTGAGGGTTCTTCTTCTGTAGTCTCAATTTTTGTAGATCCCGTAGTATGATCCTCAACTTCCTGAGAAGGTTGTTGTATACATTCTACTATCTGTGCCTCTTTTGATGGCTCATTGGTAACCCTTGGTTCTGGTTCTCCTTGTAATGATGATTCCTTCTGAACATGTTCTTCTGAACTCGGAGATGGAGGTGCTACTAAAACCTTATCTACCATCATAACCTAAGGTGAAGATGGGGGAGTGAGATGAAGACCTTGTGTCTTGGGTGGCATCTCGGTCCAATCTTGTTGTTGAAGTTCACTTGTAGGGGTATCTCTGATCTTATCTCCAACCAATTCTATACCCACTAGCATGAAATCAAAATCTAGCATGGAGAGAACATCATCACCTAGTTCCCTCTACTCATTCACCCATCATTGTACTTCATCTTTCGAAGAAGAGAGTTCTACCGTTTCAGCTTGGGTGGGTGGTGGGGTATTTGTGACACTCTTCCTTCTTTCCAATTCTATGGCTTTGGCCAGCCAAGTTCTCCTTTGTAGAGGCACTTGCTCCTCCTCTTCATCTGGCTCTGTTTCCCCTTCATCTGATTCTTCCTCGAGAATGGTTTTAGGAATAGATAAATTAGGCACTGATCTTTTACAAACTCTTTGCCTCTTGTTTATTCTAACCTTGATCCTCTTTTGTTTCTATGGAACCATAGGAGAAGTAGGCTCTTCATGCACTGGATGAATGGATGTCTCTGGAATTTCTCCTTCTTCTTGTTGACTTGACAAAACATGAGGCAATGGAAATTCAACCTGGGTATGAGAAGCGCCACCATCTTGGGGCTCTTGGGGACTAGATTCCTATCACTAGGAAGGGGTCTATTCTTCAACATGTTCTGCCTAAAACCTCTGAGGAGAGGCTCTCTTCCTCTTTTCCTTCTTCCATAGAGGGTGGTAGTATCCGACTAGATGATCTAGTTGGTAGATTGTTTCCAACCTGATAGGAGACTAGAGCACAAAGATAGGAACTGTGACTTTCTTTCCCTTTCCCCTTTTTGGGTGAGCATGTGCATGGAATATCACTGTATCCGAAATTAGATCAAGTGGAAAGGGTTTCTTGATCCAACTCTTTGTCATTCTAATGACATGTCTTGCTCGATGATTAATATCATCTCCTTCCTCTCTATCAATTTCTGCATTTAGAATGAGCCTCTCACCAACTTTATCTATATTGAATAGGGGATCGAGTAGTTCCTACTAGTCCTGTAGCCTTATCTCATCTAGGATGGTCAAATGGAGAGCCTTCTCTGCTAAATACAAAGTCATTCTACAATAGTCTCTAATACGAACATTGTAGTCATTTGTGGCATTCATCCAATGATCTTCAATGGCGTCCTCATGGTAGAACTCTTTTCCTGCCAGGTTTTCCACTTTACCAACATTGTTGAAGAAAGGCTGAGGAGAGTTATATTCTTAAAGAGGATAATTCTCCCATTCCCACTCGAAAGTCAGGATATCCTGCTTTCTCTTTACCTGGTATGCTCCTATTACAAAAGGCCAATCCCAACAAGGCCTCCGTTGTCTTTTGATCCTCTCATACACTGACTCAATTTGTCGAGATATTTCCATTAGAACTAACTTTTCACTTGGGTACCTTGGGAGTTTCTTTGGATGGATGGATGCACCACCAACCCGAATGTATGTGAATGTTCGAAACTGGATGAAATATGCACTGAGAGCTATGATCTGCATCTTGGCTTCATCGGACAACCTCTTCTCATAATCCCCTTCAATGAATCGAACGATGGCAAAGACAAATGCATCATTCACAATTCTGTACTCCTTGCTCTGTGGTGAGAGCTTCTTCTTCACTAGCTAAGGATAGACTATATATGGCCATGCATTAGGGTCTTGCATACTGCCCTTCTTGTACAACTCAAGATAGTCAGTTGCCCTTGTTGCAAGTAGATACACCATATAAGAAGTCATATAGAACTTCTTCTTGTCCTTTACTATCTGCAACTGGTCACACAAGTTCTCACTAAGTGTGGTGGCCCAATCTAGTGGCATCTTTGCATGTCTGATGGTCTCAATGAAGTTGACCATAAATGGAGCAAGATGACCCGCTATAGGCAATCCCATAACTCTACTCATGAGAATGATTGAATATCGAATGTCATCCTTCATGTATCCTCGAGTCATATCCACTTTGCTAATTGTCTTCCCCCGAGGTGGTTTCTCAATTAAGTATGAGGAATATATGATGTCGATGACCTCCTGGTAATGCTCTTTATGGCACCTCTCAGCTACTCCATACGAAAGTCTGATGAACTAAGTGACCTTGGGTAGATAAAAAAACCCTCTCGATATTATCAAGTCGTAAATCCAAGACCGCTTACCCAGTGATGCTCTTTACCACCCTTTCATTAGGAACAAAATGTCGAGATAGGGTAATAATAAATTCAGCTGAGTGCACGGTCCAAGGATGTGATGCTGCATTTATTAATCTAGAACGGATTAGGGTAGATCTCAAGGATGACCTTTCGGTTGGATTGTTACAAACTCTCAAGAATTCTCCCAAGTCTGTGTGTCCAAGTTCTGTGTCTTTGATCTTCACGTACTCATCGTGTAACCGTGATTTTAGGGTTATGCCTTGGAACTTGTAAACAACTGGTTTTTTTGCTGATCCAGATGTGGACGCCATTTGATTATAATACCTGCGCATCACGAAAGAAAAAGAAAACATGATTAATCAATGGGCATTGGAAACATAAAAAGAAAGAAAAAAAATACAAACGTCCCCCTTAGGGACTTATTTATTTTGTTTTTTGTTTTTTTTTTTAATATAGTGGGCGCGGGTGCAAGGGTTTGCATGAGGGTGTGGGCGCTGCGTACGCATGCACAACTGGGTGAGCCACGTGTGGGCCCAAAAGGGCATGCAACATGCCGCTTGCATGGTGGCACAGGCGTCGCATGCACGGCAAAGGGAGCTACAAGCACGCCCCCTAAAGGGGCACGGTCGGGTGTGGGCGCAGTGCTGCGCCTATGCCCAAAAGGGGGCGTGACGTGGGTGCGCTCATGAGAGCACTATGCAGGTGTCGCGCGCGTGCCCAAAAGGGCGCAGCTTGTGGCCCTGCTCCCACGTAGCACATGGGTGCCCAAAAAGGGCACTGTGCACTGCGTGTCGCGTGTGGGTAGGGCTCACGCACCTCATGGGCACTGTGGCTTGACTAAAAAAAGGGGGGGGGGGGGACTAGATTTACCTCTCCCTCCTTGCTTTTGTGCAAATGAGCAAAACAAGGAGTGGAGGGAGGGTTTTATAACCCTCTCTCTTGTGTAAAGTGCACTACGCCTCAATGTGTGCGCGCACGAGATTTTTAATTTTTTTTTTAAATTTAAAATTTTTTATTTTTAAATTTTTAAATTTTTAAATTTTAAATTTTAAATTTTAATTTTCTGACTCTAAGACTCCTAACTATAATACTAATTTCTTTTTTCGACTCTCGAACAGTGAGTCTGGGAGTCAAAACAAGTAGGGGGTCCCCATTCCTAGTAAGGAATGGGGCGTGTGTTGTGGACACCACAATGAGTACCATATGGAAACATAAGTATCTCTTCAATGCTGAATCCTTTCCTGATTTCTTCACCTCTCCTGATGTTATCCATTCTTCCTCCATATGGGGAGCTATTTAGGGGACCAAGAAAACTTTAGAAAAAGGATGCTCCTGAAAAATTGGTAATGGGCTAAAGGTGAAATTTTGGGAGGATATTTGGCTTACGGACCATCCTTTGATTGGAGACTTTCATAACAAGGCTTTAGTTGATCGATGCAAGCAGAGATTTGACTTTCTAGTAAGTCATTATTGGCAGAATGGTTCTTGGGTGAATTTAACTGATGTTGATCAAGGTTTCAGTAATATCCAACTATCCGTAAATGTTGTCTCTCTTTACCCTTATCTTGAGGATGAGATTATCTGGCATGTTGATCCTAGTGGTCAATTTAAAGTCTCTTCTATCTTTGCTTCAAAGGATAAGGGTAATCAACCTTTCTGGTCACATGCTTGGATTAAGGGTCTCATACCCAAAATTAACATATTCTTTTGGATTCTTCTCCAAAACAAAATTTTGACCCTTGACAACTTGCAAAAAAGAGGTATAAATGTGGTTAATAGGTGTATTTTATGCAGAAATGGACTTGAAAATAGAGATCATATGTTTTTGAGTTGTTCCTATACTGAGGAAGTCTGGACTGAGATTTTGAATTTTTGGGGTATGACATGGGTCCATCAAAAAAATGTGGATCTTTCTTTCAAAAGTTGGAGTTGCCCCTCAAAGGATCCCGATGCTCAATTTCTTTGGAAATTAACCCTCCCTTACCTTTGGTGGGGCATCTAGAAAGAAAGAAATAATAGGATATTTAGAAATAAAGATCTTCTAGGATGGGTGCTAGGTCAGAATATCGTTAGAGCCTTCAAGGAGAATTTTAAATCCTAGAGGAAGTCTGGTCAAACCTTCCATCTTGATAACACTTTACAATCTCAAGGATCTAAGTTGAAAATTGATAATCCTAGATCGATCATAAAATGGTTTGTTCCTCCTAATGGATGGATCAAAGGGAACTTTGATGGAGCTGCTAATGGAAACCCAGGAAGAGCAGGATGTGGAGGTGTTCTTAGAGATCATGTGGGAAAAGTTATTGATGCTATAGCAGTCCCTATTGGTCACTCAAATAGCCATATTGCTGAAGCTACTACAGCCCTCTATACCATTAAATTAGCTGTTGATTTGGGGTATTCCAAATTATGGTTGGAAGGTGATTCTTTGAATATTATTAATACCCTAAATAATAAAAATTCTATCTCATGGTTTATAAAGGCTACGATTATGGAAATCAAAACCTTATTTCAAAAATTTGAAAAAGTGGTAATTTCCCATACATATAAAGAAGCCAACGGGGCCGCTAATTGGATAGCCAATCATGCAGTTCAAACAGGGCATAAGGTGAGGTGGCTTGATGAATTAAACAAGCATGTGGATCTTAAAGCGATTATTAATTATGATGCTATTCATTCCAAAGTGGGAAATATTTGCTTGGATTAGAAATTTAATGATTTGCGGGAGTGACCTTACGACTATCAGATTACCTTCCCTGAGGAGGTACATTCACGTGAAGGTTATGTGCTGTCTGCACGTATCATCAAAAAGGCAACCTCGATCTCGAGTCACAAAAAATTGGTCTCATTTCAACCTTTCTGCTATTGGTATTTGGGTGTCTCTAGTTTTTTGCTTACTCTATAAAATGGGGGGTGAACTGAGGAAGCAGGAGCCCAAAAAATGTGATGACTAGAAGGCTAGGCAGGACATTTGGAAGATTCTCCAGAAAGGGAAGGTGGTCAATTTTCTAGAGCGGTTGCATGGATTCAAACCCCATGTCACCACCGCCTTCTTCAAAAATTGGGTCGATGACAAAGTTACTCTCCATGGAGTCATTGTAAAGCTTACTGAGGAATTTATAGCTGAGGTTACTCGACTCCTCATGAAAGGTATTAAATTCTCAAAATAGACCAGTATCTCCAATGCGGCCTACAAAAAATTCTCGAAGACGGATGAAGAGGAGATGCAATTGGAGAAGAATGGAGACTTCTTTGATGTGCAACAGATTAAAGGTATTTGGCATGATGTGCTTGGCTATATTCATGAGTACTTTATCCTTGATGGTAGGAATAAAAGGGTGCACAAATTCCACTTTGTCTTTCTTAATCATTTTGGGTATAAGGACAAAATTTCCTTTCCTTTCTATTTGCATTTCTCTTTGCTTCGAAGCTTGCATGCCCATAGAAAGAAAGAGTCACGACCCATTTTACATGAAGGTCTGATATTGCTCATAGAGGGTTTCTATAAAAATAAATCCATTGCTTTGTTTCCCTCCACTAGCAAACATAAGGATTCTTAGTCCATAAAATGTAAAATTGATGAGAATGTTAAAGGGAAAGATAAGGCAAAACTAAAACCCTCTAGCTCTCGAAGACAAATTGTTGAAGAGGATACTGAGGTGGAGAGTACTGAAGGCTTAGAAAAGGAAGTCCCAGAGGAAGAGGAAGGGACGGATGTTTGGGAGTTTAGCTCTAACCTGGAAGGCTATCCGAAAATGAAAGGCAAAAATGAGAAAGGGAGAGAGGAAGGAACAACTAAGGATAACTCAGAACAGAGCAAGTTTGATAATGAGGGTACTCAGATTGTGTCCAGGGGAGTGATAAAGATAAAGAAATTTAATTGATGGTCCTGCCATTATGAGTGAGGAGGAAAACATGGGGAAGGCTTCCACTCCTACAAAGGAGACTGACAGACAAGATAAGGAGGTCCATAGTCAACATGACCTTGTGGAGACTAGACAGGAGGAGCTATTGGATGGGGATGAACAAATTGATAAAGTTCGGTCCTTGCCACATACCACTACTGAAGATGCGGGTGACTCGCCGGAGAGGGAAACCAAGCTCTCCTTCCTGCATTCCGCCAAACTTAAAGCTAATTCTTTCCTCCAAGTCAATTCTTGGATTTATAATGAAATAATGGGGTTGAAGAAGAAAGTGGAAACCTTGCAACATAACTAGGAGGTTGACCAAGCTATTATCAAACACTTGGAGGAGCAAGTGGGAGACATCCCAAAAAAACTTAAGGATTATGAGTAGAATCTTAGAATTCTTATCAAGGAAAGTGGAACAAAAATGAAGCAGGTAACTTCAAGCATCTGTGCTACGGCGGTGAGCCTGGGCAAAAGAGCAAATGAAGGAACCATATCTTTGGAGGGCCTTAGCAAGAGGACAAGACAGAGTTTGAGGAAGAAAGATTTGATTGTTGCTACTTCTTCGGCTGCTAACTCCATCCAAGATATGGCTAAGATTGGTAAGGAGGCAATTAAGATGATCACAAAGCTGCAATAGTTTCTTTGGGTCTTCTTTTCTGGTTGGGTTCCTGTTTAGGTCCTTTTTGCTGGTTGTTACTTCTGGTTCCTGTGTTTGGTCTTGTTTTTTGGTTTTTAGTTTTAAACTGTATTGGAGGTGCCAGGTCCTTGTAAAACCTGGGTACTTTATTTGGACTATGTATGTGGTTTCAGGTCCCTGTAAAACCTAATTTTGGTGCTGCTTCTAGTAGCTTTAAGGACTCTTATCTTGATGACTGTATTGCTTTTTCCTTTTTGAGGATGTGAAAGGGTTTTGGGGTCCCTTCAAAAATTGTTTTTACCGTAATCTAAAACAACACATAAACAGGTTACAACTCTTAAGGGTCCCATGATGATGAATCACATTTAATTTTAATTAACACTAAATCCAATATATAATAAATCCACATCAAATGATAATTTACAAGTATGAGTCCAATTAGACAATATACAATAATCTTGAATGCCACCTGGCAATAATCAGAATACACCATCATCCACTGTACAGGTCACAGGGTATGAAGAGTTGAAATAATATATATCATGAAATAGATTACATCTTCTTGTAAGATCTCTAAAATCAAATACAATATGTTGAAGATATGATCCATTAAACTATTCTGTAACTTGTAATAGCACTTGTGGTATGTACATATATATATATATATATATATACACACACACACACACACACACACACACACATATATATATATGTATGTATGTATGTATGTACATACATATATATGTATGTACATACATATATGTACATACATATATATGTATGTACATACATACATACATACATATATATATATATATACACACACATATATATACATATATGTATGTACATATATATATATATATGTATGTACATACAAAGATGTATATATATGTGTGTGTGTATATATATATGTATGTACATATGTATTTATGTATGTACATACATACATATATATATACACACACACACACATATATATACATATATGTATGTACATATATATATATATGTATATGTATGTATGTACATATATATATATATATATATATGTATGTACATATATATATATATATATATATATATATATATATATATATATATATATGTATGTACATACATATATGTACATATATGTATGTACATACATATATGTACATATATGTATGTACATACATATATGTACATATATGTATGTACATACATATATGTACATATATGTATGTACATACATATATGTACATATATGTATGTACATACATATATGTACATATATGTATGTACATACATATATGTATATATCTGTGTGTGTGTGTGTGTGTGTATATATATATATATATGTACATACATATATACATATGTACATACATATCTACATATGTACATACATACATACATACATACATATATATATATATAAAAGAAATAAAGAGGCATGTCTCTTTAACATATTAACTTACATTAGTTATTATAGAGACATGTCTCTTTAACATATTAACTTACATTAGTTATTATAGTTATAACACTATATATATATATATATATATATATCACTCTTAATATATGTTAATTATCCTATATATAATATTATATATCTCATATATATAATACAATTTATCTAACAGAATTATAACATTAACACAATATTAGAATATAACCATTCATCATAGTAATACAAGAATTAGATAGAAAGGAACATATGCACAAACACATCTAGCAATGACATCAGATGGTTAGATCTCAATGGTATAAGAAAAAACACTACCACCTGACCTTGTGGAACCCAAAAAGGTCCACTCTCACTGCTTTGAAGAGATAGTCTCAAGTCCCAAATAGGATAACAAACTCAAAAGTCAAAACCAACATCTAGGTTCAAGGAATCACCTGAAAGCAAACTATCTCAAAGGGTACCAAGGCACAAGTATCAACTAATTCCAGAGGCAATACAAACACATAGGAAATCTATTATGCATGTGGACAAGTGTCATTGCACGAACCAACTCTAGAGTTACTTGGCTAGTCTTTTAATCCTTTGGCCCCCTAGTGAATATATGCGACACTAGTATGCTTTCGTATCGACAAGGCATACTAACAAAACATGGTCACAACCAAGCGTCCTCTCTACTCCCATCCTAGGAGGCATGGGCGAGGAAAATAGTGACTTATAAATTCATTTTAAACCCATTTAATGAAATGCTATCACTTATTAAATAACCTACAATGGGTTACTTATCAACCTCTTTAGGGCCTCGGCCTCCATTGCAAGGCACTTCCCAACATGACATACAGATAATCTACCCTAAGCTCAGTAAAATCAAAAGATCACAAAAGACCACATACCATACATCAATTATTAAACAAGCAACTGACAAGTATTGAAAATCACTGATCATAATTACAGATTCCACCAATACGATCATCCGAACAGGATTGATTGAAAATTAAGTACTCATAAACTAATTGACGTCATAACATGACATCACCAAAAACAAATCATACAAACATCTCAGTGCTATACAAGTAATTGGAAAGCAATTCCAAAAATAACTGATCGAAGACTCAAAGGTTATATAGGTCACACCATTCACCTCAATTTCACACAAGAACACTGGAACACAATAACAATCAATAGATCAAAACACCTCATAAAGTATACAAGACACATTACCATGGTTGAGCATAAAAGATTGTATACAACGCATCATCATGACATCATAGACAAAACTCCCAAACCTCTGGTAATACAACTTGACTGGTCAAAGCTAAGTCAAACCCGGACATCCAATAGTAAAATCACATGTCATAAAAAGAGTACATACAAAAGTCATTTTCTCAATGCATTAGGTTTTGAAAACACAAGTTTAATTTTCAGTATAGGTTTTCAAGTTTTCAGTTTCTTTATCAAGTGTATCAGATTCATAATATTTTTCAATCTCAATCCGAGTTTTAATTTTCATTTCTCTAGATTCACTAAGGCTTTTTGAGTTCACTAGAAATTCAGACGATTGAACAAATCATATAAATTTGTTTAAACATTGTTTCATAGTTCAATTTGTTATCAAAACAAAAAAGTTCAATGAATATACACATCACAGTTTTTATCTTTTTAAAGTATGTTATTACTAAAGTTTTCGAATAATAAAATTTCCCTAGCATTATAAATCATTTTCATATAAAATCGAATCATCAAGCACAACCCAAGTTTACTAAAGATAACCATTAATTCTCCCAATTATTTTCTTTAATTTTCAATTTACTTTAAAATTATATTTAAAGAATAAAGTAATAAATCAATTTTTCAAATAATTAAATTAAATTTTTTAACAATACTTATTAAAATTAATAATAATAATTATCAATTATTGCCATAATAATTTTAAATCAATTAAACTTTGGAAACTCTTTCCCAAGAAGGGAACTCACTAAAAATAGAAACTTTCAAAAATAGAAACTTGCTAATAATAGAAAGTTTCTAAAAATAGAAACTTGCTAATAATAGAAAGTTTCTAAAAATAGAAACTTGGTAAAAATAAAAACTTTGCAAAAATGGAAACCTACTAAAAATAGAAACTTCCCAAAAATAGAAACCTGGTAAAAATAGAAAATTTCCTGAAATAGAAACTTAGTCAAAATGGAAACTTACTAAAAACATAAACTTACTAAAAATGAAAACTTTCCAAAAATGGAAACTTACTAAAAACAAAACTTACTAAAAATGGAAACTTTCCAAAAATAATTTTCCTTTTTTAAAAATATATTTAATAATATAATTACATGGCAATTATAAATTACTGTGTAATTATATTATTATTATTTTTGATAAAATTGTCTAATAGAATTTTATATAGAAATTTGAACCAACCAATTAAATACTATAAACAAAATTTATTTTCTTTTCAAAACCCAAATCCCGATTTAACAATTCCATATATGAAATCACAATTTAACAATGAGGGTTTCAATTTAACTCTTTCACAAATGTATTCAAGAATAGAGAACAATAAATCTTAGCACGAGGGTTTTCTAATTTTCAATTTGTATACAAATGTTTCTTGAGAATGATGAACAACCAAATCCACACACAAGGTTTTCAATCATTAAATTGCTTACAGAAGTTCCTTAAAATGAACAATAAATATGCAAAACAAGGGTCTCAACCTAGAAGAATTTTGAAAATAGAAACACAACAGATACAAAGAAGATAGGAATTTGAAGGATGGAAAACCACTATACAAAAAAACCACGAGATCCTACCTGGATCTGATGCTAAAATAACAATCACACGAAGCATGCAAAACAATCCCCTTTTTCTGAAAACTTTCTTCTTTGAAATTGTCCTTCCAAAACCTGTGTAATTGCATAATGAGCTCTAGATCTTTGATAAATAGTTCTCCCTTAATTTGGGGCTTTGATTGTGCAATCACGCGATCTTTGATAAAGAGTTCTCCCTTAATTTGAGGCTCTGATTGTGCAATCATGTGAGGGAACTCGTTGCTCAAATGTTGTTTATTACTTGTTATCTTTTACCTTTTCATGCAATTTTTTTTAGATATTTAATTAAAATATCTTTATTAAATTAATTAGCTTTCTCTCTTTAATTTAGTTTATTATATTTTAATTTCATGCATATGCTTTATGCAATTTAATTAAAATAAACTTTTAAAAATAATTCTTACTCTCTCTTATTAATTTTCGAAGCGTTTTTAATATAATATTTATTAACTTAAGTAATAATAATATTTAGCATTTATTTAAACATGAACTCCTAAATATATTATTATTAAATTAAATAAATATTATCATACCCAAAATTTGAATATAACTTTATCTTTAAATAAATTCACGAGACATTTTAATAATTATTTATTAATTCAACTAATAATATTATTTAGAGTTTATTATTAAAATAAAACTCTTAAATAATTATTATTAAATAAAATAAATATAATTACACCTAAATTAGAACCATAACTTTATCTTTAAGTTTCATTCTTTTATTTAAATAAATCCATGAGACGTATTTTAATAATATATTTATTAACTTAATTAATAACATTATTTAGAGTTTATTATTAAAATAAAACTCTTAAATAATTATCATTGATTTAAATAAATATAAATACGTCAAAAATAGAACTTTAATATGATCTTTAAATTTAATTAATTCACGAGATATTTTTAATAATATATTTATTAAATTAATTAATAACATTATTTAGAGTTTATTATTAAAATAAAACTCCTAAAAAATTATCATTAAATAAAATAAATATAAATATGTCAAAAATGAAACTTTAATATAATATTTTTATTTTTATTCTTTTATTTAATTAATTTTTCAATTAATTAAATATCAAATTTCTTTATAAAATTTCCACTAAATTATCTTTTAATTTGATATAATTAAAATAGAAAATCACAACAGACCTAAAAAACCAAATACAACAACTCAACTAAAAGTCAAAGAACAAAGTCAAACTTCAGGGTTAAAGTCACGAATTCATATCACTTAACGAATTTGGAAAGGTGAAACTAACTCATATACTTGTCTTATTTTCTAGGACGATTGGCTTAGGTTAGGATTTGAACTCAAGTGTTATCTCCCCACTTATACCATTGAAATATTGCGATAGGGTACGCTCATCATGGCAATTTAGGGAAGTTAATACCTGGTATCTGAATTTACATAAAATTCGCACATTACAAACACATATATTCTAAACTAAATAGGCAATGGTAGTAAGTGGTGCATCATGTAGATCCCGACTAGCAATTGACTACGACTCCCTTCCTTAACCATATTAGAAATGTCACACATAAAGAAAATACACACACACACACACCATACACATGCAAGTATGGGGTAAGTATCCATAGAATTGCATATAAATAGTTCATCTAAATAACATCATTAACTATTTGAAAGTCACTAAATGAACATATATATCATCATCGAAACAATCATGAGATAATTGAAATAACTAAGTAACTCGATGTATATATATATCAACTAAATATGAAGTACCATTTGATCAATTTTGGTAACTCAACACTGGTAAACATAAAATAGAATAAGAAAATTGACCTAAAAGAATTTGACAATACAATAGAAAAGTCAAGTAGGGGTAGGCATTACAATATATTCATTCCAACAAATGAAATTTTAGACCCTTCTATAGCCTTGGAAACTCACTTATATAGGGTGAGTTGCAACAAGCTTTAGGCATAAAGATTGTTACAAATGTCAACATTTGATATGACACATTCAACTTTACAAAAATTCTTAGAGTGAGACAGACCTCATAACATGTTGATGTGACAGTTATGAAGTCACGTGATCCCCTATCCCTTTCTTGGTGTTTTGTCTTTTCCTGAGACATTCTTGTGTTATTTCTTTGTTGGTGGGGAATCTTCTGGATCTAAGGTATGTACTTTACCGATTCTTCAAACTCATCATTTAATGGCCACATATGTCCCAAGATTTGATCTACCACCTGTCTATAGGAAACATATTTAACCATGGATTGAGTATTGTTAGAATGTATAGTCCACCAATATAACCAAGAGGGGCAAGGGGGGTGAATTAGTTATCCAAGCAATATCAAAATTATCAACCTTATTAGACTTTAACCATATGAACAATATAATCAGAAACCACAACAAGATATTCATGCACAATAACACTAGACATGTAAACTATGGAAACCCTTGATTAGAGGAAAAACCTTGGTGGGGATGGTACCCACAAGATGATGTACGAATATAAATATTCCTTGTTAGAGGATGGAACCTGTTAAGAGTCAATAACAACATTCAATACATGTTAGTCCTTGTTAGGAGACTTTGAATCCCTATTAGGAGATTCCAACCCTATTAAGAGTTGTGCCAACCTCCTTAGGAGTTGTGAAAGACAACTAGACCCACTACCCAAACAACTTCAAGGGTAAGATCAATGACCCCACTGTCCAAATGATCTCTACATTATTCCATGCAGAATAATAGAAATAAATAGTACTGCTCCTTTCTCTTTCTCTCATGTCAACTAGACTTCTTCTCCTTCTAATATTGTAACCAAATCATAAATCTTGCATCCAATAATCACATGGATTGCTTACTCGCATTCAATAAATACTCTACTCTTTTTCACACTTTGCACTTAATACAATGATCACAACTACATTACAAACAAGGAAAACATCTTTCCTTTATACCATATCTTCAAAATAATTCCTTAAGTTGGCCTTGATAATTTCCTAATTAATTATAATAAGATACCTGTCTGTGTCTTGATCTCTAATGGGGTAGCCCTTACAATAGCACTATCAACACACAATCTATACAAGTTCTCACACATATGACACTAGGGCTTGTGCATACATTGATGTCATCATCAGACTGTCATAAGTCACTAGCTGACCATGCATCAGCATATTATATCACTATTAAAGGATGTAATGTAAACATCATAAACCATTTCTTAGGCACTTAGTCTCTATACTACTCTTTATAAATTAGGTACAACTTCTGCATACCTTCAACTTACGTGTTGTGCATTAAAACTTCACATTAGGACATTGTACCGAACATGTCCATGATCACGCATCATCAAACAATCAAAACATTATCCATACAACTAAGATCTTTGTCTACTACTCTGCCAGTCATCATAGACTTATTGCTCTGTTGACATCAATGAAAAACATAGTCATGAATGCAACATGTCAATACTCTCCAATGCTTAGGATACTTCCCCAAAGTAGTATCATTAGCATTCATGCTAACAATCTCCCCCTTTGGCATTGATAGAAAGATAGATTAAAAACATCTAAGTTCTAAGAATACCAAATAGTAATCTCTTGCTACTTCTATTCTCATCTTTTCAAATCCTCTTCATCAATCAAATCTAAAAACCCCTAAAACACTACATTGTTCTTCTTTTTTAGGATTGAAAATAGTTGTTCACACTAAATAACTCAACATACATCAGAATTCCTTATGTTCCATATCTCCCCCATAGAGATATTCCTCCTTCTTTCTTACATGAATCTTTCTAAATCTCCCTAATAAAGTAGAGATTTTCATGCACTCTTCTCCCCATACATACTTAGGAGATATTTTTCATGCATATTCTCTTCCATTGACATCAATGACAAAGGCTTCATTATTCAATTTACTGCTCTGAGTCTTCAACTAGCTCAAGTGTCCAAAGACAATGTTCAAGACCAAATACCAAGAATCCTCAATAACTCAGCTCATAACATATACTCCCCCATACATGAAGCATCAACATTTAGTCTAGTCTAACAATAGTACTCTATACCATTGGACTGATGCAATCTTTGCATCATATACTTAGAAGTAGATAGGGGCATAACCCCAAGCATACCTCTCAAGTAGTTAAATCTATCTTTAGGTAAGGGCTTCATAAAGATATCCACAATCTAATCTGTATTACTCACATATTCCAATCTAATCTCTTTTTTTGTTGCTTTCTCTCTCAAGACATGATACTATATATATATATATATATATATATATATATATATATATATGCTTAATCTTAGAATGCAATACAAGATTCTTTGACATACTTACAGTACTTGTGTTATCACAATATATGATAACAAGTTTTGCAAAAGCAATCTTGATATCCTTCAACATTTGTTTCATCCACATCACTTGATTACAATTGTTTGTTTCTGCAATATACTCTACCTTAGTCATACTTTGTGAAATACAATCTTGTTTCTTACTTATCCAAGAAACCAATCTTCCTCTAAGAAAAAATGATTCACCACTAGTGCTCTTTCTATGATCCATATTGCCTACCCAATCTACATCAACATATGCACATAGAGTGAAATCACTTGATCTATCATACCAAATTCCATAGTCAGACATTCCTTTCAAATATCTAAATATCCTCTTTACTACTACATAATGATATTCTTTAGGATTATCTTGAAATCTAGCTACAATCCCAACCACATTTGTTATATCTGGTTTGGTGTGAGTCAAATATTTCAAACCTCCAATCATGGATCTGTACTTCTTTTGCTCAACTGTAGGTGTCTCATCTTTGCTAGATAACTTGTGACTGGTTAACATAGGTGTATCAATAGGCTTACAACTTTCCAATCCAAATCTCTTCAAAAAGTCTTTCAAGTAATTAGCTTGTGAAATGAAAATACCATCATTGTTCTGCACAATCTACAATCTTAGGAAATACTTCATTTCTCCTATCATACTCATTTCAAACTCATTTTTCATCTCTTCAGAAAACTTATCAGTTGCTTCATCATTACCTCCAAATATTATATGAAATCAACAAAAAACATGAAATACCTTTCACCTTAAAATCCTCTTGTTCTAGAGGGACCACTCAGATATGTATGAATAATCTCCAACTTCTTTGTGGTTTTGAATTTCTTGCTGGGAAATGATACATTCTTCTGCTTAGCCAAAATACTTCCTTTGCAAATAACATTAGTAGGCTTTATTATCTTAGGAAAATCTCTAACTACAAACATGCTACTAACTTTCACAATATTATCAAAGTTTACATGACAAAATCTCCCATGCCATAATTAATTGTTATCCACTTTAGCAACCAAACATGTTATTTTAGTGGGATTCAACTAAAATACATTATCTCTGGACCTAGTTCTAGTTCTAATCATCTTACCATTTTTATCCTTGGTAGTACAATTCTTTTCTATGAATTGCAATTGATATCCTTTGTCCACCAATTGTCCAACACTCAACAAATTATGCTTTAATCCATCAACAAAATAAATATCATTAGCATTATTTCTTCCATCTAAAGTAAACCAACAATGCTGAGTAGTAAATATAACCATGTACAAATAGAATTCATAACATCATTATTTGTTAACTAGGGAAACCCTAGTGGGGATGATACCCACAAGATGATTCACTAAAAAAAAGATTCTTGTTAAGGATATTGACCCTATTAGGAGTTTATGAAATACATACAGTGTCTCGAATCCTTATTAGAGGACTAGGCCCTGTTAAAAACCTCAACCTTGTTAGGAATTGGTAGAACAAATACAATGTATTCAAGAAGAGCCCAATACCCTAACATGCAATATGCAATTAAGTTCTTCATATGAATAGGTATACACACAATATTGTCTTACTATTGTATCCCACACTTGCTTTGATCATACATCATATTTCACATCACATAAAGCTAGCATATTATTTAGGCTTTCCTTGTCAATTATTTGTATTACATCTACTTTACATCACACTTTATCTGCACAAGATATGATCTTTGCTTATATCTCACAAACTAATAAATCTTTGCCCAGTCGGCCTTAATGCTTTTACACACTTGACCAAATATAAAAGTGACTTTGGATAAACATCTAGGATGTCAGCCCATCATGACTTAGTAATTATTTTGTCACCAAAACAATTCCTTAAGTCGTACAATCCAATTCTTTGATATGCTCTATTTTGTTCTATTAAATACCTAAACTAGTATCTTGACTGTAACTTGTGACATACCATCCATATAGGTGTGTTCACTAGCATACATCATCACCATGTTGTCATCTATCGATCCTTAATTGTGCATGTTCTAACTTGAACTCAGTCGTCTACACATGTCATATTTGTTTTTGTACTACTGTAATTTGTCTAAAACTTGGAAAATTTTCTAATTGTGATTGCATAAATAAAAAACTAAATACATGTTACCATAAATGACAATACTTTAGACATCTAACTAGCCATATTGCCAACTATCTTTCCCTTTGGCATTGATGGAAAAATTTGGGGAAATTGGCTAAGTTCCAAAATGATGTCATATAAAAAAATGAATACAAAAGGTAACTACAAAAATTGCCTTCAAAACATAAAATATTTTTTTGATGTTTCGATGAATCATTAAATTCATTATCACTCCTTACAATGGTATATAAGTAGACTCCCCCTTACATATACAAATTTTTGTACTTATACTTCTCCCCATTTGACATCAATGGAAAAGGTGTCAAAAATTGTATACAAAATTGTGTTTCCTCTTTTTGATCAACTTGTCATTCTAGATAAATAATCTACAAAACTGAGTTGCAGTCTCTCAAGGTCCTTCTTCTAGTTTTCCTTGACTATATTAGATATACTGATGAGTGCACCAAGTGCATAGGATGCCACTTCTACTGCACTCAAGTCAATATAGGAAAACTTTTCATAGGAGGCCTTAGCTACAAGACACTCCTCCAACTGCCTCTATAAAATACTAATTTTAGGTGATAGAACTTCTCTAAAAGTAGAGTATCTTCTGATTACCTTCTCCTTATTAGTTTCAATGCCTCTGATAGCATTGTGAATCTTCTCCATTTTAGCTCCAAGATATTCAATGCTTGCCTTAGATTACTACAATTTGGTAGTGAGTGTTTGAAGCTCATTCATTTTTCCTTTGATCTAACTATCAAAATGTGATAGATAATTGTATGACATTATGCACTTTCCATACAACTTCTTACCTTTATTAATACTCTTCCTCAATTCTTTGATGCACATATGTAATGTCCTTAGATAATTTCTCAAGTTTGTGCATACTATATCAAATAATGATGCATCATGCTTTGCTTGTGCTTGTACTACAACTATTTCAAACAAGGTTATGAATTCTTCATCAAACTATTTCACAATTAATTTGCCTTAGTCTACAAATCTGGATTTGTAACAGTTGTGTGAACTATCTTTTGCATTCTTTCCAAGACTTTTTTCAGTGTTCTTTCCAAAGACTTAATTGATTTTTTCTTCTCAAGAAGTTTTCTCAAGGAGTTCATTAATCCCTTTTAATCATCATCATCATTAGATACTGCTGCTAGAATAAGTGTAACTACTTTCAACTCTGCACTCTTCTTTTCTTCCTCTTGTTTTCTTTTCTCTTGATTTCTTCCTTGGCTTTTTTTCTTTCTTCTTCTAGTCTTTCTTTTTCCATCTCAACTTTCTTTCTTTTCTCTTCCTCTTTATTTAACTCTTCTTCTTGCTTCTTCTTCATTTCCTCTTCTTTGCTATTTTCATCTTCTTCTTTCTTTTGCTATTTATTCCTTTCTTCTTCCTTTAACCTTTTCTTTTCTGCAATTTTCTCTACTTCTACATTATCTTCTTCATTTGATCTTGAGTAGTTTGTGATATTGCCAACAATTTTTGCTCCATATTCAGTAAATGGATTATCTTTGACATCAACAGTATGTGTGCATTGTCCACTTGCATGGATTCAATACCAATAACCATGTGAAGAGGTGACATGGTTTGTTGTGCTTCTTGAACTTCTTCTTCACCATCAGTAGGAAAACTAGCCTCCACATACATTGGAATTGGTGATTTTGGCTATGCACTCTCCTTGATGACCTCAGGCATAGAAGTAATATATTTCACTATGGCTTCCTCTGATTCTTTCCTAACTTCTTCATAGTTTCCTCCCATAAGAAGAATAGCTCTTCTTTTATTCCTTTGCAGGGGCTCAACGTCTTTCAAAACTCTATCCAAATCTTTCTTTGTGTTCACTTCACACAATTTATTAATCATGCTTTTTCTTAGTTTGGTATCTTCTTCTACCACTCTTTTCTTCCTATTAAGTAATATGTTGTAGAGATCTTTTGGAATCATATTTTGTATACTATCAAATCTCTTGTTCCTCAAAATCACATTCCTTACAATAGTGTTCTCTAGTTGTCTTCTATACATATTGCTATACAAACTATAATATTTATTCAATTGTACAAAATTGTCATCATTTATAATATTCATGTTTAGGTTTTCTACCTTTGGTCAAGCCTTCTTGCTGGCTGGTTTCCTTCCTTCTTCAACTACTTGCTCAACTAGCTTCTCTTAAGTTTCATCATTAGATTCTCTAGAATCACTAATTTGCAATGCTTTTCTTCTTTTCTTAGGTCCACTAGTGTTCTTCTTGATCCTTTTCCTTGAAGGTGGTGTATGTGACCTTTATCAATCTCTCTAACTTTCTTTATGCAATAGGTGAATCAACCTCTAATTGCTTCTTTTGTTGATCATGATGTACTCTAACTGGTTACACTTGCACAACCACTGCATAAGGTGTAGTAGGTCCTACAGTTGATACACCTTTAGATGGTGCCACAATAGTAATAGGTGTAGCTACTAACACCTAAAATTTCCCATTGGGTTTCATCTTTGTTGCTATCCCCTTGATTTCATTAAATTCTTCCCTTGACATGCCAAATTCCTTAAGAATGGATTCTATTTTCTTCTCCACATTCTTCTTAATCTCCTTTCTATGAAGTTCAAAATGAACTTCCCTCATCTTTTCCTCAAAAGTGCCCCATCTAGGACATTTTGTGTCCTTCTCTAACAACAAAATGATCCATGCATAACCTTCAATAAGTTCTTCACTCATTTCATATCCCATGGCTTCAATGAATTTCACCCTAGGTTCAACTACTTCCATACATGTGGTATCAGTTTGAACCATGAAATATATCTCATCTTTATACTTCTTCACCATAGAGGGAGGGATTCTATATCTCATCTTCATTTCTGATTGAAAGATCTTCATCATTCTATCAATGTCATTGTCTCAGACATTCTCTAATATTGCCCTATAAAACTATGTAACCATCTTCATTGAACATTCATTACTATTCCAATTCATCATACTAGGGAACTACTTGGTTGCATAGTAGAATAGATGTGTTAACAAAGATTCAAATCTAAAGACTGCATTCATGGTCTTCTTCTGCTTCACAATGTTGTCTAACAGTTGTGTTCTGACTATCTCACACAAGTTTACCTTTTTTTTCTCAACTACCATAACATCTATTGCATACATGAATCTTGCTGGCACAAAGTTCACTCTAGAACTATGATTCAACTTGTATCCTATAATTTTTCTTAATACTTTGACTCCTTTATCCTGAATCATGTCAAATTTCATATTCCTTCCATCAAACTTAGTATACAAGTTTGTCTCAACTATATTTCTTACATTCCTGTCATTGATTGGATTGCAACCTTCATTACTCATACTTGTGACCTTATGAACTAGGTCATTTTCAATTGTGACTGGTACATCACCTACCCAAAACATCTCTTCATGAACTCTATTCAGAATAATTCTAGTCCACTCGTGATTATCGAATTTCATGTAGAACATATACTTAATCAAATTCAACTCATTCATATATGTGTATTTAGACTTTAGGGTTAAGTCACCATTACACATAACTCATAAATCCTTATGGATGTCCTCATCACCAATGCTCTCAAATTTACAGTGAATATAGCTTCTAACATCCTCTACATGAAGCAAATTTGGTAGGATTTGAGAAAATGCTCCTAACAGATCATATATGAGAGAAACAAATGGGTGTTTATTGAACTTATATCTAGGTCTATTACTTACATCATGTACTAATTGGCTTTCCATGTTGCTTATAGAATATACATTCCAACAAAATATTTGTAAAATACCTTTAATGTCGTGTTTTAGGACTTTTGTAATTCACACTCCAAACACCTTTCTTCACACTTGAATTTGCTATCAAATTGCTCATAAATTGCTCCAATCTTTTTACACGAATAAATGGTACTCAAAATCTTTCTCGCAATCCTTAAATCACTTCAAATCTTACTTTGCATTAAATGTGCATCTCCTTCTTCTTCAAAAAATTGTCATTGATTACCAATGAACTCATTTTCTTTAGTACAACTTACTGCGATCACATCAATGCTTGCACACTTGACCATAGCTTCCAATCTATGTCCTCTACCTTCTATTGACTACACAACTCATAATTCACAATCTCTCATCAATTTTGATCAACTGACACTGTACCTCTACTGGAAATGCTTAATTCAAATAGGATGAGTCACAAACAATTTCTGACTTCAATTTCTTATTAGGTGCATCAAAATACTATTTCTCCAAAACTATATAAGAACTTTTTGGATCCTTCACTTTCACAAATACTTCTTTGAAGTCATCAACATGCTCTTTTATTGCTTCTTTCTAACTGTTAACATTTTTGTTATCATTCCTTTTATTGTTCCTTCTATAATTGGGATTCCTATTGAAGTTCCTTCTATCCATTCTACAAAATATTTTTGTGTGTCCAAAGTTATTACATAGCTGACATACATGTGCATTTCTTCTCTTATTAGTTCCATTCTGTTTTTCAAATGCTCTGCGATTCCTTGCAATATGTCTAGGATTACTACACTTGTAACATATGACATGTTTCCTTTCACTATTAGATCTTTCACCATCATTAGATCTACTCTGGGATCTTCCTCTTCCATTACCTATAGGGTTATTATTCCTAAACATTTCATTATTTGCATTATTACTATCAAACTTAGGTTTCTTATAGTCTACTGCTTTATGGTCATAACCATTAAAATTATAACAATAGAAGTTAGTAATAGGTTTAAAAGACTTACATGTGCAATCTCTTTTCATATGACCAACTTCTTTACATATGAAACATCCACCTCTAAATTGATGTCTAACTTCCTTGGGCGGTTCATGTTTCTTAGGTTTATCAACTTGCTTTGTTTCCTTTGGTTTGTCATGTTTTGTAGATAAATCAACAAATTCCTTAGATACTTATGACTCAATCTTACTTTGATCACTTTATTTAGGGGATTCAACAACTGGATCTAGTTCTTTCCTAATTTCAACTTTCTTTTCTAACTTTTCTCCAATAAGATATCTAAGGTCTGTCTTGTATTATGAGGGTCTCTAGTGAAATATATTCTCATCAATTTCCTCACTACTGGAATAAAGTTTTTCTAATTGTTGCTTAGCTTGTGTCAATTCTCCTTTCACAATGGTATTGAACTTTTCTAATTCTGCATGCTCAATCTTGATATAATCTAATTCAAATGTTACTTGACTCAACTGGGATCTAAGGTTTGCATTCTCAAATTTTAGATTAGGTTCATTCTTACTATCATTTTTCTTAAGACTTAACTTAAGTTCAACAATTTTTAACTCATGTTTTAAAATCTCATTTTCTTTCTTCATAATTCCTACTTCATCATTGTTACTAGTCTTCACATTTTATTCCTTACCAAATCTTAGATCATCAATCTTGTCTTTCATTTTACCAATCTAGACTTTTGCATCCTCTTACCTATGTTTCAAGTTGTCTCTTTCTTCTATAAGAAGGTCAATCTTCTCAAGAGCTTCTTCAACGTTTCTCTTCAACTGTTCCACATCTATAGGGATCTTACTCAAGCTTTTAAGCCTCTTTTGAGTAACTTCACTTTAAATAGATAATACTAAGAGGGGGTCTAAATCAGTATTCTAAAAACTTTTGCCCACAACTGAATATTGATAATTACTTTATAACTTGCATATGAAAGTAAAACAACAATCTTGAATAGTAAATAAAACCATGCACAAAGAGAACTCATAACACCATTATTTCTTAACTAGGGAAACCCAAGCCAAGGGGAAACCCTAGTGGGGATGGTACCCATAAGATGATTCACTAAAAAAAAGAATCCTATTAAGGATATTGACCTTATTAGGAGTCTCTGAAATACATATATTGTCTCGAGTCCTTGTTATAGGACTAGGCTCTATTAAAAGCCTCAACCCTATTAGGAGTTTCTCCAACCTTGTTAGGAGTTTCTTCAACCCTATTAGGAGTTGGTAGAAAAAATACAATGTATGCAAGAAGAGCCCACTGACCTAATAGCAATATACAATTAAGTTCTTCACAAGAATAGGTATTCATACAATATTGTCTTAATGTTGAATCTTGCACTTGCTCTGATCATACATTAGATTTTGCATCACATAAGGCTCACATATCATTTAGGCCTTTTTATCAATTGTTTGTATTACATCTACTTCACATCACACTTTATTTGCACAAGATATGATCTTTACTTATATCTAGAAAACTAATAAATCTCTGATTAGTTGGCCTTAATGCTTTCACACACTTGACCAAATATGAAAATGACTTTGGGTAAACATCTAGAATGTTGGCCCATCATGACTTAGTAATTATTTTGTCATCAAAATAATTTCTTAAGTCACACAATCCAATTATTTTATATGCTCTGCTCTATTCTATTAAATACTCAAACTAGTATCTTGATTGTAACTTGTGTTGTACTATCCCTATAGGTTTGCACACTAACATGCATTATCACCACATTGTCATCTATCGATCCTTATCTACATATGTCCTAACTCAAAATTAGTCATCTATACATGTCGTAAATGTTTCTATACTACTGCAACCTGTCTAATACTTAGAAAATTTTCTAACTATGATTGCATAAATGAAATACTAAGTACATGTTACCGTAAACGAAAATACTTCAAACAACTAACTAGCCATATTTCCAATAGTTACTTCCTTTTCAATTTTTTTAGAGAATTCTTCTAAACTAATCAATTTGGAAATGCATTCTTGAAATAAGGACATGTTCACATCTTTCGCTATCTTCTTAACTAGAATATTCATTTCAATTATAGTCCCAGCCCTCCAGGTAGAAAACTATTTTATGATTCTATTAGTATTTAAAATTGGTGGGACCAGAGTGTCTTCAAAACTTTCCATCTAGTTCTTCAACTCCACCATTTTGTTTTTATTTACCTTTTGCAAAACTTAAAAAATCTTTAGGGATTTAATAATTTTTACAATAGCCATAGCATTGGGAGGAGGATTAGGATCAACTCTCACATAGAGCTCAATCTGCTTCATCTTTCCCAACCTTGTTATCCATTTTTGATATGTAGGTTTTACCAGTTTTCTATCTTCTTCCATTTTTCTAATGGCCAAATAAAGAATTTGGCACAATTCATGAATTCTAAACAACTTTGAGTTTATTCTTTCACATAAAAACATAAGTGCAGTTTTGACTATTACTTCGTTATTATAACCATATTCACTTTGTTTTCTCTCCAACTACATCTAGAGGTCTATAATATCCTTTATTTAGGCATCATTAGCCTTCACCTTTTCTGATGAAATTGGCCTAGGAGGTGTTGGGAAGATTGTTGGAGCAAAAGGAACCACTGTCAACTACCCAAAAGTGGTAGGCTCCTTACTAGATGTTGTTGTTTCTAACTCTATAATTCTCCTTTTTAATGAATTGATATTGTCTTCAAATCAATATTATCCTTAGTTTTTTTTCATATGAGGCATAAACATGATTGTACTTTTCTTTTAGTTGTTCATATTTCTTTTCTGATTCTCTTGCCATGGTATGACCATATGTCACATGTTCTTGTAAATTCATGCTGGATTGGGTAAGTTTGGCATCTTTAACCCTATGTAAAACCACATTACCCTTGATTCCACTGTCTTCACCACTTGTCTGACCTGGAAGGGGAGAAGAAAAAAGACCAAGTGGCACTCACAACTAAGTCTTCACTATAGTACATACTAGAAGTAGACATTTTTGCTCCATTTTTGGGCCTTTTCAATCTCATGTCATTCATGATAGAATCAAAAGTAATAGAATCTGCAATGTTTAGGTTGGGAAACAACTAAATCCCAAACTCCTTTACAATCTTTCTCCCTTCCTCCAGAGTGATAGTATCAAATTTTATCATTATTTCTCTCTCTACTCTTTCCCAATATCATTAGGATCATCATCTTGAATTTGTCTCCTCTTTTCACCTATCATTTTATGATAATCCTCCCTGAAATACTAGCACAAAAATTGTTTTAAGTAATCAAACTCATCATCAGAGACATCAACTTTACACAAATTTATTCTAATCTCTCTTGGAAACCATTCCTTTATCCCCTGAATGGTAATGCTTGAAACTGGTGCTCTAGGAGCTTGGAGCTCTTCTCCAGCAACATTTTTCTCAAGAACATATATCTACTTCTCTTCATCATCATCATCATTATCACCATAAGGAAAATTTAATTCCCTAATTTCTCTACTCCCTGAGTATGCTATGTTTCTATTGGAGGTTCCCCTTTATCAATCTCTCCCTCTTCTTCTTTATGTACATCTTCACTATACCTTTCACGTGGAGAAACTATAGGAGGTGGCCTAGGGGATTCAAGGGATGTGGATATTCTTTCTAGATCATTTGGGATTATAGCTTCCATATCTAGGATTTCAACTATGTTAGGATCAATAGGCTTTTCTCCTAATCTTCTTCTTTGATTCATCCTCAAACCCCTTAGATTTTCAAGATATCTGTCTAATTCAATATCATGGGCTTGTGTTTCCCCTCTGTCTCTATTTTTTCCTTTCCTGTCCTTTAGGATTATATCAATGGACTACAACAATATATTCAAACTCTCTTCATTATTAAAAAAATATTAGGTTTATTTTTCTTTTTCTTTCCAACTTCTTAGTCATGGTATCATATATGCTTTTAAAATTTTCCAATAGTATCCTCAATCTCTATTCTAGACTCTTACAATTTGAGAGTGGATAATATTTAGGATCCTTCTCTCTTATTTCCCCTAGATTTTGTTCATGCCTACACCAATAAGCCTTCTTCCTATTTTGGATTATTGCATCCTCTTCATTTCTTATGATGTTCTCAGGGTAGTCAAATTCATGTTTACCCCTTGGTGCCTTGTTGATCTTACACATCAATCTCTCATAGAAACCCTTAATATCATTAATCCTTTTAGAACTCACACTCATATTAAAAGGTCTCAATAAATGAATCAAATTATTCCTTCCATCTTTTATGATAGAAAAGTAGTGAAAAACTATTAGGTCTGGGAAGAATGTATCCTTTTTGGCCTTTTTTGGAAGGAAATGAGTATATTGCAACATTGCAATCTGCCTCATGATCTTGAGGAAACTAATTCTTAATGAAACATAGTTTGAAAGCACAAAAGGCCTTCTAGGAAAACCATACACTTTAATGACTGTGGTGACGGGATAAAAATAAATGTCTCCTATTGATGACACATTTTTGGTAGCAAATTAGATTCAATGGGCCTCAAGAAAAGTTGTAAGGGTCAAGAAAATCTATCAATTGCTTGTAAAATTCTTCTCCTCAAAATAGTTGCAAATTGGTTCTCAAATAACAAAAAAATTGAGCCTTTCCAATTCATTAAAAAAAATGGTGGACCACAATTGAACAAGTAGTTTCTCCCCATCCCTTTGAAATTCAAAGTCCATCTCTTCTATAAAGTATTCCTTGTTATAAAAAGGGAGCATATGCATTAAGAATGAATACCATTTAAAATCAATAGACTCTCCCCTTTTTACTATCATTCCCTCATTAATGTTTCTCTCTAAATATCTTAGGAAGTCATAAATCATAGGGTCCCCATACTTCTGTATTCCTAAGGAGATCCACATTGTTGTCTTGCTATTTTTTCTTCTATTTTCCAATCGTAACACTTGGTATAGAGCAATGTGGGTGTTGACCAAAGCATCATTATAATGTTTACAATTTCCTATTGTGTATGAAATGGCCATGGAGACATTTTTGCTCCATATACTTCTTTTAGAAAAGAGATTATTTTATTCTATTACACATCCTTTCCTACCCCATCAAAGTCCTCTTCAGACATCTAGAAATCTATGACATCAATTATATCTTTAGCTTCTTTGATTGAGTCAACAATTATCTTCAACATAACATTTCCCTTTGTATCCCCAATTTAATGTGATGGAGGATCATATTTATCTATGAATTATAACAATAGGTCAAAATCTTGAAAGACAATAGGAATAACCAATTTTACTAAGTCATATTGCCACATGTTACTGAGTAAGACTCTTGGATTAGCCTAGCCATACCACCACCTTAATATTTCTAAGCCTCTCTTAGGCTTTTTGTGTCCTATACATTCTCATACTTATCCTTCAAACCTAGTTGTACTATATTTTTCAATGTTTTCCAACCCTCAGCAACCTTTTTTCCCTCCTTTGACAGAGGCAATTGTTCTATGGAATTGTCTTGGAGCCTTCTATCTTCATAGTTGAATTTCCTCGAAAAGTTTTTTTTGAGGCATCTTCTTAGGGTAAATTGTTCCTTCAACTAGGGATTTTTCTAGAATTATATAGATACTAACCAGGGCTTGCAATTTATATCAATAAATAAAACTAGGCAATTACAATAATCAACTTCTAAAATGTAGGGAATTTTACGCCACTTATTTGTTTAAAATGTGATTTTCCAAGCAATTCGACTCCAATTATGAAAACCCTCAAGCTCTTTGATTTATCCTTCACAATTTGATGAAAACTATGTGAGATGACATCCCTTTTAAAATACATTCTCTACTAAGTTCTAGGGACCCATTTTAAACCAATAACATGCCAACAAAGTGACTACATTAGTCCCTTTGAAAATCCAACATTTTTTGGGCATCTAGTACATGTAGAAACATTTTGTTGCATCGCCACACAACTGCTAATTTGTGCCCAAACATGCAAACCATTTATTTTACAACTCCTCTTCAAACAAATGGATTGTTGATCTTCATTGTGCAAATAAGTCCTAGTCGTTGATTTATAATGTATACATTATTCTTCTCTTAAGTTGCAACGCATCTAGCCTGCATTGGATGGGACATGTGGAAGCATTACACTTCTCCACTATGAGAAAACCATTCTTCAACAAAGAAGTGTGGGCCCTTTAATCTCCTTCTTCTAAAAGTTGGGTGCAGATATTAAATGACACAATCCTAGCTAACATGGTCTGTGTGGCCCAATCACATGTTAGGTCCCAATTGAGTAATTAGGTCCCATTAAGAACTTGGCTTCAAATATTACACATGTTACTACCTCTCTTTCTTTCCATATGCTATTTCATAGTTCAAAATTCCATGACACTATTGAGTTATTAAGATAAAGGTACACTATGTCAATTCAAAGAAACCCCCTACCTTGGTCCACGTGGTAGCATTTGAGCATTTTGTAGGGCCCATTTTCCATTGCACCAAAAGCCATGACTTTTAGTGAACATGGAATACCACATAATTAACCACCTATGGGCAGGGGAGCGCGTCACATCACCCAACAATGTCCCCCTCGACGTGCATACTAGGTGCTTACGCGAGTCGGGAAGGCACCGGGGAGATTTGAACCCATGACCAGGCCAAAACCAGGCTTCGATACCAATTGTAGGGCCCATTTTTTGTTGCACCAAAAGCCATGACTTTTAGTGAACATGGAACACCACATAATTAACCACCTGTAGGTAGGGGAGCGTGTCGCATCACCCAACACATTCCAATTTTATAGTGCATACCCTTGGTTTATCTTTTCTTACTAACACAAGTACACATGGAAAAATTGTATAAATCTAATTATGACTAGAAATGGTCCCACTAAGAAACTTCAACCTTAGGGATGACTTCACATGTCATCATCTTGCTTCGTTGCTATGAGGGCAATTGAAGATAGCAAGTTAACAAGAGCCATTGATTCTCTTTGTTATATCTACTACATGGGGGTCACTAATGGGACATGTGTCAATATCATGTTGTAATTCCATAGTGAAAAGGAAACTTTGTGTGATGGCAATAACTATTGATCTATTCAAGACTGCAGATTTAAGATAAAAAGTGTTTGATCCTGCCAAGTCCATGCAACATGATCTTGTGATATCGCTATCTTGAGAATCTAATCCAATGCTAACATGCACACTGGTCATTTTTGAACCTATCATTTATCACATATTTTAAAAGATAGTGCTAGGAATAATATAATGAACCCCTTTTAAAAAAATATTAACAAGGTGGAGTGTAGGGAACCATGGTAAGACTTTTCCTAGCGAAAGACACTTAGGCCCCCTTTTGTGAATACAAACCCTTATTTTAAAAAGACTTAGGGTGAAAGTGCTTGCCTTTTAATATAAAAAGGGGATGAGGTCAAGACTTAAAGTGATAAGACCTAGGCACTTACAAACATATCTCATGGAAAAGGTTCACTCTTTTTAAGTAAAACAAACTGGTAACAATAAAATAGAAAAACTAGGGAATCCTCTTGGTTTTACTTAGGGTTTCGCCTTAAAAATCCTTATTACTTGGGTTTACCTTAAGAAAGGGCATACATGAAGAAACTAAACTTTGAAAGAACCTCACTAATAGTTAAGAACATAGTTTCTAAGGAACATACTAACAATGGCTCTGTCTGGTGATGATGAATGATCTATGTTCATGCAAGGGCTAAGAAACTTTGGCCGAAGCATACCATGTACTTGAAAATATTAACAAAGAGTGACACACACAACAATAAATAAACACACCTATATACAAGGAAAACACTATATATAACCCCTAACTATTGTTCATAGAAAAAAGAAGTACTTTCTTAGGAAAAATACCTCTTTAATAATTGTCTATGAATTGGAAATTCAAGAATATTTCCACTGAGATCTTACAATATGTATGAGTCTTCTCCCCACCTATAATCTATTAGGTAAGGGCCAAGCCATATGGGATCAAACTTGCCATGCTTCCCCTTATCCTCTATTCTTGCATTCCACATGAGCACAAGGTCTTTAGGCTCAAATTTTCTCTCTATTGTCCTTTTATCAAATATGTGTTTTACTTGCAATTGCAACTTATAATTCCTTGTTGATGCTTCTTTTCTATACTCATTTAGTCTTGTGAGTTCAATTCTCTCTTGCATATCATCCAATAGATATTCATCATACTTTTGAACGAATTTATATAAGCTCATCGGATTGTTTTGAGGTAGTTTCTCTTGAATACCATATACAAGGTCAAAAGGTGCTAGTCCAATGACTTTCTTGAGTGTTACCCTATCTACCCAAACTGCCAGAGGTATCTTGGAGTCCTACAATTTCTTGTTTTCATCCAAAATCATTTCAATAATCTTCAATAAAGTTTTATTTGTGGATTCTACCTATCTATTTCCCTGAGGATGATGTGGAGATGAAGTAGACCTAGTAATACCATATTTGTCACAAAATTGTACAAACTCATCAGATGCAAAATAGATTGCATTTTCTATCACAATTCTCTCTGGGAATCCAAACCTTGTAATTATATTATTTAGCAAATAATTATTCACAACTTTTCTAGTTGCTAGTATAATTGGGATAACCTCTACCCATTTTGTGAAGTAAACAATAACTACAAGGATCCATGAATAACCACTACTTAATTTATTTACTATCTCTTCTATGAAATCAATTTCCCATTTCTAAAATGGTGCTTAAAACTCCACTAATTTTAATGGCGTGTTACCAAAAAAATTCAATTTGCTAGAAAACCTTTGACAAGGGTCACACTTCTTAAGCAAATGATGAACATCTTTGAGTAAAATTGGCCACTAGAAACTAGCCCTCATTACTTTATGGGTTGTTGTCTTAGCCATGTAATGTCCTTTACAAACTTCACTATGCATTTCATTCAGGATCTTGGCCACCAAATTTTACCACCTACAATAATGTAACTCATTGCTTGCAGTTTCAATGATCTCTTTTCATTATCAGTCATGCTAGGTGGAGTATCCATGTGTTGCAAGTAATGAATAACATCCTTGTACCACTCACATTGATCCATATCACAAGTATAAGGGCAGTGATCTGCATCTACAAGATTAATTTGGTTAGCATCCAAGTTAGATTGTGCCATCAACTTTTCTAACCCTCAATGTTTTACTAATTTTGTGATTCAAACATCTATGTTGAACTCTTAGATTCTATTTATCCACTTATACTAGTAATCACCTAAAAATAGTTATCTAGACTATTAGACCCCTTCTTAGCATTTTGGCTAAATTAATTAATCATTTACCTAGACCAAATTGCTAATAATCAATTAATTTGATTATAACCTATAGTTTGACTATGCTATCCTAAGTTCATTATTTGATTAAAAGAACATGTCCCTTGTTAATTAAATAAAAGACCTCATTCTTCTAACCCACTTAAAGTGCACACATAAAGTCCTTTTCTAATTTTCAAATTAAAAGAAAAGGCTTTGTGACTTTTGTCTTATATGACAACTTATTTTCTATTGGTCGACTTGTGTGCACACATGGATTACTCCTCTTTTCAAATTCCACCATTGATCATCCACCATCTTCATCTTGATCTCTACCATTTGTATGACTTTAAAAGGGAGAGATATTTCCCCCTCAAGGGATCCACGCTCTTGAGTATTGTTATGATATAGGTTTACCATTTGAATTCTTGAGAGCTCTTTGTGGAGAGCTTCTATTTCTTGTCCAAATTCTCTCATCCATGGAATTTTAGCATAGTTTCATGTCAATGCAATTTATTTACAATAGCTTAGCTCACATAGTAATTATTTGGATTTGTAACACTTGCATATTGCTTAGAATAGTTGCACTTTGCATTCTCATTTCTAGCTTAGCTTCCATCTTGCATTGCATCATTGAGGAACTCCTTGTGGACATTTTCACTCTTGAATCTTGTCTTCGGAACCTCCCATTGCATGGTTTACTAGCAAGAAGAGTATTGCTAAGGCTTAGTTGAGAGCTCTTGTACTTGAACACACTCTCTTGCACTTCATGGATAAGGAGCTCCAAGCCGGCATCCAAGCATTTTGAACTCAATGGAATCCCTTGGATATAAGGGTTTGGAGTGGGACACTTTCTTAGTGCACATTTTTGGCACCCACCATGGGGAAGAAAATTTAGTTTTGTCCTTTTCTTTTCTTTTTCATTGCATTTTTCACTTACTGTTTGCATTCTCATTTTTTTACAGTCATAGTTTTTGGGCGACATTTTTCCAGATTCATACGACAATTCTCATAACTGTTGGGTGATACTTTTTTTGGAAATAGTGTCACACAACTATACTGTACTCTATTACCCTAGTATAGAAAATTATGTCATCTGGCTTAGGAAGAAATATCGCACAGGAAGGTTATGTCGCACACTCATACTGAGAAGTATTGTATGACAATCTTCTAGCATAAACTATCACTAGATTTGAATTTCTTTATCATTTAAGGTGAGTTTGTTAGTTTTTTAGTGGCTTCCTATTGTGTACTAGTTCTTACAGGTCCATAGCTATTTTACAGAGGTTCTTGTTTACAATTTGCATATTGTTTTTGAAGCTAACTTGTGGAGCTAACAGTTGTGATTGTAGGGTGTTGTCTTAAAACATTAACATTGCCTAAATTTCCTAAAAGAACACATGTCAAAGCTTCAAATGCACAAAGGCTACTAACACTTGTTTTTAGGGTTGTCCAATGCATAAAATCTCAACTTGCTTGCTTTTTTAATTTCATATGCAACATTTACTAGTTGTTCATTTTTTTAGGCACATTAAACTTTCAATTAGGATTCTTTGGTGATAGGAGAATATGCTCTTCACCCTTGTGGTGAATCAAAAATCTTGACCCATCTTTGGATTTTGAAAGGAAGCGAATAATTAAAGCTTCTTGGCATGTTTGGGGGAAGCAATCAAGATAGGAGAGTATGCTCTTCACCCTTGAGGTGAATCAAAAATATTGAACCTTGAGAGTGGATCCATTTTGTGGTAGTTAGGATCCTTTGGAGGGCCTGTTCTTAGACAACTTAAGAGGAATGACCCAAGTGGGGACAAGAAAATCAGTTGTCTCTTCCAACCCACTATAAACTCAAGGCTATCAAGCATACAAAACTTTGGTAGACGTAGTGTTTGTCTTCACTTAGTGTGATCGCTTATGGGATTTCGACCATAAGGAGATCACTAGGCAAGAATTCTTAAGGTGCTCATGTGACCATGAGGTTTGTTAACCACTAAAAGGTGGGGTGTCCCTTAATTGGGTGCAAGAGGAACATATGAACAAAAGCCCTTTCTAAACATCCTTGGTTTGTATCTACCTTATTTTACCACTCAACTTCTTGGTGCAAGGATCGATCCTAGTGGACTACCTGGATCATGCCAAGATTTACACTCACCATATGTCTTCCCTTGGTTGTGCTTATGGCACTTCCATGACAAAGAAAATGTCTCTTGTGGG
This sequence comes from Cupressus sempervirens, assembly GCA_028749045.1. Lineage (NCBI taxonomy): Eukaryota > Viridiplantae > Streptophyta > Pinopsida > Cupressales > Cupressaceae > Cupressus > Cupressus sempervirens. The sequence goes on from CM053785.1 coordinate 505,239,119, forward strand.
CAACCACTTGGTGTGAGGTGAAGGAGCATCAAGCATGGGCCAAGTTGTTGAGTAATGAACCGTGAATCTAAGGTAGATTGCTTGGCTACTATTTTTTAATGTATTGACCAGTGTTAACATTCTTACAAATCAATCATCTCGGTAATGTTGGTAGGAAGGCTATTTTGATATCACAAATGCATTTTGGCAAGGTTGTTTTTATCCTTATTCAATTTTTTGAGACATGTTAAAACCCCAACTATTTGCAAACCTTGCTGATAATTGACATGAACTAAAATCTCACACTATCTAATCTAAAAATTACCTAATTATCAAATGGAAATATAAAATTTTGGAGTCAAAACTGGTCCTTTTTGCACAAAAATTGACACTTTATCACCTATTCTCTAGAGAAATATCGCGCGATAGTCTTTTTCCAAAATTGTGTCACCCTTTTGTTGTAAAGTCTATCACCCTACTATACTGAGATCTATTATCTCACTCTATGTAAACTGTCACTCAAAAAAGAAGTATCACATAGATCTTCTAAATTGTGTCACATGATGTATTATGCTATCTCACTATCACCTGGTCTCTGAGAAAGTACCACCTGAGATTATTTACTACCAAAACAATGTCTATGTTCTAATTTTTTTGATCCAAGGTCTTGTCATTTCAATCCATCTTGGTCTTGGTTGCACATCCATCTGTTAGGTGTTGTCTAAAGTTGAAAAGATGGGTTTAATCCATTAGATGTAAATCTTGAAACACCATTGATGAATCACTTGTCAAAATCTAGTTACCATTCTATACTAGCTACTCACTATTGAGCTTCTTGTTTGCTTTCTTGGGTTGAGTTACTGGTGCTGTAAATTCTTGAGCACTATTTGACAAGCCATCTGTTATACTTTGACAAGTGACTAATCTTGATTGTAAGAGCTTCAAATGTGACATACTTTTCTTTTCCTATTAAGAAAAGATGAATCCTTACATGCCAGTTACAACTAGATTTCAAGTTGGTAGCGGTAGTCATACCCCTTTTGTCGTTAAGCAATTGGAAACACCACCTAGGCATCCTCATGGACAACCTTATGTAGAGAACCTTGAATCTACTCAAACACAAACAACCAACATTCAACATAATCCACTTTACAGTTTTGAAAATCTGTTTAGTACACCTTGTGAGAAACCTAAGGGTGAGAAAAGTTTGGTCACCATGGTGCACCTCGATGAAGTCCAATGCTACTTAGATGAACAAGTGCATGAGAACCAAAGGATCCTAGAAGCCATGTATGCTAGGAAGAAAGAAAATTAACGAGCTGAAAATGATAACCATACCTGCCATGAAGGGAATAGGGGGACTTTCTCTCAAAATCATTTTGATGGCAATGATGGCAATAACACACCTCCAAGAACTCCTACAATCACTATGGGCACATGCCCTTTTCATCATGAAAGTGATGAAGAAGTAACTAGTGAAGATGTTATAAAATTCTAACAAGATAGTCTTGCTCAAAAACTAATGCTTAGAGTTTTAGAGGAAAATGGAGACTAATACTTTCGATACATGGTAGCAAGGGGATGGAAATGTTGGAATTACAAATGGGAAACATATACTTCTGAGAGGTGGGTGGGGGTGAATTAGAAGTTCAAACTTAAGCTATTAAAATTTTTACCATTCATTAGATGCATGTAATATATGAATTGAAAATAACATGAAAAGTAAATGCATCTAAAACATGCAAGCAATTGAATATACACACTTAACACCAGATACGATTACCTAGAATGCCTCCAAAGAGAAGGTAAAACTGGGGTGGGGATGACACCCACAAATCTTCACTACTGCAATAATAAAGTGTAGCCAATTAAGGTTACAATGGTTTGACCATGAAACATGATCTGCGCTGTGAAAGGCCTACCCTATTGAAGGCTTACAAAGACTATTAAGTCCCACCTTGTTAGAGGATTTCAACACCCTGTTAGAAGTGTGCTTGGCTAAAGGACTTCAAAACATCCACTTGGAATGTCAACCTGTTAAAGGATTTACAATAGCCTATTAGGACTACTCTACTTAAGAGATTTAACTAAAATCACTTGTTAGGATGTTTTAGCATAGATTTTGTGATTAGCTTTGGTTGCCTGATTAAAGATCAAATTTGTACAGTGTCCTTCTTAATCCTCCTTGATTTGATGTAACAATTGTTGTATCCTTCTGTTCTTTGTTCTCCTCCAACTAATTTTGCAATTCACTCTCACTGCTAAGTCAACTTGAAATGCTCTGTAAATAAAGTTGATTATTCACCCCTTGTTACCTCCTATAACATTATCTCTCCCACTTTCTATTCATTTACTCTCTTCATTGTATTTATTGGGTCTTCATCTTTCTTATAAAGAATTTGGTCGCTTAGGGTTAGGTATGAATCTATGGCTAAGACTCATTCTTTTTGCTGCTTAATTCTTCCTATTTTCTGATTGGTTGTATGCAAATACATAGGGATTCTACAAATAAATTCATCCTTATCTTTAAAGAATCAAATTCTGACCTTATGTTGGCTTGAAAACACTTTACATAGTTGTTTGTGCAATCACAAACAAATATGTCCAATCTGTGTTACTTGACACTTGAAGTTATTAACGCTCGACACATACTATAATTGTATTTCTGACTCAACACTTGAATTTCTTGGCATTTACTATTTACTTGGCACTTGAACTGATCAGCACATACTATTCACTTAGAACTTAAGGTTACTCGGCACATGAGTGACTCAACACTCATTTCAACTTGACATAATCTTGTATTTACATGTTATACTCGACATGTATTACTAGTTTGACATAAACTAAGTAAATGTCTTAATTGTGTTGACACTCAATTGTCAAAACCAATCTGGAATCAACAATCTGCCCCTTTGACATGAGTGTCAATAATACTTAAATGTATATAATCAATCTAATATTCTCAAGTATAATATATTCACAACTCATCTTATATACAAAAATTTGAAATTTCAAATTTTTGTAATAACCTATATACCTTAAAATTTATAACTCCCCCTGAGTTAATGTGCTTGATCTGTAGTAAAAATCTACTCTCCATTTTGAGTGGGTTTGTCTCTACTGACTGATACTCTTTGCAACTGATGCTCTGTCATCTGATATGCTCTACTTCTGTTATGTTTTGATCTTTCTTTCTCCTTTGTTTGTTCCATTTGCTCCCCCTTTCATTGCTCTCTTCTTACTTTATCTGCTCCTTTTATTATTTCCTTATCCTTCTCCCTTACTCTCCATTTGGTTAATCTCCCCCTTACTCTTTTCTCTCCCTCTTTTTAACACTTATGTCAAAGGGTCTACACACTTAGAGTTTATTTGTCCAAAAAGGATTTGTGAACTTCCATTATTATCTTCAGAGCTACATCCCAGTTGTTACATGCAACATCCAGTGACTTGAGTTGGATTGCTAGCTCGACTGCTAGGTGAACTAGTTCATCTAATGTAGAAAGATGAGGATGTTTCTTTAACAAAGTTTTTGCATATCCTAGCTCTTTATGTAGTATTTCCATATGGAGGTGAGGGGGGCTTGAATTTGTGTCAACTTGGCTCTTATATTAGCCTCTTCTTTCTAAACACAACTAGTTGACTTTGTGATTGAAGCAATGTGTGAAAATGCTTCTCACTCTAAGCTGGGTTTTAAGGTAGTTGCATACCTAATACATTGAGATTTCTCTCTAGACTTAGAATTCTATGTCTTGTTTCTTAAGTGAAGAGTGCTAGGTCACAAAGTTTTGTGTACAATGCAAAAAATTCTCCAGTACCTTCTTCACATCTTCAACCTTTGTGGTTAGTGCAATCTCTCTAGATATTTTCTTGTTTACTTTATTCTAGAATTTCTTTTCTGACCACTCAAGAATTTTTGCACTTGTGTCAATATCTTCATTATTGACCTTCTCAACAATTTTTGACAATTGTTCTAGCAAAGGCTTTGTTTCTTCAGGTGTAGGCAGGCTAAATGCATCTAAGAATATTTCCTTGATGTCTTGTAATGCTTGCCTTTACCTAAATTCCTTTTTAAGTATTTCTTGATGTTTCTTCATTTCCAAAATTTGTTGCAACATGTTTATTTGTTCTAGTGTTATTATTGCATAATCAAACTGAGGTATCACTATTTCTTCATCTAAAGTTACATCACCATAGTGAGTTACCTTATCAACTTTTGTGGAGCATGAGCTTGGTGTTAAAATCTATAGTGGTATAGCCTTTGTGCTTGGCTTATGAAGGATTTTGTAGGAGTGCTTGATGTTGGTAATGTTACCAATGCTTGAATAACTTCTTGTTCCTTCTCCTTTGGTGCATCCTTGCTTTCTTCAGGTCTGCTCCCATCAATCACAATGATTTGAGTTACACCTTTTGGTTATGTTGTAGGTACAGATTGTCTATCTGTCCTATTTTCTCTGTTGTTGTTTCCTTTTCCTCTTCTTTGGCAGTCTTCCCCTGGTCAACTATGGCTTCTTTGAAACTTGTGTCAACCTTGATAGATGTATCTTTAGCTATTTGAATTAAGGGTTGAACACTAGTAGCTAAAGGGATGGTAGAAGGTGGTTCTTGTGTATTCACCTTATCCCTTGTGATGTTAGCTACTGCCTTCTGAAGCTATTCTACACTAACTAATACTAGATTTTCACATAATCTTGCTTGCAGTGTAGATTGGTCAAGAATCTTCTTCAAGATTTTTGTAGTTGAAGAATTGATGATCCGAGCTGAGCTATTAGGAACATCCTTACCAATTATGATTTTTGTAGGTATACTGGTGTCATGAGGAGGGCTCATAGTTGGCATTTGTGTGTTTTGCACACTCTATTCTTCTGGTTGCTCTTCAGTTGTAGCCATGTCTTCATTTTTCTTTTGTGTCTCCTCCTTACTATTATCCTTTTCTTTATCTTCCTCTTTATCATCCTCCTTATGATTGTTAACATCACCATTATTTCTTCCCTCAAAGGGATCTTCTTCTCCTTCTTTGACAGTTGTCAATCCATAAATCAATTTCCACATTTGTGTGGATTTCTTTACATCTTCAATATTTTTTTGAAGAATGCTGAATGCCCTTTATTTTTGTGCAAACCTTCCACCATATTTCTTGTTGGCCTTGATAATCTACCCTTTTGACAATTCTGGGATTACTTGGGCTAATGTGGATTCTCTAATTTGTTTTTCTAGGTTTAAACAATAATGCCACTTATTTTCAACAATAGTATATATTCTTTTGGCATAGTGTTATCTAATTCAAGTGGGGTGTTGTTGAACTTAAAAATCATTTCATATATTGATTCTTCAATCAAATTTTTCTCTTCTCTACAAAGTTTTTCAAAATTAATACTTTTCAAACTGGATAAATCTACATTATTTCTAATATTTTCATAGAGATTCTCAAGATCAAATTTTGGTGGATGACTTACCACTCTAAATTGGCTTGTATCCTTTGATTCTATCCTCTTATCATCTGTTTATGCTTGTGCAATGTATTTCCTTCTTTCCTTCTTCTGCTCTGGCCCTTCTTGTTCAGTAGCCTTGGCCTTGTCTTTGGATTTTTTTTTGGCTTTTTGTGTGGTGGCTCATGTGCTTGCCTTGGTTGTTGGTGTTGTTGGCTTTTTTGGGCTTGGATTAGAAATCTTCTTTGCCTTTGTCTTTGCCATAGGTTGTGCCTTAGCCTTTCTCTTCTTAGGTTCTACTTGTGCTAATGCTTCCTCTACTTCCTTGGCACCTTCTACTTCTTCTTCATGCTTATCTTCTCTTAATCCTTGGGTTAATGTAAGAGGTTCTTGAGCTGGTTCTTGTTCTTCCTCTTTATCATCATCTTCTTCTTCACCTATACCTTCACCAAATTGGGCCTTTATTTTCTTTACCAATTTGTCTTTCTTCTTCAATGTGGAGGCTATCTTCAACTCCATCTCAACTTTGGATTTCATGACATCATAATTATCAAATATTTTGGATGATTTATCAACTTCTTTAGCAAGAAGTGCAGTGATGGTAGTTGATGCTTCATCAACATTAATTTCATAGCCTAAGGGTCTTAGCCATCTTACCCTAGGTACGAAAGCCTATACATACGTATAGTCAATATCAACAAGAAAGCATATTTCATTGAGATACTACTCAACCAAAGAAACTGGTATTCTCATCCTCTATTTCATAGAATTCTTGAAGTCTTCAAAATAGCCAGTCTTGATAGTCTCAAAGTTTTCTCCCATTTTCTCAATATACTCATGGACTTGAACTGCAACTAATCTATTTGTTTTCTAACTCACCTTGACAAAGGATGGAAATGTGTTCTGAACATAGAAAAATATGCAAATTAGGATTGCTCCAAACTTACACTGTGCACTCTTGGTTTTTCTAATGGCACCTAGGTTCTCATTTATCTGTTGCAATTGTAGTTCATCTAGATCATAGGTATGATCCCTCTCTACAATTTTGTAGCCCACATCTACTGTAATACATGGGACATTGTTCAATCTACTTGATTGATAAAATTTATGAGAAATTACCCTTATGGAAAAGTCAAGTAGTGGGTATGTGATAGTATCAATAGTCATTCCACATTTGTTCTATTTTGCTCCTGTGTTATTCTCAATAACTTCCTTTGAGTCACTTCGCAGAGTTTTTGGCCAATTTAGGGTTGGAAAAATAGTTACCCTATGAACTATTCTCTTTTAAATTTTAATGGAACCATCTTCTAACCATAAGCATCATCCTATATTTTGCTTAGCACTATCTTGATCTGTTTCATTTTGAATACCGTAGGGAAATCTAGGGCATAGGTCAAACCCTTCCTTTCAATAATCTTAAATTCTGCTTTCAAAATGCCATTTTCACACAATTTTGTTGGAATTAACAAGTGGGAAGATTTACTTATAAGAGTGGGGTGGGGGGTTGGGGGGGGGGGGAGGGGTGGTTAATCAGAAGTAACTAACTTTAACCCTTTTAAATTATTTTAACTAAAACCATTCACATGAATTCAATCTATCTATTGAACATGAAAGTAAAGACATGCATGTAAATAGACAACACACAAATTTGGTAACCTAGAAACCCTCCAAAATGAGAAAGTAAAACTGGGGTGGGGATAACACCCACAAAATATCACCATAGCAATGTGTAACTATTTAATGTTACAATGTTTGACCACTTCCAATGGCTTCCCTATGAAAGGCCTATCCTATTAAAGACTTTATACTTTATCAAAAGTGACATGGTTAAAGGATTTCACTACCCTACTAAAAGTAGGCCCGGTTAAAGTACTTCTGTGCATTCACTTGGAATGCCACCCTATTAAAGGATTTAAAAATGGCTGCTAAGCCAACCTAAGTCCATAGGATTTCCATTATCTAATACAATTGTTAGAGAGCATTAGAAAACTTTGACCTGATAGTTCTGCAATCTCCAATTGTTGATTCCAGATCCTTGTTCTACTTTGACTGACTTGATCCTTGCTTGATTTGATATGTCACTCTTCAATATTCTAATACTTTGTTCTTCATCAACTAAATACTGCAATGATGCTTTGTTCCTCTAAGTCTTTTCTCACTTCCCTCTGAATTTTGTTATAGTTTACCCTTACACTTCATTCATCCATGCATACAAAGGGGTTTTATCCTTCTTTTAAGGATTTCAAAGACTTAGGGTTAGGTATGAATCTATGATCCATATTAAATATTTATTTCCTGCTCATTCCTTGCACTTTTCTTATTGGTTACCTGCCTTCTCCGTTTTTCTTATTGGCTGCATGCTAATTGCATAGGAAATATAAAAGATTTGTTCTTATCTTTAATACCCTTCGAGATTCTTCTATGTCGGCTCAAAAAAAATGGTTTACATAGGTGTTTGTGCAATTTCAAACAACTATGTCCAGTCTGTGTTACTCGGCACCTGTTACCTCTGATGCTCAGCTCATATAGAAAAAATAGATCACTCGGAACCCATAGCAATTCTATTTCACTCAGCATCTATAGTGATTTGGCACCTACACTTTGCTCAGTGCTTGATCTTCACTCGGCACTTGAAGATTGCTCAGCACATGAAGATCACTCGACACCTGTTGTAGTTCTATCAAGCTTGACATACATTGTAGCTTGGAATCAACTATTTACTTGACATCTATACATATTTTACTCAGCATGTGTTACTAGCTCAACATGAACTTAGTAAACATTTTAAGTGTGTTGACATGAAATAGTCAAAATCTAGTCTTAGATTCAACAATCTCCCCCTTTGAAATGAGTGTCAAAAACACTTAACAATATATCAAAGTGTAATCTTCTCTAGTAAAATATGCATACAGTTCGACATACATATAAAACTTCAAAACTTCTCAAAATTATGTGAAAAAAATATGTATATACCTCAAAATTTTATAACTCCCCCTAAGCTAATGTATTCCTATAACTGTAACCAACATTTTTGTGCTCGCCCAAAACATTACATCTCCCTCTTAATTATTTCTCCCCCTTTACTATATCTCCCCCTTTTTGATACTTATGTCAAAGGGTTCTAAGGAGTAAGACCATATTTTTCCAAAAATGTTTTGTTAAACTCCATAATCATCTTGAGAGAAGTATCCCAATTATCCAAAGTAATTTCTAATGATTTATGTTGGATAGCTGTCTTTGCTGCAAGATGAACAAGTCCTTCTAAAGTAGAAAGATTAGGATCTTTCTTGAGAACATTCTCTGCATAGGCTTGTTCTTTATGGAGTACTTCCAAGTGTGGGGTTATGGAAGATTGTATTTGCATCAATTTGGCCTTGATGTTGGCCTCTTTAGCTATCAACACAACTAATTCTTTCTGAGTATGAAGTGTTTGAGCAAAATGCTTCTCACTCTGAGCTGGATCATTTGGTAGTTGAGTACTAGAAATCTTTAGATTTCTCTCCAAGCTCAGGATTCTTTGTCTTGTCTCCTATGTGAACTATGAGAAATCACACAACTTTTTGTACAATGAGAATACATTCTCAAGTACCTTTATCACTTTGTCAATCTTCTTTTCCAATTCAACTGGGGACAGTGCTATTTCACTGGATATTTTCTCATTAACTTTTCCTTGAAATTTCTTCTTAGACCATTCCATGAGTTTTACATTGGTTTCTTGGTCTTCATTAGTCACCTATTCTACAATATTTGTTAGTTGTTCCAGTATAGGCTTGGTTTCATCAGGTGTCTGCAAGCTAAATGCATCAAGAAATATTTCTTTTATTTCTACCAATGCTTGCTTTTGCTTATACTCATTTCTAAGTATCTCTTGTCTTTTCCTCTTTTCTAGTGCCTCTTGCACGTCATATATTTGTTGTAGGTTCATTATCTTTGAGTCATAGCTTGATATGACTATTTCTTCATCAAGAGAAAAGTCTCCATAGTTAAGTACCCTTGCAATCTTGGTAGTGCTTGAGCCTGGTTTAGAAATTTGCAGTGGCATTACATCAATGCTTGGCTTCTACTGAGGAGTCCTTGAGGTAGGCAAGTTTATCAACATTTGTATTGCCTCTTGTTCTTTAGGGGTTTTCTCTACTTTTTTCTCCTCTTGTCTGCAGCCTTGGTCAATTATGACAATTTGAGGAGGTGCACCTAGGGTTTGTGCTACAGGAACACCTTGTCCTATTGGTTCCTTTGTAGGATCCTTGGCAGTAGTTGTCATCCTTGTTGTAGAGTAAACCTTAGCAATCTTGTCTTGTATCTCTTGCTCTTTAGGTTGATCTATGGGAGGTTGTGTTGATTGTTCTTGAGTAGTTTGCTTCTCCCTTGTTATTGCTGCTACAACTTTCTGCAGCTCATCAACACTCACCAATACTAGATTTGTGCATAGTTGTGCTTGTAGTGTTGATTGGTGAAGGATCTTCTTGAGATCCTCTATAGTCAAAGGGTTGATGTTCTGAGTAGAAGTGCTAGGAACATCCTTTACAGTGACTATAACTATAGGTGTTGTGTGTGGAGGACTAGGAGGTGGCAATTGTGTATCTTGTACATCTTGTTCAGTTTGCTGCTCCTCTTCAACTGTTGCCATTTCATTTTCTTTTTTTTGTTTCCTCCTCCACTGTTTCTTTTTCTACCTCTTTTTCTCCTTTAGCCTTTTCTTGTTCTCTTTCTTCTTCTTTCTGGCTAGCCTCATCCTTATTTGCATCTTTATCCTTTTCAATGTTTTTTCCCTCAAAGGGATCTTCTTCTCCATCTTTGACAGTAGTCAAGCCATATATTAACTTCCACATTCTAGCTGATTTATTAACAACTTCTTCAACTTTATTCTGCAAGATGCTAAAGGCTCTATATTTTGGTGCAAACTTGCTCCCATGTTTCTTGTTTGCCTTAGTGATTTTTCCTTTACTCAATTCTAGCATCACTTGTGCCAATGTGGATTCTCTTATTTCCTTTTCCATTTTCAAACAATAATGCCACTTATTTTCAACAATTTCATACAATTACTTAAGCATTGTATATCTAATTCAAGAGGAGTGTTCTTGAATTCTGCCATCATGGCATATACTGATTCTTCTACTTTACTCTGATCCTCTCTACTTAATTTCTTAAAATCAACATTTTCAAACCAGAAAAATTTGCATTCTTCCTAACATTATCATAGATTTTATCAATATTAGACTTAGGAGCATGGCTTACCACTCTAAATTGGTTGATGTCTTGAGATTCTATCCTTTTCTCATCATTTGACTCTGGTTGTGCAACATATTTTCTTCTTGGTTTCTTCTGTACAATACCAGTCTACTCAATAGCCTTTTTCTTTTCTTTGTCGTGTTCTTTGGCCTTTTGAGTTGAGGGTCTTGTGATAGCTCTTGTCACTGGTATGGTTGGCTTGGCTTGAGTTGTCTTTGTACCCTTCTTTGCTTTAGGTTGGGCTGTAGGCTAAGCTTTGGCTTTCTTCTTCTTGGGTTCTTGAGCTGGTGCTTCCTTGGCTTTTTCTTCCTCGACGCCTTCTACCTCTTCTTCATCTTAACTTAAGCCTTGTGTCAATGCAAGAGGTTGATGTTCCTCTTCATCATCATTATCTTCTTCCTCTTCCTCAACTTTAGCACCTTCACATTCTACTTCTCCTACCGTGCCTTCTCCAAACTTTGCCTTAAGCTTCTTCACAAGCTTGTCTTTCTTCTTTAAGGTGGAGACAATCTTTAGCTCCATATCAACTTTGGCTCATACTACATCATATGTCCCAACATGGGGTGCCTCCTTATCAATTTCCTCTACAAGTAGTGCTATGATTGCTGTTGATGCTTTATCAATGTTTAATTCATATCCTAGAGGTCTTAGCCATCTAATCCTTGGAATTGCTACTTGGATATAAGTATAATCAATATCAACTAAGAAAAAAATATCATTGATGTGCTATTCCACTAGGGAAACTGGTATCCTTAGTCTTTGCTTCATGGACTTCTTGAAATCCTCAAAGTAACTTGTCATAAGAGAGTCAAAGTTGTCTCCCATTTGCTCAATGTACTCATTAATTTGAGTAATAAATAACCTATCTAATTTCCAGTTTACCTTGCCAAAAGAGGGAAATTCTTCTAGAACATTGAAAAATATACAAATAAGAACTGATCCAAACTTACACTGAGCACCTTTTGACCTTCTTATTGCTCCCAGATTCTCCATGATTTGTTGTAATGACAATTTTGCTAGATCATATGTATGATCTTTCTTGACAATTTAGTAGGTCACATCCACAACAATGCATGGAACACTATTCAATCTAGTTGATTGATAAAACTTGTGAGATAAGATTCTTATTACAAAGTCTATAAGGGGATATGTGATTGTATTAATAGTCATGCCCCTTTTGTTCCTTTTTGCCCCGGTGTTCTTTTTAATAGCTTCTTTTGAATCACTTTGCAGGGTCTTGTGCTAATCTAGGGTTGGAAAACTTGTAACCCTATGCACGATTCTCTTTTTTATTTTGATAGGTTGTCCTTCTAGCCATAAAAAACCCTTATGTATCCTACTTAAAACAATTCTTATCCATTCAGTTTTTAAAACTGTGGGGATAACTAGGGCATGGGTTAAGCCCTTCTTCTCAACTATTTGAAATTCTTCCTTGAGCACTCAATTTTCACATAGTTTATCATATGCTTGAAAAAGTTCCAAGTCTCCTATTGCACCTACCTTGCAATTGTAACATTTCCTAACATCTTGCACCATTACGACTTTAGGTGGAATCATGGATAGTGCATTGATAGGGTCATTTTTATAAGAAATTTTTGGAATCAGCCTACAATTTGGTTGTTTGACCTCATTTCTAACTAACTGAACCTCAAAACCTTCCTTTTCCTTAGGGTTTTTAGAACTAGAAGCCATATTGTGAATCTAGGGTTTCATAAGATATCAAACTTTATAACTATGCAACTCGACACTTGAAGAATACCTTAGATCGATGAAAATGGTGCTTGATCTTTGTTGAAACCCATGCAAAAGCTTCAATTTTTGTTTGTCAATCACTTCTATTCTCTTCTCATTCTTGCTCTTCATTCGAATAATGAGAAATGATTGTAAAATTGACCCTATACTCTTCAAAATATAGCATCAAATGCTTAGTGCGTATACAGCTGTACACTCAGCTCCTTAAGGATTTCAGCATAACTTGGCTTCCATTGACTTTCCATCACTTGGCTTCAACTTGATTTCTTCTTTATTCAACTTCCATTGAAACTTGACTATGACCAATTAATCAACTTCTATTAGTAGCTCAACATATACTGACATTTTCTCGACATCCAAGGACAGCTCGACAGTACTGATGAAAACTTTGAATTTTAATTTTGCATCTCTGATCATGCTAATCTCTTCTTTTTAGTACTATCTTATTTAGGAACTGATGTATGGTAAAGCTTTGTAGATCAGTCCCTTATGCCTTCTTTTGCTTAGTTAGATGAAGTGTGACCACTTGACCTATTAGGTGAAGTGATCCCTTCATTTGATGAGCTACACTCATCTTTCTTTTTCCAAGTCTTGTTCATTTGTCCTCTAATGTGTTCAAAATCTACCTTCTCTTTTCCTTTTTTGACTTCTAACTTGGGTGCCTTTGACTTTGTTGAAAAATTCCCATTGATATGACCAGTCTTCAAGCAACTAAAACATGACCATCTACTGTAGTTTCCTTTCAAACGTGTCCTTATGCAATTTTCAAGAATGTGTCCATATTCTTGACAGTAATGACAACTATACCTAGTGTTATAGTCCCAATTGCAATGATGACCATGGTTACCTTCTCTTGTTGCCTAATTTGATGTCCACATAGGCTTTGATCTATACTCAAAAGCTCTATGCCTATACTTCTTGCAATTGTAGTAGTGACCTTCAAATTTTGGTGTTCTGATAGTCCTAGTCCTACATTCATGTGCTTGATGCCCTTGCCTTTTGCACTTGTAACAATAGATTGTATTCTTAGGCTTATCATGTTGATGGGCATTCTTGCTCTTGCATACATTAGAAGTATGTCCCTTTTTACCACATAAATGACAAGTAGGTTTAGTGTTAATACCTTTGTTACTCCTTTCTTTTGTAGTCTTGGATGATTCTCCTTGTTTAGTACTGATGTAACCAAGTCCTAAAGTATCATTACTTGCCCTTGGTGATTTTAGTAGCTGCTCAAAGTACTTGATAACCTCATTGGGTTTGTTGAAGCTCTCTATAATCTCCTTCTCTCTTTTTAGGTCATTTTGCAATTGTTCATTTTGTATCTTTAGTGTAGATATCTCAATGTCCTTGACATTTAGTTCATGATGTGCATTCATCATCTAACTTAAGTTGTCCAGCTGCATGTTGGAAATTCTTTCAAACTCAATTGTCTTCTGCTCCAGTCCATTGGTAAGATTTCTCTTGTCATCTTCTATCATGGCTTTTTCTTCAATGGCTATTTTCTTCTATTCAGTCACTTCACAAAGCATTATGACTTGTGATTCTTGTTCAAGCTTGAGTATTCTGATTTCTTCTGCTTGAGCTTTGTTCTTCTCCATCAAATTTGCTATTGCTTCATCAAACTCTTTGGAGTCTCCATTTGAAAATAGATTTGAGGTGACAATCTTGTTGTACTATATGTCATTCTCAGCTATGGCAATCTCTTTTCTTCTTTTTAAGGATTTTCTCATTTCTCCTCTAGCTTCTTCCAAAGCATGTAAAGCAAGTTGTATGTCAATTGCTTGATTCTCTATAATCTTCCCAAGTTTGTAGACTTCCATTTCCAAATATTTTCTCCAAGCTGTAAGGCTCCTTCTTGTGAGAACTTAGCTCTAATACCAATTGTTGGAATTAACAAGTGAGAAGATTTACTTTTGAGAGGGGGGGTGAATCATACATAACTAACTTTAACCCTTTTAAATTCTTTTAACTAAAACCATTCATATGCATTAAATCTATCTACTGAACATAAAAGTAAAGACATGCATGGAAATAGACAACACATAAATTTGGTAACCTAGAAACCCTCCAAAATGAGAAGGTAAAACTGGGTTGGGGATGACACCCACAAAATATCACTGCAGCAATCTGTTACTGTTCAAGGTTACAATGTTTGACCACTTCCAATGGTCTGCCCTGTGAAAGGCCTTCCTGTTAAGTACTTTACACTCTGTCAAAAGTGACCTACTTATAGTATTTCACTACACTGCTAAAAGTAGGTCTAGTTAAAGGACTTCTGTGCATTCACTTGGAATGCCACCTTGTTAAAGGATTTACAAATGGCTACTATGCCAAACTAAGTCCATAGGATTTCCATTATCTAATACAATTGCTAGGGAGTATTAGAAAACTTTGACCTAATAGCTTTGAAATCTCTAATTGTTCATTCTAGATCCTTGTTCTACTCTGAGTGACTTGATCCTTGCTTGATCTGATATGTCATTGTTTGATATTCTGATTCTTTGTTCTTCATCAACTGAATATTGCAATGTTGCACTATTCTTCTAAGTCTTTTCTCACTTCCCTCTGAATTTCGCTATAGTTTACCCTTACACTTCATTCATCCATGCATACAATGGGGTTTCGTCCTCCTTTTAAGGATTTCAAAGACTTAGGGTTAGGTACAAATCTATGATCCATATTAAGTCTTTATTTCCCACTCATTCCATGCACTTTTCTTATTGATTGCATGCCTTCTCAATTTTTCTTATTGGCTACATGTTGATTGCATAGGAAATATAAAAGATTCGTTCTTATATTTAATACCCTTCAAGATTCTTCTATGTAGGCTCAAAAAAAATGGTTTACATAGGTTTTTTTACAATTTCAAACAACTATGTCCAATCTATGTTACTCAATACCTATTACCTCTGATGCTTGGCTCATATAGAAAAACTAGATCACTCGGCACCTATAGCAATTCTGTTTCACTCGGCATCTATAGTGACTTGACACCTATACTTTGCTCGGCACTTGATCTCCACTCGACACTTGATCTTCACTTGGCACTTGAAGATTTCTTGGTACATGAAGATCACTCGACACTTGTTGTAGTTCTTTCTGGCTTGGCATACATTGTAGCTTGGCATCAACTGTTTACTTGGCATCTATACATATTTTACTCAGCATGTGTTACTAGCTTGACATGAACATAGTAAACATCTTAAGTGTGTTGACATGAAATAGTAAAAACCTAGTCTTAGATTCAACAAATTTGTCATAGGTTTGCCTTATTTCCATGTCTTATTCTACCTATCTTGCAGTTATAGCATTTTATGATGTCTTGAACCATTATGACTTTTGGGGGAATCATGAAAAGTGCACCTAATGGGTATTGTTTGTATGCAATGTCTGGAATTGCTCTAAAGTCTAGTTGCTTTACTTCATTGCTAACTAATTGAACATTCAAAACTTCTTAACCCTCTACATTCCTTGAACTGGATGCCATTTGACAAGCTAGGGTTTAACAAATTTCAAACTATGCAACTCAACTTATGAAGAATACCTCAGAAATTTGATGAACTAGTGTTGGATCATTGCTAGAATCTATGCAAATACTTCAAATCTAGTTTTTGAGTCACCTTATGATCTCCTTTTAGTTGTTTGAATTTTAAATGACAAAAAATGAGTGAAAAATTGACCTTATACCCTTCAAAACTCTACATTTAATGCTTTATGCTTGTACAACTATAAACTCAACATCAACACAATTTCTATTTTACTCAACATCTACTGACATGACCATCACTTAGCAAATACTACAAGCTCAACTTCAACTAATAGCTTAGCTCTAACTAGCATTTTACTCGACATACACATAGAACTTTTCATGCTAAAAAACAACATGAAAGCATGAATCTTTATCTTGAATTTTCTACAACTTCTTGCATCTTTATTCATGCTAATCTATTCTTTTTAGTGTTATTTTATTTTGGAACTGATGTATGATATAACACTTTAAGTATCAGTCCCAAATACCTCTTGTTTTCTTAGTTTGATGTTGTGTGACCACTTGCCCCATTGGGTGAAGTGATCCCTTCACCATTTGATGTATTGCAACCATCTTTCTTCTTCCATGTCTTATTCATCTCATTCTTGATTTTTCAACATTTGCCTTGCCTTTACCTTTATCAAATTCACAACTTGGTGCCTTGGACCTAGTTGAACAATGCTTATTGATGTGACCAGTCTTCAAATAGCTAAAACATGTAGTTTGACTCAACAACCTCTTGTAATTACCATTGAAGTGAGTCCTGATGTAGTTTTTAGGTACATGTCAATATTCTTGACAATAGTGATAGCTATATCTTGTATTGTAATACTAGTTATAAGAATTTCAAAGCTTCTTACCTTTTTTGGCTTGCTTGATGATCATGTGGACTTGGATCTGCATTCAAAGGCTCTATGTCCATACTTTTGAGAGTTGTAGCAATATCCTTCAAATTTTGTTGCATGCATGGTTTTAGTTCTGCATTCATGTGCCTGATGGCCTTGTTTATTGAACTTATGGCAATGGACTGTGTTCTTAGAATTAGCATTCTAATTTGTATTATTGCTCCTACACACATTAGAGGTATGCCCTTTCTTTCCATAATTATGAAAAGTGGGTTTGGAGTTCTTACCTTTATTGTTCCTTTCCTTAGTAGCTTTGGATTCTTCTCCTTCTTCAGTGCTTGTGTAGCCCAATCCTGATGTATCTCTATTGGATCTAGGGAATTTTAGTAATTGCTCAAAGTACTTAATGGTTTCATTTGGCTTGTTGAAACTTTTAGCAAATACCTTTTCTCTTTTAAAGTCATATTGCAATTGTTCATTCTGCAACTTCAATGTAGTTATCTCAATGTCTTTAACATTCAACTCAGGATGAGCATTCATCATTTTGATTAAGGCGTCCAATTGCATGTTTGAGATCTTGGATAGCTCTGTTGACTTTTCTTCCAATATTTTTGCCAACATTCTTTTGTCTTCTTCAATCATGACCTTGTCTTCTATAGATTTCTTCTTCTGTTTAGTCACCTCACATAGCAGTATAACTTGTGATTCTTGCTCCAACTTGAGATTTTTGATTTCTTCAGCTTGTACTCTTTTCTTCTCCATTAGATTTGCAATTGTTGCATCAAATTCACTAGAGTTACCATCTACAAATAGCTTTGTGGTGTCAATCTCTTTGTATTGTGTGTCATTTTCTACATTGTCAATCTCTTTTCTTGTTTTTAGGGAACTCTTCAAAGCATCTCTGGCCTCATTTAGTTGATGTAGTATGAAATGTATTTCAATGTCTTGGTTCTCAATGGTCTTTCCCAATTTGTATACTTCCATTTCAAGATCTTTTCTCTAAGTTGCAAAGCTTCTTCTTCTGAGAACTTGGCTCTGATACCAATTGTCGAAATTACAAATGGGAAACATATACTTTTGAGGGGGGGTGAATTAGAAGTCCAAACTTCAGCTATTAAAAATTCATCATTCATTAGATGCATGTAATATATGAACTAAAAATAGCATGAAATGTAAATGCATCTAAAACATGAAAGCAATTGAACATACACACCTAACACCAGATATGATTACTCATAAACCCTTCAAAGAGAAGGTAAAATTGGGGTAGGCATGACAGCCACAAATCTTCACTATTTCCACAATAAAGTGTAGCCAACTAAGGTTATAATGGTTTGAACATGAAACATGATCTACCTTGTTAAAGGTTTACAAAGATTGTTAAGTCCCACCTTGCTAGAGGATTTCAACACCTTGTTAGAAGTGTGCTTGGCTAAAGGACTTTAGAAAATCCACTTGGAATGTCACCCTATTAAAGAATTTACAATAGCCTGTTAGGACTACTCCATCTAGGAGATTTAACTAAAATCACTTGTTAGGATATTTCAACATAGATCTTGTGATTGGCTCTAGTTGCTTGATTAAAGATCAAATTCATACAGTGTCCTTCTTGATCCTCTCTGATTTGATGTAATAATTATTGTATCCTTTTGTTCTTTTTTCTCCTCCAACTAATTCTACAATTTACTCTAACTGCTAAGTCACCTTGAAATTCTCTGTAAATAAATTTGATTATCCACCCCTTGTTACCTCATGTAACATTATCTCTTGCACTTTCTATTCATTCACTCTCTTCATTGTACTTGTTGGGGCTTTGTCTTCCTTACAAAGAATTTGGTGGCTTAGGGTTAGGTATGAATCTGTGGTTGAGATTCATTCTTTTTGCCACTTAATCCTTCCTATTTTTTGATTGGTTGCATGCAAACACATAAGGATTCTACAAATAGATTCTTCCTTATCTTTGAAGAATCAAAATTTGACCTTATGTCGGCTTGAAAATGGTTTACATAGTTGTTTGTACAATCAAAAACAAATATGTCCAATCTATGTTACTTGGCACTTGAAGTTACTAATGCTCAACACATACTATAATTATGTTTCTGACTCAACACCTGAACTGCTCAGCATCTACTATTTACTCGGCACTTGAATTGCTTTGCACATATTGCTCACTCTATTGGAATTAAAGATAGTGTAACTAAGAGGGGGGTGAATTAGTTACTCACAAAAATTAATCCACAAATCCCTTAGATGTCTTAATGATTTAGTTACTACTTTTACTTTGTAAGCAACTGCTGTAACTCGGTAAAATAAACTATTACTTTCTTTTCAAGCATTCATGCATGTAACTAAAAATAAAGTGAACACAAGAGAAACTAGATTTAACATGGAAACCCAATATGGGAAAAACCACCAAGTCACTAGTCACCAATTTTTCACTCTTTTGAAGTGAGCCCTGTTAGGAGCCAACTCTGTTAAAGGTTACAATACACACTGTTAGGTGTGACCCTGTTAGAGGATTTAATCACCCTATTAGGAGTGGCCTTGCTAGAGGTCTTTAGAACAATTCAATTGAATTGTCACCTTGTTAGAGGATTTACAAAATGGCTGTTAAACCAACTCTATTAAAAGATTTGAAATCACTGCTACAATGGTTAGAAAGAAAAAATGAATTGACCTAAACAAGATGCAACTAAATTTTTTGGATATAGGTCTCTATTCAGCATCATTAGATCCTCCTTGATCAAATATGGCTCTGCAGCTTCTCAATGATCTTTGATCATCCTTCGAATCTGCTTCCACAACAATCAGTCTTCATATCATATTAATTTCACATTCTTCCACCTCATACATCTTTGAATTCACAACTTGACTTCTTACTTATATCATTCAGGTTGTCAAGTCAGCTCATTTACATATTACATTTACCAATAAACCATTCAACAGTCGGCTACAAATATTATTCTTAAACAAATAAATGTCCTTTATTGGCCGACCCTGCTCGGTAAATACTGCTTCCAAAAATTTCCAGAGTTAACATTCTTGACTCGATTAACATTACAATATCTTAAAATCCTTTGGCATTCGAGTTTACTCTATAAGAACTGCTTTAATCAAATTACCTTTTGATGACTGAGTGAACTCGGTAAGAACTATTTCTATCATATTTTCTTCGATTACCAAGTGATCTTGGTAAGAACTGCTTTTGTCATGTTTTCTTCGATTACTGAGTGAGCTCAGTAAGAGCTAAATTTATTTGATTACCTTGAAGGCTCAGTAATCAACTGTCTACTTGGTAGACACTGCAAGCTATCTTTACTAACCTTTTGGGCTTGGTAGACATTGTTTATTGCCTTGCTGACCTTTTGAGCTCGGTAGACACTATCCTTTGCTATGCCGACTTTCTGAGTTTGGTAGGCACTATCTGATGACTGATATGACATTTGTGTGACATCAAAGACAACACACAATTGAACAATTGTATCCAAAAATCTCCCTCTTTGGCATTGATGGCAACACAACATGTCATAGCAGAATAAAATTTAAAAACAAGTCTTTTACTGACAAAACTCCCTCTTACATGAACTCTTATTATTTGAAAATTTCAAAAAGATATGACAATATATATTCTCCCTCTTTGAAAACACATGCCAAAGATAAATCAAAAAAATTGAATAACATTGTACCTGATGTACTAATTCATATGCAATTTCTTCATTGGTTTGCTGCATCAACTGATAGATCTTCAATTCTATTCCTGTTGATGCATCACTAAAATATATTTTAGTGAGCTTCGGATAGGGGAATGACCCCTAACTTACCTAATAGATACAAGAATGCATCCTTAGGTAAAGGCTTTGTGAATATGTCAGCAATTTGTTCCTTTGTATGCACATATTCCAATCTTATTTCCTTTTCTTGCACCAATTCTCTAACAAAGTGATACTTTATGGCAATGTGCTTGGTTTTTGAATGCATCACTGGATTTTTTGAGATGTTAATTGCACTTGTATTATCACAAAACATAACAATTGGTTCTATAATTTCTTGCTTCATACCTTTCAATAATTGTTTAAACCACACAATCTTTGAGCAATTTACTGCTACTGCAACATATTCAGCTTCTGCTGTGGATTGAGATGTACAATTCTGCTTTTTGCTTGTCCAAGAAACCAACCTTTTTCCAAGAAAGAAAGCTCCTCCACTTGTGCTCTTTCTGTCATCAATATTTCCTACCCAATCTGCATCAGTGAACACCTTTAAATCCAATTTTCCTCCAAGTTTATACCATAATCCATATTTTTCAGTTCCTTTCAAGTATCTCATGATTATTTTGATTGCCATCATGTGATTTTCTTTTAGTTTTACTGAGAATCTTGCTACAATTCCTACTGCAAGGGCAGTCTGGTCTTGTGTGCACTACATATTGCAACTTTCCAATCATAGATGTATACAAGGTCTTATCCACTTCCTTTGATTCATCATCCTTGGTGAGTTTTAATCCAGTACACATAGGAGTCCCAACTAGTTTGCAGTCTTCCATACCAAACTTTTTCAGTATCTCTTTGATGTATTTAGATTGAGTGATATAAATGCCATTCTTATTCTATAGAATTTGAAGACCAACAAATAATTTTATCTCACCAAACATTGGCATTTCAAATTTCTTGTTCATTTGTTCTGAGAATTCTTTGCAAAGATCACCATTTCTTGTGAACAAAGTATCATCTACAAATATTTCTGCCAAAAAAATCTTATTATCTGGTCCTTCCTTTATGTACAGACTGCTATTATCATTAGTTCTTTGAAAACCAATCTAAATAAGATAGTTATGCAATCTTTCATACCATGCTCTAGGGGCTTGTTTCAGACCATTTAATGCTTTATGCAACTTGCAGACCATGTCCTTCTTGTTTGGATCAACAAAACCTTTAGGCTACTCAATGTAAACCTCTTCCTCCAATATGCCATTGAGAAATGCTGACTTAACATCCATCTAGTAAACTTTGTATCCTTTGTATGCAGCATATGCAACTAAGGTTCTGACACCTTCCAATCTTGCAACAAGAGAAAAAGTTTCTCCATAGTCTACACCTTATTCTTGTGAATATCCTTTGCATACTAGTCTAGCTTTGTTCCTTGATACCTTACCATCTTCATTTAGTTTGTTTCTGAATACCCACTTTGTTCCAATCACATTCTTGTCTTTGGGTCTAGGTACAAGAGTCCATGTTTTGTTTTTCTCTATCTGTTCCATCTCTTCATTTATAGCTTCAATCCAACTTTCATTGCCTAGTGCATCTTTGACATTTTTAGGTTCAAAATCAGCAAGTAAACAAGTTCCTTTCAACTTACTTCTTGTCATTGTTCCTTCTGATTTATCACCAATGATCTAGTCTGGTGCATGATGCTTTCTGACATATTTGGCTAACACAGGCTCCTTGCCTTTTGAATGACTTGCATTGTTGTCCTTTTGTCTCTCAACTTCTGGTTCTGATTCAGGTTTCTCAGGCTCGATAGATGCTAACTCGGTAGCTACTATTTGCAACTTGGGTTCTTGCAGCTCGGTAGATGTTGACTCGATTTGAACTTCTTGTGACTTGGTTAATGAAGACTCTAGAGTTAAGGATTCCTGATTGAAAGGTATACTTGGTATTGTGTCAAGTTCAATGTAAACAAATCTTCTGTAGTCTTCCGTTTCCTTTTTGCTTTCTTCTTCTATTATTTTTGCAAACTCATCAACTTTCATATGTGCACTTTCTATAACTTTGTGAGTAGATAAGTTCAAACATCTATATTCTTTTCTTTTGCAATAGTATCCCAAAAATATTCCTTCATCACTTTTTACATCAAATTTACCTTTCCTAGAGTCTTTCAAAATGTAACATTTGCTTCCAAATACCTTTATATAACTTACATTGGGTTTGTAGCCATACCACAACTCATAGGGTGTTTTGAATGAGTCCTTTTTTAGCTGTACTTGGTTCAAGGTATGAACTATAGTGCTAATAGCTTCCTTCCATTATTTGATAGCAATGCCTTTCTCAATCATTAAAGTTCTTGCACAATCTATGATAGATCTGTTCCTTCTTTCTGCTATTCCATTTTGTTTAGGAGTTCTAGGTGCTGAAACCTGTCTTTTGATTCCTCTTTTAATGCAAAAGTTATTGAACTCACGTGAAATGAATTCCTCACCTCTGTTAGACCTTAGGCATTTCAATCTTTTGCTAGTTTCCTTTTTTACTCTGGCCAAATACCATTTGAACTTTTCAAATGCTTTTGATTTCTCTCTAAGGTACATGATGATCATCATTCTTGAATAATCATCAACAAATAGAATGAAGAATTTTTCACTAGTATAACTTTCAATGCCAATAGGTCCACACAAATCAGTATGCAAAATTTCTAGAACTTCTTCAGTCTGACAGTTCTTGCTTTTAAAACTAGTCTTTCCCATTTTACCAATTTGACAATTTTGGCATAGACCAACCTCAGGTTTCCTTATGTCAGGAATACCTCTTACTTTCTTGAATTTATTAATTTTTATTAAGTTGTCAAAGTTTACATGACACAACCTCCTATGCCATAACCAACTTTCTTCAATTTTAGCAATGAAACATGAACATTCACCAAGTTCAAGATAAAATAAGTTACCTTTTGTTTGAGTGCCAGATCCAATCAGCTTTCCTTTGCCCCAACAATCTTGATTTTCTAGGCATGAATTCTACCTTGAATCCATTATTGAGTAGCTGTGCCACACTCAACAAATTATGCTTTAGTCCTTCTACCCAATATGCATTATCACACACAAGTTCCTTGGTTAGAGAGATTCTTCCTTTTCCTCTTATACAACAAGGTTCATTGTTACCAAATCTTACACTACCACCATCATAGTCTTCAAAATATTCAAACTTAGTTTTATCACCAGTAATGTGATGAGAACAACCACTATCTATGATCCATGTATCATTTTTGCTCATATGAGAAATTAGTGCCATTTCCTCATCATTATCAGATTCATCTTTTACAACAATGTAGACAATTTCATCTTCTTCATTATCAGAATCATTGGAATCTTTTGCCATAAAACATGTTTTCTTACTTTTATCCTTGAATGATTTGAAGTCTTTCTTGCCATTGTACTTGTGACCTTTCTTTTCATCTTTGTTCTGCTTATTTGGGCACCTAGCAGCAATATGTCCAATTTTTTCACAAGAGAAATAGATTAGAGGAACTTTACCTTTGTATTTTTCTTTTCCTCTTGAATATTTTCTTGCTAGTAGAGCTTCAACCACTTCAAGATCACTGTCTGAACTTTTTTCTAATTCTTCATCACTTTCTGATTGTGGTTCCTTCATCTTTTTCCCTTTTTCTTTGAGTGAAAGCTTGGCTTCAAATGCTGATTCAACATTCTTGGTTACTAGAACATAGTTGTCATAGTTGTCTAGCTCAAATGTAGTCAATCTTCCAACTATGGCCTCTAAATTTATTTTATGATTTGCCTCACATCTCCTTTCTTGAATTGTAGATACTCTGATTGCATAAATAGGAAGTAGGGTTCTAAGTACATTACTTATAACTGTCTCCTCACTGATATCTCCTCCAGATGCTTTGATTGCACTAACACATGCTTTAACTCTTTCAACATACTTTGCAATGTTTTCATCCTCTCTCATCCTCATTTGGTCAAATTGTCCTCTCAAACTTTCTACTTCAGCTCTTCTCACATTATCATCTCCTCCATAGATTTCTTTCAGCTTGTTCCACATTTCAAAGGCAGTTTTGCAGTCCTTGATGTCATCAAATTCTTCATAACTCAGAGCGGATGCTATATCTATCATCATGTTATTGTGAGTCTTCTTTTCAACAATATCATTGACAGATAATGTACCAGAAAGTTCTTCATATTTTTCATCAAGGTATTGCAGCCCTGTATCACCAATGGAAGCCAGATGAAGCCTCATCAATCTTTGCCATGTTGAGAAGTTGTCCTTGTTAATTCTTGGAATTTCCCTTTTGTAAGACATCTTGATCTTTAGCTTAGATCTTTGAAATCTTTTCCTGTAAGCACCAATAGCTCTGATACCAATTGTTGGAATTAAAGATAGTGTAACTAAGAGTGGGGCGAATCAGTTACTGACAAAAATTAATCCACAAATCCCTTAGATGTCTTAATGATTTAGTTACTACTTTTACTCGGTAAGCAACTGCTATAACTTGGTAAAATAAACTATTACTTTCTTTTCAAGCATTCATGCATTCCAAGCTATGGCATGAACCATTTCTCTTCACCTCATTACCTCACCTTTTCTATAGAAGATAACCAAGCTCTCAGTCATCCCCACAACCTTGCTCTCCATGTGAAAGTCCAAATCTTCCACATTCATGTTTTTCAAGTCTTGATAAACAATGGTGTAGGGTTAAACATAATTTCATTCAATGTAATTCAATAGTTGGGCATGTATGAATTTGCCATCGACCCTAGGTGCAATATCACTATAAATGCCTATAATGAGGTTGAACGACCTTTCAAAGGCCTAATTTTACTTCCAATATGAGTTGGTCCAATTTAGAAGGATTTCATTTTCCAAGTCTTAGACATACCACTTGCATACAACTTGTTGCTGGGATGACCATGAATTCATGACATGAAAGCAGTACCCTCTACATATCATTAGTGCATCAAGTTCCCTTTTAATGGTATTGAAATTGTTGTCCCTGACAACAACTCCATGTCTATCAACATATTATCTACTACTGAAACACTGGTTCCACATAATCACTCTTCTCATGAGCTGACACCATCCTTTACAGAGTGTGAACAAAAATTGAAAATGATGAGCCTTGGTATGTGCGAATACACTCTAGAATCCATTGCTGCTCTACCTATTTCCCCTCAATCTTATGGGAAACCATCTACTAGAAAGAAGCCTTTTGCTTCTACCATGACCCTTTTTGGCACTTTTGTGTAGTCCTCAGTTCCCTTAGATGTAGAGAAAGAAGAACAAACAAATAAAGATTGGATCTATTAGGAAGATGGAGATGAGGAGGACATCATAGTCACTACTCCCATTTCTCCTAAACATTATGGAAAAGGATATAAAATGATTGCAAACATGGGCTATCAGGGCCACGAGTCCTTAATTGATAATAAAAAAGCTCTAGTTGAACTTTTACGTCGTATTCAAGGTCATGATACTCAAGATACTATTGGCCTAGGATTTGGGTTAGAGGATGATATACCAACATTTTCTCAAAGTACACCCATATCTAGTGAATTAGAGGATGATGATGGTCTCTATATTCCTACCACTTTGCAAAATGAGGACTTTGTGCCTATAACTTCTCTCCTTTGGGGGGAAGAAACACTAACTACCAATGATGATGTTGAAGCTTCCACCTCTCAACAATAAGAGCAAGATGAATCTGACCATGAAGACTTGAATAGAGGACAGATTAGAAAAAATATTGCTCATTCAATTGCTGGAGATTAGAGTACAGACTCTCAAGAATATGAATGGGAAAATTTATCAAACACCTCTTGTGAACTAGGAGTGGATGTTATTCATGCCTATGTGACCCAACAAAATGTGGTAGATGAGTCTAGTATAGGGTTAGATGAGTTTGGCTCACAAAATGCTTTAGTGGACCACACTGGTCCCTCTAGGTCTATACCTAATATGGAATCCTTTGTGACATTCACTATAGGCTCAACTTTGCATGTCACCAGAGATGACCCTTTTTGCATCAACAACCTTGAAGCTTCCACCTCACTTTCATTAATCCATCCCGATCTCATAGATTGGTCCATTCAACATCAAAGATTTGATATATAGTCTTTCCAAAATGACTATGAGATCACTTGTTACCTAAACACCATTGAAACCTTCACTTATTCCACCAACAAACCTGTGATTCATATGACAAAATTAGATATCAAATACCTTAGTCATAAAATTAAAAGAAAAAATAAATTTTCAGATGGAAAAAACCACACTGTGGTAGTATTTGAACATAAATATAGTAAAAACAAAGACGTATCTAATGGTGAAAACCTCCTTGAGGCACCTGTAGATGAGGTACTTGGTAGTCTACCAAGCTATTTTAAGATAGATTGTTAGTTCTCATTGAACCCACACAACCTATCAACTTGAGGACATAGGAATCTCCTAAAATTATTCATGTAGCTCAATCATTGTTAGCTAAGGAAAAATAATAGTTTATAAAATTCTTTCAAGACAAGAAAATCAATTTTGCATGGATCTACTCAGATATGCCTAGGCTCGACATAGATCTTATCTTGCATCATTTTTCTATCTCTCCCAATATCAAACTTGTTAAAAAAAAACTAAGAAAGATGCATCACATCTAGCCTTACTAGTGAAAGCAGAATTAGAAAAACTCTTGAGTGCAAATTTTATCAGAGCCATTAACTATGTAGAATGGATTTCCAACATTGTATCTGTATCCAAACATGATAAAACTATCTGAGTTTGAAGTGATTTCAGAGACCTTAATAAAGCATGCCCCAAGGATGAGTTTTTGCTACCAATCATTGATATGATAGTTGACATGACTATGGATTATGAAATGTCCTCCCTTATGGATGGGTTTTCTAGGTGTAATCAAATTAAGATAGCTTTAGCTGATTAAGAGAAGATAGCCTTTACATGTGCATGGGGAACTTTTTGCTAGAATGTCATGCCTTTTGGGCTCAAGAATGCTGGTGCTACCTACCAAAGAGAAAGCACCACCATATTCCATGATATGATGCATAAAAATATGGAAGACTATGTTGATGACACATGGATAAAATCTAGAAAATGAGACACACATCTTGGAGACCTTAGCCTAGTATTGGACTGTATGGAACAATTTCAACTTAGGCTAAACCCAAAAAAGTGTGCCTTTGGTGTCACTTCTAGAAAATTTCTAGGTTACATTATCTTAGCAAAAGGTATTGAGGTTGATCCTGAAAAGGTCTAGGCTATCATGGAAATGCCTCCTCCAAGAAATATCAGCCAACTTAGAAGTCTACAAGGACGTCTATAATCCATAAGAAGATTTATTTCTAAATTGGCTGATAATGCCCAACCTTTTAACAAGAATTTGAATAATGAATCTACTAATATTTGGAATGATGTGTGTCAATAAAGTCTAGACCAAATCAAAGGGTACTTGGAAAAACCTCCAGTTTTGATGCCACCTATTCCATGAAAACCTTTGATCTTGTATATCTCAGCTACAACTTCTTCTCTAGGAGCACTATTAGCCCAAAGTGATGAGACTAGTGAGGAATGAGTTATATATTACATCAGTCAAACTTTGGTTTCTTATGAAATGAACTACACTAGTATCGAGAAAGCCTGTCTTGTAGTGGTGTTTGCTTCTTAGTATGTCAAATGTAAAGCAATCAAAGGACAAGCTATAGCTAACCAATTGGCTGATTTTCCACTAGAGGATACAACACCCATGCAAGTTGAATTTCTAGATGCCTCAATTATGTACATCACTAAGAGAACTTGGAAAATTTTCTTTGATGGTTCTCATGCATAGAATGGAGGTGTAGCAAGTATCTTGTTTGTTTCCCCTAGTGGATATACGATCCCCAAATCTTGAAAACTCTTATTCCCTTGTACAAATAACATTGCAAAATATGAGGCACTAATGAATGGGATCAAAATGGCCCTTGAATGGAGAATAACTGAATTGCACATTTATGGAGATTCCCAACTTGTTATCAACCAAGTGAAAAATGACTATCAAACAAAGGATGACAAGTTGATACCTTACAAAAATTTGATAGATGCTCTAAGGAACTACTTCACTTTTGTGACATTCCAACAAATTCCTAGAGCAAAAAAAAAGGCTACTGATGCTATGGCCACTCTAGCATCTATCCTCCAAATACAATAACATGAATCATAATTTGAGTTCCTGGTGGAAGAATTGCATCATCCTACCTATGATTCCTCAGATAACCAAGTGATCTGCACTGTTGTAGGTCACAATTCCTCCTGCTATGTGGCTATCTTCTCTTACCTGTGTGATCAGGTTATTCCTAAAAACTTCATGTGCAACCAAAAATGCCAATTCCTCCACATTGCCTCACATTATACTTTGGTCTCTGGTGACTTGTATAAGAAGAGTCTAGACAAAACAATGCTTAGGTGTTTAGAACTAGAAGAGTCTAAAAAGGCACTTGCCAAAATCCATGATGACATTTGTGGGGGCACATTCTAATGGCCTTGCTTGCTTGAAAACTACTTAGGAAAGGTTATTACTGGCCAACCATGCAAGCTGATGTTGTTCGTTATGCCAAGTCCTATCAAAAATGTCAACTTCATGGAAACTTAATTCATGCTCCTGGATGTGAGTTAATTCCCTTTGTGACAAATTGGTCATTTCAACAATGGACCTTTGACTTGGTAGGCAAAATTCACCCAAGTTCATCTAGTGGTCACAAGTTCATCATTACAACAACTGAGTATTTCACTAAATGGGTTGAAGTTGTGCCACTATTTGCTACTATAGGCAAACATGTTGCCCTATTTATACTAAACCACATCATTTGTCGTATGGTATTCCTTCCTCTATTATCACTGATAATGGAGGAAAATTCAAGAATAAGGACCTCAAATAGCTATAAAAAAAATTTGAATCAAACAAAATTGGCCCTCTATTTACTACCCTTAAGGGAATGGCCAAGCCGAGGCCTCCAACAAAACATTGTTGAAAATCTTACACCACACTGTTCACAAGTCTAGGAAAGATTGGCACCTACAGATAAATATGGCACTTTAGGCTTACAAAACTACTATTCGTACTCCTACAGGGCCACACCCATTTCTCTAGTCTATGGCTCTGAGGCCATCCTCCCATTAGAAGTTGATATCCCCTCCTTGTGGGTCTCCTTACATGGGTTGATAACTGATGAAGACCATAGAGCTATGATGAACATAGTAAGGTTTCTTTTGATCACATGAGGCCTTATCAGAAGTGCATGTCTACTCAGTATAACAAGAAAGTTCACCCATGTGAGTTTCAAATAGGTGAACTTATGCTTATAGAGAATCCAAAAAATTAGTAGCATAGAGAGTAGAAGGGAAAGTTTGAACCTAACTAGTTAGGCCCATACATTATCACAACAGTATTTGGGTTTGGTGCTTATCAACTGTCTACTCCTGAAGGTGAAGAACTCTCAAAACCTATCAATGTCCTACATTTGAAGAAGTTCTATGCTTAGAGGCTCACTGCTCAACTATCTTGTACATATCTATGATCTCAAAAAAATCCTAAAAAGAAAAAAATGTCCTTAAAAAATGATCATCTAAGTGAAACCTAGCAATAGGCACTTTGATGTATCACCCAAAAAAATCAAAAAAATAAAAATAAAAAAAGTTGAAAAAAGTCTTGAAAAAAATCTATCAAGTGGTGAAAATTTGGAAACAGGCGCTACTTGAGACCCTTGCACCTATGTTTATCAGTCTCAATCACCCACTTTGCAACACATTTCCTAGCTTCAGAGTGTTTCTTGTCCTCATCTTGGGGGCATAGCTACTTAACCTATTAAGGTGTCCTTGTGCATTAAGGTTTATTTAGCAACTCACAATACAATGTTTCTCAACTCTACCCCCCCAACCCAACTTGACATCAAGTGTTTCTCAACACTTTTTAGATAGTTTACCTATGGTCTTCAATGTGGCAATATTTATCACTATCAGAATCAAGTCTTGAAGAAATAGCCAAGTCACTTACGCACACACACTTAAACACTTAAATGACAGAACTATGCCGATCTTTATTTTCTTTGTATGATGTCTATGCTAATTTCTTTGCTATATGTTGCATACCTAATAGAATTTTGAGGATGTCATTGACTAGAAGATTGGGGGCATGGGGCATGTTTTTCTTCATTTCTGCTTGTGGGTATACTTTGTTTGTCTAAGGTGTTTTTTAGCATTTAGGCTTGTCCTATATGACACTTTGACTTGCAAACATATCATCCTCGACTATTTTCACAAGACCACACTTGGGGGTTATCTTGGGACTTATGGCTTGATACAAGTGTAATCTTGCTATACTAAACTTAGGGAATCTAATCTAGTAGTCATCTTGACTTATATGTCTTTGATGCTTTGATTGGATTCCCACATACCTATCTAATATTTATCATAGTCATATCCTCATAGTTATACTAGTGATGGTTGTATGATCTCATAATATACTAATAAACACTCAATGATGAAATACAAGTCTAAATTTTATGCATTTCTTATTGGTAAACCAATTTGCATATTAGCTTGCATTATAAGTTCATTCTCTAGTCTAGTTTTGCATTCTTGCATATGGAGAGAGCACTCTCTCCATCCTTTTTTGCAAGCATATTAGCTAACTACTTTCACATCTTTCTTTGCTTTCTTCTTTATCATGTCTTTTCACATTCTTAAGCTTTCACTTCATCTCTATCTTGCTATCCTATCATCACAAGGGGTTAATCTAAACATCACATTTGATCTTGTAAGAATTTTCCTTAGGGAAAAGTTCACCCAGGATCAAGGAACTCAAGCACAAGCATAGAATAGACCATAGTATGATCAGAATAATAATATAGTATTCAATTCAATGTACAAGTACACTAGGAGTGCCTATATATAAATGGCTCTAAAATGTTTCTAGAATGTCTAGGAGTTAGCACACTAATAAGTCTTACAAATAAGCACACATCCACTAGAAGTGGATTATCCTCTATTGAGCATAGGAGTAAGTGTGATGATGAGAGGATAAGCATACAAAGGTGTAGCACAAAAAATAATTTTGTAGACAACATGTGCTTAATTAAGAGTGCAAATAAATATGTTATCTACATGACTACTCAGTTAATTATGCAAACTCTAGTGTTGTGCAAACCATGTGCTAAATTAGAGTTGCTTACTTCTATGTTGTACATGACAACTCATAAAAGTATGCAAACTCCTAAGTGTTAAACTAATAAATAATTAAATAATGCATTGACCTAAGTAAACTTAAGTAAAGTGTAATTAGTGAATACTTATTTACACCAACACCCCCCATTAATTGCAACATAGGGGAATGCACTTAAGCTCACAAATGCATGATATGTCTTGGCTATGAGGCCATGTTAGGTACCCATGTACAAAACTAATGCTCTACATACAATCTGATGCAATGAAATCTCTCATAAAGTAGAGAAAGAGGGAAAAGAAAACCTCATGGGAAAAAACCTCCTCCAAAAAGAGAGATAAGTGAAATAAAGAAGATGATAGACAAGAAGACCTAAGATGAGGAAAAGATCCCTCCCAGAAGAAAGAAGAGAGAAGTCAAGGGACTCCCCTTTCTGCAACATCTCGCACCCACAAGATATCTCACAAATGAATATACTTGATCTTAGCGAAGGGTTTGGTGAAGATATTTGTGACCTACTCTGCTGTAGGACAATACTATAATGCAATGATCTGCTCATGGATCAATTCTATGATGTATTACATATGAACATCAATATGTCTAGTCCATTGATGCTAAACTAGATGTTTAGAGATCTCAATAGCACTTTGATTGTCATAATGTATGACTATAGGTTTAGGTAGATCAAATACAAACTCCTTTAGGATGTGCTATAACCAAAGAGCCTCTGTAACTGCATTGGTAGCTCCTCGATAATCAACCTCATTTGAAGAGAGAGAAACATTATTTTTCTTCTTAATCCACCAAAAAATGGGGCTAGAACTAAGGTGAAACATGTAACTTGAAGTAGACTTGTGAGAATCAAGGTCATCTGCATAGTCTGAGTCTGTATATCCAACCAGTTGAAGTCCTATACCTGTTGTATAGTGTATCCCATGTGTATGTGTACCCTGTATGTAGTGCAAGATGTGTTTAGAGGTCTTCCAATGAAGCTCATGTGGCTCTTGGATGAAGTGAGAGACCATGTGAACTACAAAATCTATATTAGGGTGTGTTTGTGTCAAGTAGATGAGACTCCCAACCAACTGTTTGTACAATGTAGCATGGACAAGTGGAGTGGTACACTTGGCCTCTAACTTGATACCTAAAAGAAAGGAAGTAGGAGTAGGCTTGCAGTCACTAATGTGAAATTGAGAAAGCAAGTCAAGAGCATACTTGTGTTGAGAAAGTGTGATTCCTACTAAAGACTGTGTGATCTCAATACAAAGGAAATAATGTAGTAAACCCAAGACTATTTGTCATAGAAAATCTATCCTACAAAGAGGTCTTGACACTGGCAATGATAGATGAAGTACTTGCTGTAATGATTAAGTCATCTACATGAAGCATGAGTATCAAGTGTGAGTCACCCCTTTGGAGAATGTAGACATTCAAATCAGAATAACACCTAGCGAATCCTACTGAGAGTAAAAAGGGATCCATCTTGGCATACCAAGCTTGAGGAGCCTACTTAAGACCATAGATAGACTTCTTCAATCTATAAACCACAGTAGAATCCTGTATGAACTCCTATGGCTACTTCATATAAATCTCCTTGTGAAGATCACCATTCCAAAAAGAACTCTTTACATTCATCTGATGTACAACCCAACCATGAGCTGCAACAATAGCTAGTGTCAAGCGAATAGAGTTCATTTTGGTGACTGGTGCAAAAGTCTCTATATAGTAAATACCAAGAGCTTGTGAGAAACCTTTGGCAACTAGTCTAGCCTTATGCTTATCCACACTTCCATTCACTGCAAATTTGGTTCGATAGATCTACTTACACTAAACAAAATTTATTCCTTGAGGAATGGGAACTAAGTCCCAAGTGTTGTTTTTCATCAAAGAGTTATATTCTCTCTCCATGGTCTTGTCCCATTCTAGAATCCCTGATGCTTCTTAAATGACTGTGGATTTGAAGCAATGGAAATATAAGCATGTGGAAATGATTTGTGCTATGACCTTGTCCTATGAGTATCTAAAGGATTCCCCATCAATCAACCTACTGATTCAAGGGTTTTCTATGCCCAATGAGGTTTAGTGGAAGGAGAATGAATATCCTCAACTATTTGTGGACCCTATGAAGGTGGTGTCTCACGAGTCAAAGTTGAAGGAATGTCATCTTCCAAGTCACTATCATCACTATTATCACTTTCCATGAAGGAGGAAGAAGTAAGAGTTGAAGAAGCTAAACTTGGACAAGTTTCTTCAAAGTGAACACTCCTCTCAAAAAAGATTTCACGTGTCTCTGAATCCATGAGTTTGTATGCCTTAAGATGGTCAGGATATCCAAAAAATATACATGGTTTGATTTGAGGCTATAATTCCTTGCACTTTTGTGGAGGTATCCTTGCCCATGCTGGACAACTAAAAACTTTAAAGTGCTTTAAACTTGGTTTTCTGCCACACCAAGCCTCAAAAGGTGAAGTTCCATCTAAGGCCTTATGTGGACTTCTATTTTGGATGTAATTGGCACAACACATGGCTTCTACCCAAATTAATTGATCTAGGGACTTATGTTGAAGCATATAAGTGGTCATCTCATTAAGGGTTCTATTCTTCCTTTCAGAAACACCATTTTGTTGTGGTGTGTATGCAACTAAATGTTAAAGATCAATACCCTCATGAGTGCAAAAGTCTATAAGCTTGGAGCTGACATATTCCCTGCCATTATCTAATTCATAGAATATTAATGGCTTTCCATAATTTTTTCTCAACTGGAGCTTTTAAGGTGATGAACTTATCAAATACTTCACTCTTATGAGCAAGAAAGAAGACCCATGTGTAGTGTGAAAAGTCATCAATAAAGGTGAGAATCATAGCGAGCCTTACCAAAAGATGGTATTGGAAATGGGCCAGCTACATCACTATGAACCAATTCAAGAATAGTAGTAGCCTTCCAAGACTTCCCCTTGTCATATTTCTCTTTGGGATGCTTGCCTGCTTCACAACCTGGACATACACTCTCTGAATACTTGACTTGAGGTAGACCAATGACCATATCCTTACTGCTAAGTTGTTGAAGGTAGTGATAAGTAAGATTTCCAAATTCTCATGCCATAGTTTACTTTGTGAATTTCAATGAGTCAACAAGGCAAGGGAAGTGGACTTAGGCACAAAATGAGAAAAAGAGTAAAGTCTTGTATCATGATTAGCCTTTCCAACCACCACCATAGAATCATCCTTGAGATTTTTCACCACAATTGTATTAGGAAGGAGCTCTACTTTTTTGCCAAATCCATAGTGAGTTATCTGGTAGATGGAGAGAAGGTTGGTGCTAAGGTTAGGAACATGAAGAACATAGTTGAAGATGCCATTGTCCAACTCAACATTACTTTTCCCTTCAAATTCCACTTGAGTGTCATTGCCCACATAGATGTAAAGTACATTTGATGGTTTCAAAAAGGAAAAACCTTGAAGTACCCATATGATATGTAGCTCCTGAATCAAGAACCCATTCCTTAGCATTGTTTGTACTTGCTACCAAAGCTTGTCCCTTACCCTTTGAAGTGGTTGAAGATCCCTTATCCTTATAGGTATTTGGTACATCAATTTTGTGTTTCCTCATTAAGTTTACCAATTCATCAATCTACTTATCCTTACACTCATGTTCATCATGACCATTCTTCTTACAATAGGCACAAGTTTTCTTCTCTCTTTTGTTGGAGTTGTTCCCCTTCTGATTATTTTTGGAAAAAGACTTTCCTTGTTGTGAGGAGGATTATTGCGTGGAAGAAGATTGATGAGAGGAAGATTGTTGTTTAGAGGAAGATTATTGTGTATCATCTTGTGGCTTAGCCTTCCACTACTTTTGCTTCTTGTTAGAGTTTTTTATCTCTTGAATTCCCTTCATTAGCTACCAAGGCTTTGGTCTTGGAAGACTAGAGAATTCCCATACTCACTGAATTATTATGTTCTAAGACTAGCATTTCTGAAAAATTTCTCAAATGAAGGCTTAGTGTAGGCACTATACATTATTAATTTGTGAGTATTATAACTAGAAACAAAATGAGTATATTCAAGTGGAAGATGAGTCATTGTATGTTTGATCATCTTTCCATCCTTGATGGGTTCACCACAATCCTTAAGTTGTGCCCTATACATGTCTACTTGGGTAATATAGCCTTTGATGGTGTCAAGATTCTTAGGATCCAACTTAAGAAGTTTTTCCTCAATGGTGTAGGCCATGTCTTCATCTACGATACCATAGAATGCTTCAAGTTTAGCCCAAAACTCTATTGGATTGGTAAGTTTCCTAACATGATATTTGATAGGATCTGAGATATTCTTGAGCAAGGTTCCTAGGGCCATTTCTTGTTTGGATTCCTAGTCTTCTTCAGCATCAGCTGGAGATTCTTTGCTACACCAGTTACATAATGCAACAAACCTTTTTCAACCAATGGTTCCTTTATGTTTTCTTTCCAAGTAGCATAATTATGTGGAGTTAACTTTGAAAAAGAACCCATAATGCAAGAGAACAATATCAAGGAGACACAAAACACAATACACACCTCCCCTTTTCACTCAATCAAAAAATCCCCCCCAAATGAAATATTTTGGCACTTTATATGTAGTGCATTTACAATAGGCCACTTGTGAAAATAGACAAAGTGGGCTTCTAATTTTTCTATTTACAACCTTCTTTTGGAGTTCAAATCTGGAACTTTACAATGTAGCTGAGAAATACAACCATTTTGAAGCAATAAAATGCAAAAAAAGGACCTATTTCTGAAAGTGGTGTTTCTATCTACACAAGCCTATAATCTGATTGTAAATCTAGAAAGTAGGCAAAAAATTAAGCACTTTAAAAAAAATGGAACCTGTTTATGTGTCTAGATGAGCTCGTACTAAGCCTTTGAGGTTGCAAAAAATGGGATTTGCGATTTGCAAGAAAATTCAAGAATAGAGAGCTCAAACATCTTGCACAAATGTGTAGATCACAAAATTCTACTCCAAAATAAAAAAAAATTGCTCGAAAAAAAGAGTTCGTATGAGGAAGATATTGCTATTTTAAAATCACCTTTGTAATTATTTTTCTTGAATTGCCACCATCGCACCTCCAAAAATCAAATGACTCTTATTTTCATCTCAGATGTCCAATTTTTGTGAAACAAAAGTCAATATGGGGCTTTTTTTGACCTTCTAAATATGATGCCAATATTTGATTTGCACTAGCAAGCACCAATCTTGTCCTACAAAAAATCTCTCCTGTACAAGTCTAGCGGCCAAAAATTTTCTGAACAAAATATGCAAATCCAAAAAATAATGTTGAGAAATTGTAGAGACTAAAATAATAAAATATGTAGATCTAAAAATTAAATTCAGAGATCTAAAATGATCATACCAAATTCACAAATTGGGGCCTTCAGGTGCCACTTTGCAAAATTTTTTTTGCCTCAAAATTGACTATGGCCCAATATAGGCATATTTATAGTCAATTTTCATCTAATCGATGCTCTAATGCAATGTTAAGGTCTATTTTGGCTCTAGATTCTCCCAATGACTGCAGATGCTTTGGATCTAAATTGAGTCCTTCAAGAGGTGAAGCAATAAGGTCTCCAATGGCTATGTAAAGAGAATCTTCCTTTGCTTTGATACCATATAAGAATTTTTCTTAGGAAAAATTCACCCAAGATCAAGGAACTCAAGCACAAGCACATAATAGACTAGAGTATGATCAATTCAATGTACAAGTACACTAGGAGTGCCTATATATAAAGGCCTTTGAAATACTTCTAGAATTTCTAGGAGTCAACACATTGATAAGTCTTACAACTAAGCACATGTCTACCAAAAGTGGATTATCCTCCATTAAGCACAGGAGCAAGGGTGATGATGAGAGGATAAGCCTACAAAGGTGTAGCATGAAAAGTAATATTGTAGACACCATGTGCTTAGTTAAGCGTGTAAATAAATGTGTTATCTACATGACAACTCATTTAATTATGCAAACTCTAGTGTTGTAGACACCATGTGCTGAACTAGTGTTGCTTACTTTTCTGTTGTCAACATGAAAACTTATAAAAATATGCAAACTCCTAAGTGTCAAACTAATAAATAGTTAAATAATGCATTGAGCTCAATAAATTTAAGTAAAGTGTAAATAGTGAATACTTATTTACGCGAACAAATCTATCCAAGTGTCACATATTTTTAGAAACATAAGTCTATATCATACACATGAGAGCTAAAACATCATACCTTGAATGAAAACATTGTCAATCTGGGGGACTATCTGACCAATGCCGGCCTTGTGGGGAACGTGGAGCAGAGTACAGTGCACAAAACCAGCCAGGAAGATCCTCAAAAAGAGACTAGAATCCATGATAGTTAGGGGGACCAGATGCATTTCCCCCCCACGATCCAAGAGGAAGAGGCCAACCAGAAGGAAAGTGATGCTGCAAAAACCCTGCAGGCAATGGAAAAGAAGGGACACTAGTCTGCCCACCAGGCTCTGTTCCTAGCCTTTGTTTCTTAGGCTTTGGGCCTCTTTGTTTCAGGCCTTTTGAGGCAGCTTTTTTTTCTATTTTTTATGTTTTAGTTGTTTTTGCTATAAAACTTTGGGTTTCAAGATCCCTGCAAAACCTCTTCTCCTAATCAAAAACATCATACACGAGAGAGATATATGAGCATATACACATAAACATCAAAGCAATGCATACATGAGCAAGAAACAAAAACTAAAACATCACATGAAAACTTAACATATTGAAACATCAAGAAAAATGAGACAAGTGCACAAATCTATCGATCAAAATCCAGTATCTCATATATATATATATATATATATATATATATATATATATATCTCAATGTGTCATAGTACATATATACAAATTTGAGATCCAAAATTTGGATATCCATCTCAAAAATACATGGTGTACAATAAAAATAATGTCAAAACTATCACAATTAGCCTATGGATGGCTCACACCCTCTCTAGCTAATGATGGCCTTGGTGGTGGAGCTTGTCTCCTATTTGGTAACTATATCGCACCCTCTAACCTACCTACCTGCTCTGAGTAGTTGAGAGGCCCCTACCCTGGCGTCACCACACCCCTATAAGTAGCATAATAATATGTAGCATGTGCACCATGATGAGATGCCTCTCACCTCACCACATCTCACTCCCTATGGAGCTCATCCCCTCGTGCTCACTCATCTAGAGTTGTTGATCTTGTATTGTGATGGTCACCTAGGCTGCCTATAACTCTGCCTCCAAGGTATGGATCCTCGTGTCCTGATCATCATCCCCTCAGAATGGCTACTCTACCTCTACCTCCACTCATACTAATCACCATTGCCTTAATGACATCTCCTCCTCCTCCTCTCTAGTAACCTATGCTCGTGTGCTCCTCCTAGAGAGGGAACCCTCTCCAACCTCCATATGTCTCCCTCCTCTGCCTTTGCCTCTACCTCTACCTCTTCTATTGCCTCCACCTCCACCTCTGCCTCCTCCATGTCTCCCCACTACAAGAAGCACATCTAGCTTTGTAAATTGAGGAAATGGATGCCTCTACCTCTCATATAAATAGGTTGGATTTGCTCTTGCATCTACCACATCTGGGTGATAATCCTAGGGAGTCCATACTAGAGCTTCTATATCTCATATCGCTATCTAATAATCGAACATTGATAGCCATCCCCATGCCTCATTAGAGTGAAAATGAGCATAGGTGCTAGTCTCCATTGATATCACTTGTCACTTTATAAACTGCCGCCATACTCAATTGATCATAAACTGCTCCACAATCTCTAAGTGCCTACCCTCCAGTGGCCTGCTATATCTCATGTAATCTAACTCCCAAGAATCTAACCACCTATGGCACTCTTAGTAGGGCCACCATGTGAATGCTATCAGCTCACAAAAAATGTGGTAACAATAAGTCATGTCTCCACTATGAGTTTGTGAGACAAATCCTATATACTAAAAAATATAGGGTTGGCTCCTCTCTTGAGGCTACACCCATGGTTGGATCACAATAATGTGCTCCCTAGCCCAGATTTGTGCTAGTACTACTCCACATGCCTAGAAGTGGCCCTCATGTTAAATTACCTCATGTAACTCATGATACATGTTTGCCAGAATAACTGGCCCCCATGCCATCCTACGAGGCTACATAATCAATTCCACCACTAATTGACCCCATCCTAGTGGGAAGCTTTTCTGGCTCCTATCTGTCACCAAGGCCTAAGCTACTTGAGAACATAATAAGCTTAGAAGAGGGCAATCCACACCATACTCTGCTGCAGTAGCAGAGTGGAAAATATGATAAGTAATGTTTTACGTTTTGTGTGTGTTTTAAATTTAAATGTTTTCAATAATGTCCTACATGTGGTGGCATACCTGGAGTAGCAATTCGATGAGCTCTCCACATATAGCCACCTAGGACTAGGTATGTGGATTTTAAAATTAGAATAGTTCTTTTAATTCGTAGTTGTGCTAAATAATTAAAGAGAATCCCATCGAATACTGGTGACAGATAATAGGCAGTTACAAGAATATCCATGATTGCTGCATGGTATTGATGGTAAAACGTCTTTCAGATTCCTATTCTTAGATGGTAAAGAAAACATTTTTATTCCTACTGGACAGCAAGGCCAGTCAGTCTTTGGTTATTAAAAAGCCAATCTTTTATGTAAAAAGCGATTCAAACTTAGGGAGGAATGGAAAGTTTAATGTCTCCTTTGGTTTCCTGCGTTTTTTTTCAAGATTATGGTTTTACTGTTATGCTTCATATATTTCTCATGGCTATCTGTATTTGATGTATTCTGTAAGAAAAGAAGCTGTTATTGTTGAAACAGCCAGAAGTAGACCCACAGTATGGGGACCATATCTCCCTCATACACCGTCGGATCTTCCCAAGATCTTTATATGCTGTTTAGGATCAAGTTATGCAAAATATCAACGGTTAGATTGAACAAATATTGTATGGTTCAAAAGTTATAGGTTTCTGAGTACAGGTCTATCCGGAGGCAGCAAGAAGATATTTTGGGGGGTTTATTTTCAAAGTTTTGTTTATTCAATCTAGTGGATGGTTGTAGGAGTCTTATGAGTTGAATCTAGGGTATGTTAGGTTGTGTTTTCTTAATAATAATAATGATAAGAATAGTCAGTTCAAATCACAATGGGTGGTTATAATATATCAGTGTGGCAAAAGTATGTTCTTAAAAGTTCATATATATTGTGTGGGAATAGAACATGATTGTGACGACAGGGAGTCCATGTAAATTCATGTCCCAAGACATCATTTTAAATGTGTATGAAGAAACTCAGTTAGTACATTGTCATGTTGGATTTTAGTGTGTGATCCTAAAGGTTGTAGATGCCCCTTGAAGCAACTCAGTTGAGAGATTGATTCCTCCTGAGTTTTCCAAGGTGTGGCTCTGCATCATTTTTGGTATCAGAGCCAAAGAGTTGTAGGTTGCGAAATTATATGTTGAGTGTCCCTGATCAAGATTCTTCAATAGGGTCAAGCGAGATGGTGACCAATGCAGAGTTAGTGAAGAAAGTCAAGGAGCAAGAAGAACTTCTCCAGAAAGAGAATAGTGAGCTGAAGGGGATATTGGCAGAATTAGCCAGTAAGTTGGAACACATGAAGACTGTCATTGAGAAGAAAGAAATGAAAGAAGAAATGGAAGAAGAGGAAGATGTACCCAAGGATGAGGAAGATGAAATATCTGAGAATAAGAAGCCATTTTTTAAAAGCTTTAAAGGCTTTGGGAGGAAAACTCGTTGAGTTACCTATGTTTATAGGAAAGATGGATGCTGAATTAGTGTTGGAATGGATTGAAGCCTTAGAGAATCATTTTGAATGTGAGAAAGTTTCAGAATCACAACAAGTTAAGTTGGTTAAATCTAGAATGAAGGGAGCATCCCTTACATGGTGGAATTTCATGCAAGAAGAAAGGGTAAAGGAAGATAAAAGGAAGATTTGTTCATGGAAGAAGATGGTGTCAATGATAAGAGAGACGTATCTCCCTGAAGACTATGAGGTACAGTTGCATCAGAAAAGGAAGAATCTTAGACAAAGGGATATGGATGTCTGCACTTATACAGAAGAATTTCAAAAGTTAAGTCTAAGGTCAAAATTTGTAGAACCCGAGAGTATCAAGGTAGCAAGATACCTAAATGGTTTGAGGATGAACATACAAGAAGAGTTGCAGTTGTTGAGTTCTAACACCGTAGCTAAGTGCTATCAGCTGGCTTTGAAGGTGGAAGAGAAAATCAAAAGGAGACAAGAAAATAACAATAGAGGCAGAGGAAGGCAACCATTCAGAGGAAGAGGTACATTTAGAGGAAGGAGTCCAAATTTTCAACCACAAACAAAGCTGCATAATGAAGTTAACTAGTTCGATAATTTCAGAGGAAGTTTTAGAGGTAGAAGGCCAAATTTTAGAGGAAGACCACCAGGAAGGACGAATGGACCAATAAGATGCTACAACTATAATCAGGAAGGTCATATGGCACACAAATGTCCAGCAAAAGCAAGCTCTAGTACTCATGGCGAAAAGAGAATACACTTGGCACAAGAAGTGGATTTACAAGAAGATTCAAAAAATTATGGTTATCCAGAAAAAGGGGAAGCACTTATGATGAGAAGAACACTGTTGAAAATGCCTGTCAAAGAAGAACCACCACAAAGGAAGTCCATTTTCAGAACTACCTATAAATCTAGAGGAAAAGTTTGTAAGGTACTAGTAGACTCTGGTTCTACAAAAAAAATTGTGTCTCTTGAAATAGTGGAAAAGTTAAAGCTACGAAGAATACAACACCTGTATCCTTAAAAAATATCTTGGTTAAATAAAGGGCAACATACTATAGTGGAAGAGCAAGCTTGGGTGGAATTTCAGATTGGAGCCTATAAAGATAGATTAATTTTTGATGTTGTTAATATGGATGCATGCCATTTACTTTTTGGCAGACCATGGCAATATGATCTCAAGGCACATCACGATGGAGTGAAGAATACGTATACCATTACAAAGAATGGAAAGGTCATTGAATTGATACCTTTAGTTGAGCCAAGTCAAGAAGAATCAAAAGCCGTAGAAGCCAAAGTTATGGTGATGGGTAAGAAAGAATTTCTGAAAGAAGTGAAAGGAAAGAAGTGTCCACTCTTTGCATTGGTTCTTGTACTCAAAGATAAATTACAAAATGATGCTGAAAATCAGATTGAGGAAGAAAATCCAGAGATGGAGTCTTCAAACTTGAAGGTGGAAGTGACAAAAAAGAAGAAGGAAAAGGTGCCTGAAGAAGTGGAACCAATTCTGGACAAGTACAAAGAAATTATAGCTGATGGAATACCAAGAAGTCTCCCACCAGTGTGAGAAATCAGTCATTGTATTGATCTCATACCAGGATCAACATTACCCAACAAGGCGGCATATAAGCTAACACCACAACAAAATGAAGAAATGGTGAGACAAATTGGAGAGTTGCTCAAGACCAGTTTGATTAGTAAAAGTTTAAGCCCATGCACAGTACCTGTAGTCCTAGCACCAAAGAAAGAAGGAACATGGAGATTATGCACAGATTCGAGAGCACTGAACAAGATCACTATAAGGTACAGATTTCCAATGCCTAGAATAGAAGACTTATTGGATTGTTTAGGGAAAGCAAGATATTTTTCAAAAATTGATTTGAAAAGCGGGTATCATCAGATAAGAATTAGGCCAGGAGATGAAAGGAAAACATCATTTAAGACAAATAAGGGATTATATGAATGGAAGGTAATGCCATTTGGATTGTCTAACACTCCTAGTACATTTATGAGGCTTATGAATGAAGTTTTGAAGGATTTTACAGGGAAGTTTGTGATAGTGTATCTAGATGACATTTTGGTTTTTAGCAAAACAAAAGAGGAGCATTTGAAACCCATAGATTTGGTGTTGAGAAGGTTACAAGAGGAAAAGTTAATGATCAATATGGAGAAATGTAGTTTTATGCAAGAGGAACTAACATACCTTGGCTTTGTGATCTCCAAAGGAACGCTCAAGATGGATCAAGATAAGGTAAGTGCAATTCTTTCATGGCCAACTCCTAGAACTATTGCAGTAGTTAGAAGTTTTCACGGTTTAGCCACTTTCTACAGAAAGTTTATTAGAAATTTCAGTTTGATTTGTGCACCTATTTTGAACACCATAAAAGGAGGGCAAAAGTGTAAATTTGTCTGGACAGCTGAAGCCAATGAAGCCTTTGAAATTCTTAAGCAAAAAGTGGCCCAACAACCAGTCCTTGCATTTCCTGATTTCAATAAAGTCTTTCAAATAGAATGTGATGCAAGCAACATAGCCATAAGAGGTGTTCTTAGTCAAGAAGACAGGCCTGTAGCCTTTTTTAGTGAGAAGCTCAATGAAGCAAAACAGAGATATTCATCATACGATTTGGAAATGTATGCCCTTGTTCAAACCCTGAAGAAATGGAGACACTATTTGCTCCCCAAGGAATTCATTGTATACACAGATAACCAAGCACTTAGTTTCATAAACAGTCAAGAGAAATTGAATCATAGGCACATGAAATGGGTAGAGACATTGTAAGCATTCACATTTTCTATTAAGCACAAGAAGGGAGTAACAAATAAGGTCGCTGATGGATTAAGTAGGAGAACTTTAACTACGCCACAAATTCAGTTGGAAACTACAGGCATTTCAAATCTGAAAGGTATGTATGTTGATGATGCTGATTTCAAAGACATTTATCAGACATGTATTAATTTGGATGAGAG
This sequence comes from Cupressus sempervirens, assembly GCA_028749045.1. Taxonomy (NCBI): domain Eukaryota; kingdom Viridiplantae; phylum Streptophyta; class Pinopsida; order Cupressales; family Cupressaceae; genus Cupressus; species Cupressus sempervirens. The sequence goes on from CM053785.1 coordinate 505,283,580, forward strand.
GTACAATAGTGAATATTCTAATTTTCTAGTTCAAGAAGGATTATTGTTCAAGGGAGGACAACTTTGCATCCCAAAGTGTTCAATGAGAGATAATATCATACAGGAGAAACATAGTGGGGCATTATCTGGTCATTTTGGACTGGATAAGACTTTAGAGGTGGTTCGTAGAAACTATTTTTGGCCAAAGTTACAAAAGGATGTGAGGAAATTTGTGGAAGAATGCACCATTTGTCAGAAAGGTAAAGGTAAAAGTACCAATGCAGGATTGTATCAGCCCTTACCTATTCCTTCAAGACCATGGGAAAGTATTAGTATGGATTTTGTTATGGGATTACCAAGAACTCAGAAGGGGTATGATAGCATTTTTGTTTTTGTGGATAGATTCAGTAAAATGGCACATTTCTTACCATGTAAATCCACCAAAGATGCATCATACATTGCAGATTTATTCTTCAAGGAGATAGTGCGAATTCATGGACTACCACTGAATATTGTTTCAGACAGAGATGGCAGATTTGTAGGTCATTTTTGGAGGACTCTTTGGAAGAAACTTGGTACAAACTTATCTTTTTCATTTGCATATCACCCACAGACCGATGGTCAAATAGAAGTTGTCAATAGATCTTTGGAAAATCTATTAAGATGCCTTACAAAACAACATGGAGAAAAGTGGGATTCCGTACTTGCTCAAGCTGAATTCTCATACAATGATACAGTGAATAGAAGTACAGGGAAATCTCCATTTCAAATCATGTATGGTACACATCCAAGAGGAATTCTCGAACTAAGGGAACTTCCCAACACCTTTCTGAGTAGTTCACATGGTGAAGCATTTGCTAAGGCTATTAAAGAGGTCCAAGATCAAGTCAAGTTGCAGCTACAAAATTCAAATCAGAAGTCCAAAGAAGTTGCTGATCAGAAAAGAAGAGAAGTACAATTCAAAGTTGGTGATTTAGTATGGGCATATCTGAAGAAAGAAAGGTTACCTCAAATGAAGAATACAAAGTTACTACCCAAGAAGGTTGGTCCTTGTCAAATTCTGGAAAAATATGGACATAATGCATACAAAATTCAGTTACCTACAGACATTGGTATTTCACCCATATTTAATGTTTGTGATCTCACACAATACAAAGGTTCTGAAACACAAGCCATACATGAAGATTCAGTAACAGAAGATTTGCAACAAGTACCTAAACCAGCACCACCTCAATTGGAGAAAATCCTAGATACAAAAATAAAGAAGAATCGCACACAACAATACACTCAGTATTTAGTCAAATGGAAGAACAAACTAGTGACAGATGCTATTTGGATGGATGAGAAACAAATCAACAAGTATGGTTCATCCGTTCAAAATCTCATCTCAAGTGGACTTGAGATTCTTTCTATAGGGGAGTATGCTGCAGTAGCAGAGCGAAAAATATGATAAGTAATGTTTTACGTTTTGTGTGTGTTTTAAATTTAAATGTTTTCAATAATGTCCTACATGTGGTGGCATACCTGGAGTAGCAATTCGATGAGCTCTCTAGATATAGCCACCTAGGACCAGGTATGTGGATTTTAAAATTAGAATAGTTCTTTTAATTCGTAGTTGTGCTAAATAATTAAAGAGAATCCCATCGAATACTGGTGACAGATAATAGGCAGTTACAAGAATATCCATGATTGCTGCATGGTATTGATGGTAAAATGTCTTTCAGATTCCTATTCTTAGATGGTAAAGAAAACATTTTTATTCCTACTGGACAGCAAGGCCAGTCAGTCTTTGGTTATTAAAAAGCCAATCTTTTATGTAAAAAGCGATTCAAACTTGGGGAGGAATGGAAAGTTTAATGTCTCCTTTGGTTTCCTGCATTTTTTTTCAAGACTATGGTTTTACTGTTATGCTTCATATATTTCTCATGGCTATCTGTATTTGATGTATTCTGTAAGAAAAGAAGCTGTTATTGTTGAAACAGCCAGAAATAGACCCTCAGTACGGGGACCATATCTCCCTCATACACCATCGGATCTTCCCAAGATCTTTATATGCTGTTTAGGATCAAGTTATGCAAAATATCAATGGTTGGATTGAACAAATATTGTATGGTTCAAAAGTTATAGGTTTCTGAGTACGGGTCTATCCGGAGGCAGCAAGAAGATATTTTGGGGGGTTTATTTTCAAAGTTTTGTTTATTGAATCTAGTGGATGGTTATAGGAGTCTTATGAGTTGAATCTAGGGTATCTTAGGTTGTGTTTTCTTAATAATAATAATGATAAGAACAGTTAGTTCAAATCATAATGGGTGGTTATAATATATCAATGTGGCAAAAGTATGTTCTTAAAAGTTCATATATATTGTGTGGGAATAGAACATGATTGTGACGACAGGGAGTCCATGTAAATTCATGTCCCAAGACATCATTTTAAATGTGTATGAAGAAACTCAGTTAGTACATTGTCATGTTGGATTTTAGTGTGTGATCCTGAAGGTTGTAGATGCCCCTTGAAGCAACTCAGTTGAGAGATTGATTCCTCCTGAGTTTTCCAAGGTGTGGCTCTGCATCATACTCCTCAATGAGTCACTCTCAACTCAGATGGCTATCTAGGATGGTAATATCTCGAAACATCTGATGCACCATCGCTCACCCCTCTGTTAGGGTCTGATCATAGTACAGCTACAACACATAATCAAGCTTGACATTAGTACACATTACATTAGAATCAAATTGCAAAAACACAAAAAAAATCAAATGTACAACTTACTAGATCAACATAATAGGGCACTCAAAGAATATCATACACATCCTCTAATGTGATCAAGGCCTCGTCAGTCAGTAGATGGAAGGTGTTATGCTCATTATGCCACTGCTTAGAAAGTGCATTTAGCAGCCCATGGTTGCCCATATATGGGGCATCTGTATAACCCATCTCAAACCCATAGTCGATAGGTGGAAAGCACATCATCAATCAAATGTTGTACAACTCATAGCCCCACCACTTTGGGGGCTCTGATAAGAAGCACTAGAAACACCTCCTACAAACACATGATATGTAAATATCTGTAACATATCACAAACATGATCACAATGCAAAAAACAATGAAAAATGCTAAAAAACAAGCTGGGTGATACTTCTTCCTACAAGCAGGTGACATAAAATGCTAGAATGATATCATACAATAATTTTTCTAAAGTAGTACAATACAATTTTGTCATGTGATATTTCACACTAGTTTGGGTGACAAATAGGTGTGTCCCATACACCATACCTAAAATGACTTGTGTGACATTTTTTTTGATACAAAATATAGTGCAATATTTTATAAAGTACTTGTGTGATACTTTTAAAATATTTCCTAATATTCCGCATTATACTTCTAAAAAATTTGTGAAAAAGACCAAAAAAGATGGAAAAAATGACATAAAAGTGTCACTTACCAGTGCTTCGTAGTGATCTAGCTGGTTGTGCAATCGACTGTGCTCAAAACTGTGTTGGTGAGTTAGAATGTTTGCCAAAGCCATGATGCTCTCTCAACTACTCACAAGCTCTCAAAACTCACAAAAGACAAAATGATTTGAAAATGACACTTGGGCCCCTTTTATAGCCTCTGACCTCATTTTTGACCTAATTTTTAAACTCTTTATAATTTCACAAAAATTGGACCACTGGCTGATTTTGATGGCCTAGATCTATTTTTGGGATCAAAATCAAAATCTAAGTTCATCTTGATAGTCAAAATTGCATTTTAAAATTCCACCTTCTTCTGAGTAGTTGGCTAACCTTTTGAGGTCTAATCTCTGAATCATCACTAGGGCATATTCATTTGTTCATTATTTCCATGCTTCATATCTACTCAAATTCACACTTTCATGTCTAAAATCATCTTTCTACTTGATTTGACCTAATTTTTATGCTGTATCCTTTGTGGTCAACTCTAGTCAAACTAGGGCATTCTGTCATTCCTTAATAGTCACTCTTTGGTTCTGATCATCTATTTGTCATCTTGGACATTGTGATATCTCAATTTTCTCAAATCTCACTCATTTCTACATCCCCTTACTTCATTTCAATTTTGATCTTGAGGGGGTAGAAATACTCTATCATTGCTTGCTATAGCTATCTATTTCTTAGGAGCATTTGTTTGATCTTTTCACTTGCTCTTGATATGTCTTCTTTTCTAGGTGTTATTATTCTTCCTAAATTGTAACATCATCTTTTTCCTAGTGTTCAGTACTACCACTATCATGTTTTACATTCAGGATTTGCTATCTCTTTCTACATTTTGTTTTTTGGAATCAGATATCTATATGTATCACTACCTACTTGGCTTCTATTTTCTTTGATGTAATGTTTCCTAGATTGATCACACATTAGTCAAAAAGGGGAAAATGTAATCACTAAAAATGGTCATCTAGGCTATTAGCCCCCTTCTCAACATTTTGGCTAAATTAATTTATCATCTACCTAGACCAAATTGCTAATAATCAATTAATTTGATTATAACCTATAGTTTGACTATGCTATCCTAAGTTCATTATTTGATTGAAAGAATATGTCCCCTTTTAATTAAATAAAATATCCCATTCTTCTAACCCACTTAAAATGCGCACATATAGTCCTTTTCTAATTTTCAAATTAAAAGAAAAGGCTTTGTGACTTTTGTCTTATATGACAAGTCAACTTATATTCTATTGGTTGACTTGTGCGTGCACATGGATCACTCCTCTTTCCAAATTCCACCATTGATCATTCACCATCTTCATCTTGATCTTTAACATCCATATGACTTTAAAAGGGAGAGAGCTTCCCCCTTGAACGATCCACACTCTTGAGTATTGTTATGCTACAAGTTTACCAATCAAATTCTTGAGAGCTCTTTGTGAAGAACTTCTATTTCTTGTCCACATTCTCTCATCTATGACATTTTTAACATATATCAATTTAGCATAGTTGCATGTTAATGTAGTTTCTTTACAATAGCTTAGCTCACATAGTAATTAGTTGGATTTGTAACACTTGCATATTGCTTAGAATAGCTTCACTTTGCATTCTCATTTCTAGCTTAGCTTGCATCTTGAATTGCATCATTAAGGAACTCTTTGTGGACATTTTCACTCTTGAATCTTATCTTTGGAACCTCTCATTGCATGGTTTACTAGCAAGAAGACTATTGCTAAGGCTTAGCTGAGAAATCTTGTACTTGAACACATTCTCTTGCACTCTATGGATAGGGAGCTCCAAGCCAATGTCCAAGCATTTTGAACTCAATGGAATCCCTTGGATAGAAGGGTTTGGAGTGGGACACTTTCTTAGTTTACAACACCTTCTACTAGACACTTTTTGAGAAAACATGTCTTTTACAACAACACTTGGAACAAAGGCTATAATAGTTACACCAACCAAGTAACATCTAAAGGCCTTAACTGCTTTTACTAAGGCATAATCCTATTTCTCACTTATATCATACTAAATATCTACAACTTGAAGGGATTTTCTAAAGAAAATAATAGGTTGTTCAAAACCCTCTTCATTTTTCAGGAGTAATATTGCTGCAATTGTTTGAAAGAAGTGAAAGAGAAAATATGTATAGGTTTGGCATAATCTAGAGTTTTGAGTATAGGTGCATTTTTTTATTACATCTTTTATCTCTTGGAAAGCAGTGAAAGGTTCTCCATCCCATTTGATCATTTCTCCCTTTTTAGCATCTTGGAGATTGGCCTACTAATCTATGCAAAGTTTGTGATAAATCTTCTTAAGAAGTTAATTGGCTAAAAAATGACTGGATACCTTTGTCATTATTGGGCTATGGGACTTTATCAATGGCTACAACTCTTTTTGCATCAATTTTACACAATCCTTGGATACTATATAATCAAGAAGATTTCCTTATGTGACTCAAAAAGTACATTTCCTCAGGTTTAGGGAAACTCCATATTCTAGAGCCTTCAATAAGATTTTTTTCTAGGTGTTTGGAATGAGCTTCTTCCCTCTTGTAATAGGTTGTCAAGTCATCTTGATAAATTACCATGAACTTATCTATCTAATTTGCAAAAGAAACATCCATAGCTCTTTGGAAAGTTTCCCCTACATTAATAAAGCCAAAAGGCATTATGGTATACACATAAGTCCCCCATGGTGTTGTAAAGGTAGCTTTTTATTGTTCAACCTCATCAACCAATAATTGATTATAACATGAAAACATCCATCATTGACATCATTTATGAATAAGTCACTAGTTGTGACATAACATCCATGTTGGGTAAGCCATGGTTGTTTTTTAGGGAGGCAATATTAAGATTCCTAAAATCCACACATAGTATGACATCTCCATTTTTCTTTCTAATTGGTACTAGATTTGAAACCCAAGTGGAATGTCTTATAGGCTTGATGACACCTCCATCTCTAAGTTCCATTAACTCTTCTTGCATCTTTGGATCTAATGTAGGATTAATAGGCTTCTAACAATGCCTAAATGATTTGATATTTTCCTTCAATGGGATAGCATGTTTAAATAAATCCTCCCTATAAGCCTTTAGATGATCATAAGACCAATCAAATAGATGTCGAAATTTTCTCAATAAATCAATCAATTATTTTCTTATAATGGGAGGTAATGTCTTACCTATAGGTACACCTTCTTTGGGTATTCAATAGTTCCAAGATTGATCTCTTCCATCTCTTCTGGTTTCTTATCTTTGACTTCTGATTGAACCCTATCTTGATCATCAAAAACACTCTCCAACACCACCAACCCCTTCGGGTACTTTTTTTTTTTTAACTGCCAGATTTCTTGACCAAAGATGGTGTCCTTCCCATCCATATTTTCAACAAATGCATAACAATATAATTCCTGGCTATGATACGTGTCTTCATTTGAAAGGATTTTAGCATGTCTTTTTCATCTTCAAATACTTGTCAATTCTCTACATTATCATGAATAGAAGGCCTATTATGCATTTCAATTTTTGAAACTACAACAAAAGAAACATCATCAAGCTTAATAGCCATATTAGCAAGAAAATCAGCCATTTTGTTAATTTTTCTATCCATCCAAGTGATTCCAAATGCATCAAATGCTTCTATTTCATCCCAAACAACATTTCTATACTCGCAACATTTCTATACTACCTTGACCTTTTTTCCTTGGATGCATAGGTTTGCTTGATTTTGAGACACCACCAATTTTGAACCACCAATTACATGTAACTTCTTAATTCCATGGTTAGCAACAACTTTTAGTCCTACTAATAGTGCCTCATATTTTGCTATGTTTTTGGTACATGGGAAATTTAAAGTGAAGGAGTATCTGAATGTATTATTTTCTGGTGAAACAAAAACCACTCTAGCCCCATAACCTTCCTTAGAACTAGCCTGATCAAAATACATAACCCAAAGTCCTTGCGAGTCAATACATCTAGTTAGTTCTTGTAATCAATAGGAATGTCTTCTTAGTGTTTAGAACAATGATTTAATCTCTAAAGGAATTTATATTAGTATCAATGGAATATGTGGCATCATTATCAATGTTGTCCTCAATCATATGAGTAACCTTAGGCTCCCTATTTACTTTGATGGCTTTGTCACCTATGTGAAAAGTAGCAAAAGATAGGTCACACTATAAGATCCCTCCCATAGTAGAACTCCACTTCCTTGATAGTAACATACCATATTGGGGAGGGATATCAACTACCAAAACACTCATAGTTAAATCACTGTCAGGGTATGCAACTAATATATATTGTAGTGCATTGATAGTATCTATGATAGGGAGTTCCCTTGCATCTATGACACAAAATCTACCCTATTTGGTGTCTACTTTAAAATTGAGGGACTCCGTGATTTTGAAAGGAATGATATTGTTTTAGGGTCCCGAATCAATCATGCAGTTCTTGATATGCTCTCGAGTCAATGTTTTCTATGTAAGCTATTGATGAATTATCCAAGTACATTTGGGGTATCTGAGATATTACTCCCTTTTCTTCTTTTTATTTGCATGTGACTTGTCCCCCTTTTCCTAATGATATTTATCTCTCAATGATATTACCATTCTTAATTCCTCCCAACCAAGACAAGGCTTCACTTTTATACTCTTCATTCTAAACATCTCAGATAGAGGAGCTTTCACATTAATTTGTGACAACATAGTTATCATATCAACCAAATCATAAATGAGAGGTTTACTTGAATTACCTTTATTTTCTTGTTCTTGAGCTAGAAGAGTTCTCCACCTTTTTGACAATATCAAGATTTAGCTTCTTTTCTTCTATCCTTGTCTTGGCGAGGTCTACATTTTGGGTTTGCATGCTCTTCTTAGGTTCCCACTTTTTTTCCTTAACATCCTTGACCTTGACAACCATTTTATCTTTTCATTTGTTGTCATCATTCATTTTATGAGTCACATTTTTGATAAAAATGCTTGTGGCATTACTAGCAACATTATTCACTATTCTATTCCTCAAATTGTAAGTACTATGAACTTGGGCCACCATTCTATAATTATCTTATCAATTTCTTCCTTAGATAGTTTTCTCAAATTCATGTGTCCTACCTCTGAGATCATGTCGCATGTTTTGTCATCAATTTCACTTTCATTATTTGAGAAGATCTCTGATGATAGACCTAATATACATCTCATTGATTGCTAACATCCATTTTAGATTATTTATTGGGTAAAAGCACAAATATGTGCCAACTTTTATAAAGAAAAAGGATATCAGAATGAAACTATTCAACTTTAATGACATAAAAATGGTATTTTTGTTTAGAATTTGAAGATGATGTAAACTGATGAAATATGTAGAACTGGATGAATTTTATGCATATAATTTTTATTAAATTTTGAGTAAGAATTAATGCATTTTTTAGAACTTAGAAGTCTATTTTTTAACTATAAAAAATATAGAGTGTAGTTCTCATCAAACAATTATATGCAAATCAACTTTTTTGTTTTGATTTGAAAATATATTATAGATGACATGTATAGCTAGGGAAAAAAAAGAAATAATTATTTTGATGTATATTTTTATTATTATAAGTACTTAATGTTGACCTTAGCAAAATTCAATAATTTTTTCCTCCTATCAAAACTGACCTATCAAATCTACACCTTTTTGAAAAAAATAAATAGATATTCCTTAGGAGGACTCTCTCCTCTAGAGATAAATTTTAATTTTAATTTTTTGATATGATTTACTAATTGTTTTCCTTTTTTGAAGGAGCATCTTAAGAAATGTTAAAATATCAACTTATAATATTTTGAAATTATAACATATTATAACTAATCAAAACAGTCTAAAATTTATATAATGATGATATTGAATTTGAGATCTATAAAATGGCATTTTTAGTTTTTGAAAAAAAATTGAGTTTTGACAGAGAAATGAGATTTGACAGAAATAGGTTTCACCATCCTAAAGAGTGACCCAAATTTGTACTTTTAACCTACTATCAAATTATTCACAATCACCATAGGAAGTGGTCATATTATAGGCTACATCATCATGAATCTTCTCTTCCTTCTCTTCTTTGAATTGTGTTTGTTGGGATGCTTTAAATGACTGAGCTACGACACAATAATCATGATAATGGGGGGATTGGAAAACCACACACCATAACATTTTCTCAATCATATCTATAGAATTTCTTTGTAATAGATATGGTGTGCTCTTTTCATTTTCACTTTGCACTAGGTTATTGATAGGTTTACCATCCTTCCACTATGTATTATAGGGATACTTTTGCAATATGGTTTTCCTATTGTAATTATTGTTGAACTATGGCTTTTTACTAGTACTAGTCTTATTTACATTATTTACTGGAGGCTTTAGATTCTTTAGAAAATTCAACACATGATCCATTTTATCTTCCTTAGGCTTTTTGGTTGTGCCAAGATTGTCTCCTTCCTTCTTCTTACCCTTGGGATTAAACAACTTAGGATCATCCCTTCTCCTTAACTTCCCAGATGCTTTCCTATTGTTTTCAATATTTACAACTATCTTAGAAGTATCTCTTAATGTCTTGGGGTCTTTTTTTTCTTAGTATATATGCTATTTTACCATCAAATGCATTAAAGTAGGTAGTAAAACATACATTCTCATCCAATCTCATAACCTGGAATAGTTTCTACATCCCCTTCTAGAATTTGACATTGAAATCAAAAGTAAATTCATTCCAATTCTTCTTAATATTATTAAATTCATTCAAGACAAAGCTGAAATTAGTATTGTCTCCATACAATTCCTTGAAAAATTTCTCTAGATCATCCCATGAACCAATATTACCATTAGGGAGTCTCCTAAACCAATCTCTATCATCATCTATTAGTGAGTGCACAAATAGTTTGATAACAACATCTTCAAATCCTACCTCATAATGATTTGACATGTCAATGAATTTTTTAAGGTGTTCTTCACTACTAATGGCATTATTTCCAGAAAAAAAAAATGTGACTTTATCACTTAACTCATTTGGGATAGGATGGCATAAACTAGGGATACCTACAAAAGGCATTTTCTTATATCTTTCCATGTATATTGGACTTTTTAGAGATCCTAAGATAATGGAGGAACTAGGTCTAGTAGCTTGGGTTTGCACAAAGGTTTTTGCTCATTGGGCTATAGTTAGTTGACCAGTCATGGTGGAAGAAGAAGCTAGTACTGACTAGGAAATCCCTTGATTACTTTTCACAAGACCACATATGGGGATGAAAGACATGCCTTGTGAAGTTTGGTTTTGCCCTACTGTTAGACCAGAGGTGGATTTTAGGAATTTGATTTTTCTTTTCATTTCTTCTACTTGAGCTTCATTTTCAACCTTCTCCAATTCCTTTTCTAGATCTTCCCTTTCCTTCTTAGCCCTTTCCAACTATAAATTAATTTTACAGATACTGGAACTCTTAGAAGCAACAACAAGTTCATTGATATGAATACCAACAACCTTCTACTTTCCTTTATCAACATATCTATTACATCCTCTTCAAGGGGTTTTTAAGGTTGGACTTGGGAAATCACATGTCCTTCCTTCTCTCATAGGGCATGTTCTTGATCTTGCACCATATACCTCATTTCTCCAATATCTCCAAATATGTCTAAATGAAGGGTTGAATATTTCTCCTCCAACTTCCTATTTTTCTCTTTAAGTGCCCCCATTCTTCTAAGTAAACTTTCCCTTTATGTAAGGGCATTCATGGTGATTAATTCTTTCTCCTTTTCCAAAGTATGCATTTGGCATCATCATTTGCAAGGTTCTTCCTAAGTACTTCAATTTCAAACAACAATTCCTTAGGATCTACTGAGGTAGCCTCTAAATCTACAAGGTCACTAAGATCAATAAGGCTCCCCTCCATAAATGGAATTTGCATAAGGTTTTGCCTATTATCTGGGTTTTTCTTATATTTCCATCATTGATCTACCTCTTTAGACATATTTGGTCTGAAGGTAGTATCTCCAGTAGAAGAAACAATCTTATCCTTGTATAATCTCTCCTCAAGTAAAGGGGTAGTAAATATTTCACCCAAATGTTTGGTATTCTCAGATTAGGATTTCAAAGAGGAGGATTCCCTTTCTATTATATGTTGGTACTGAGAATGAGCTAATACATTGTCTTGAGGTTTCCATGTGTGGTTAGAATCTCCTTTCTTCATAGGCAAGTTCTTTTTACCATCTTGGGGCAACTTTATGTATAAAGGGATTTCTAGATTTTCTTTCACATATGATCTTGTGTTTCTCCTTTTATTAGCTAATGGCTAAATAGAGAAGTTTTCACACTTCATGAATTGTAAACAACTTTGAGTTGATTATTTCAAATAAAAATATAGTGCAGTTTTGACTATTTTTTCCTTATTATAATCAGATTCACTTTGTTTTCTCTCCAACTACATCTAGAGGTCTGTAACCTCCTTTATTAAAGCATCATCAACCTTCACCTTTTTTGATGAATTTGGCCTAGGAGGTACTGGCAAGACTATTGGAGCAAAAGGAACCATTGTCAACTGTCCAGAAGTAGAAGAATCCTTACTAGATGTTGTTGTTTCTAATTCTATAATTCTATTTTCTAATGAATTTATTGTCTTGAAATCAACATTCTCCTTAGTTTTTTTTTTTCCATATGAGGCATAAACATGATTGTACTTTTCTTGTTTCTATTCATATTTTTTTTTCATTCTCCTGCCACACTGAACATATGCCGCATGTTCTTGTAAATTCATGGTGGATTTGGTAAGTTTGGCATCTTTAACTCTATGTAAAACTACATTACCCTTGATTCCACTATCTTCACCACTTGTCTGACCTAGATGGGGAGAAGAAAAACACCAAGTGGTCATCATAACTAAGTCTTCACTGTAATACATACCAGAAGTTGACACTTTTGGTCCATTTTTGGGCCTCTTTAGTCTCATGTCTTTCATGATAGAATCAAAAGCAATAGAATCTGCAATGTTTAGGTTGGGCAAAAACTAAATCCTAGATTCCTTACAATCTTTCTCCCTTCCTTCAGAATGATATCATCAAATTTTATCATCATTTCTCTCTCTACCTCTTTCCCAATATCATCAAGATCATCATCCTAACTTTGTCTCCTCTTTCACCTATCAACTAATGAAAATTCTCCTTGAAATATAGCCATAATAATTTTTTGAAGGGGATTGATTTGAAAAACTCATCAACAGAGACATCAAATTTGTAGGAATATGTTCTAAGTTCTCTTGGAAGCAATCCCTTTATCTTCTAAATGGTAATGTTTGAAACTAGTGCTTTAGGAACTTGGAGCTCTTCTCTAGTAACATATTTCTCAAGAACATGTATCTACTCCTCTTCTTCATCATCATCATCACCATAAGACAAATTTAATTCCCTTAATTTCTTTGCTCCCTGAGTATGCTATATTTCTACTGAAGATTCCCCTCTATGAATCTCTTCCTCTTATTCTTTATGTACATCTTCACTATGCCCTTTACATGGAGGAACAATAGGAGGTGTCCTAGGGGATTCAGGAGATGGGGACCATCTTTCTAGATTATTTGGCATTATTTCTTCCATATTTGGGATTTCAACTATGTAAGGATCAACAAGCTTTTCTCCCAATTTTCTTCTCTGATACATCCTCAAACCCCTTATATTTTCAAGATCTCTATCTATTTTAGTATCATGGGCATGTGTTTCCCCTATGACTCTCTTTGTTATTTCCTCTCCTTTAGGATTATATCAATGGACTGCAACAATATGTTCATGCATCTTCATTATCAACACTAGTTAGTTTTTTTTTTGTCCTTCCTGACTTCTTATTCATGGTGTCATATATGCTTTTAAAATATTCCAACAATATACTCAATCACTATTCTAGACTCTTACAATCTGATAGTGGATCATATTTTTGATCCTTCTTTCTCATTTCCTCTAGAGTCCCTTCATACATGCACCAATAAGCTCTCTTCCTTTTTTGAATTATTACATACTCTTCATTTCTTACGATGTCCTTAAGGTAGTCAAATTCATGTTTACCCCTTGGTGCCTTGTTGATCTTATGCATCAATCTCTCATAGAAACCCTCAATGCCATTCATCCTTTTAAAACTCACACTCATATTGAAAGGTCTCAATAAATGAATCAAATTATTTCTTCCATCTTTTATGATAGCAAAGTGGTGAAAAATTTGTTAGGTCTAGGAAGAATGTACCATTTTTGGCCTTTCTTGGAGGGAAATTAGTATCTTGCAATATTGCAATTTGCCCCATGATCTCCACAAAACCAATTCTTAATGAAACATATTTTGGAAGCACAAAAGGCCTTCTAGGAAAACCATACACTCTGATGACTATGGTGAGGGGATAAAAACAAATGTCTTCCCATTGATGACACATCTTTTGTACCAAATTAGAGTCAATAGGTGTCAAGAAAAGTTTTAAGGGCCAGGGAAATCTATCAGTTACTTGTAAAATTCTTCTCTTCAAAATAGTTGCAAATTGGTTCTCAAATAATAGAAAATTTGAGCCTTCTCAATCCATTAACAAAATGGTGGACCACAATTGAGTTAACAATTGGCTAATAGTGATATGTAATTATTTTCATTTATGGCAACAAATGATGTACATGCTGATAAGAAACTTTGGAAATAAAGATACTTAGTGTTTGGTAATCAAAAAATTGTGTAAGTATAGAATTTGTTTTACAATAGTGGATTGTTTTGTTTATAACATGTTGTAGATGTCATATTATGACATGCAAAGTTACATGTAGATAATATGCATGTTGGTGATGATGTGTATAACCTCAGAAGTTTGTACAGACTATACAAAATAAAGTTAATCATGTTTTGATAATGTAGGATAACAAAATTGAAGGAAAGAATTAGGGCCGACATCCTAGATGTTTACTCTAACTTGAAAAAGTGAATTGTGGTCTTAGTCGACCCAACAATAATTTGTGTAAAGGCATGGTATTTATGCAAAGGACTTATTTTGATAGGTATAGTGCTATTTTTGGTGTATCATGTAAGTGAAGTGCAAGTATGAATTGCAAATCGTGACTATATGTGAAAGGGATATATGCGAAGTTCTATATGAGCTAATTGGTGATTTGAGATTTTGTTGAAGATTAGAGATTAGACAAGGAAGGAAAATAATAGTAAATTACTTGATTGAGAAGTGAGCTCTTCTTGTAGTTGAAATTGCATGTTTGGGTAGTGGGCTCTTCTTGTGTACATTGTACTAAAACTCCTAACAGGGTTGGTACAACTCCTAGTAGGGTTGGAATCTACTAATAGGGATTCAAAGTCTCCTAACAGGGACTACTTATACTGAATTTTCTCATTGACTCCTAATAGGGTCCATCCTCTAACAAGGAACATGTATTTCAATATATTATCCAGTGAGTATAATCCCCATCTGGGTTTTCACTTGGCTAGGGTTTCCCTAGTTAAAAAAATATGGTGTTATGAGTTATCTTTGTGCATTGTTATTGTTACTATTCAAAATTACTTTATTTCTTTGTTATGCATGGTTTAAAGTAAGTAATAATATCTAGTTGTTGACTAAATTTTGTAGATTATTAATTAACCCCCCCTCTTAGTCATCCCTATTTCTAACAATTGGTATCAGAGCCTAGTTACTTTGAAGAGGCTTAACAACTTAAGTAAGATCCCTATGGATATGGAATGGTTGATGAAGAACCTTGAAGAAGCTATTGAAAAAATTGATCTCCTTACTAAAGAAAGAGATAAACTAAAGGATAGATATGAAGACTCTAAAGTATACATTGGTCAGTTGAAAGAAAAAATTGAACATATGAAATCCAAGCCTGAATCTACTAAATCTAGAACTAGTGATGATGAATATTCAAAGTTGAAGACAAAACGCAAGATCTTGAAGCATGAGTTGAAGATTACAAATCTAAAGTTGACTTTGAGAAATGATCCTAGCAAAGTTGAATATGATTTGAAGACTAAAAATGCAAATCTAAGAGCAAGTCTGGCAAAAAGAACATCTGAGTTTGAAACATTGAAAGAAGATCATGAAGAACTCCTTAAGTATAATACTATTGTGAAAGGTGAATTGAATTAGTGCAAATGCTTGAGAAGCTTTATTCTAGTAGTGAAATGCTTGATGATTCAATATCTATATAGAGACCTTATGATAAGACTGGTCTTGGCTATCTAATTAACATGTCTGCAAAGAAACTTGAAATTAGATTAGATCTAAAAGAAAAAGTCAAATATGATGATAAGATTGAATCCAGTCAATCTTCTGAGAAACCTCAAGATGTTGAGCAAAACAAGGAAGTTGAAATCTTGGATAAACCAAAGCAAGTGGAAACTCCTAAGGCAACTAGGTATAAATTTAGAAGTAAGTTCTTTTTATTTAATGAAATAGGCCATATGAAAAGAGATTGTACTAATAAGTCATTTAATCATGTTAAGGACTTTTATTGTCATAATTGTCATGGTATGGGTCATAATGCAATTGATTGTAGGAAACCTAAGTATGATAATGATAGGAGAAATAGTAGAATGTCTAGATATACTAACCTTGTAGATAGAAGAAGATTTAATGAAAGGACATCGAGTGAAGGAAGATCTTGTGAAGACAAAAGACAGATTATGTCTTATAAGTGTAAAAACTTAGGGCACATTTCTCAGAATTGTCATGCACTTGATAATCAATAGAATCTTAGAAATAGAGCACCCATATGTTAGTTATGCAACAACTTTAGACACATAGTGAAGTACTATAGAATGGATAGAAACTTCAGAGATAGAAGGAACAATGGAAGAAACTTTGGGAACAAAAGGAATGATAGAAGAAACCATGAAAAGAACTTTAGAATTAACAATGAAGAACAAAGAAACATTGTGAGTGAACTTTGAGAAGAACTTAATGAAGCATTCGTGAAAGGAATAAATATCTCAAAAGAAAAGTTAGATGATGATGACATAGGGAGATCAAAATCAGTTATTAACTTTGATTCAATTAAGTTGAATTAAGCTTGTTCACAGCATTAGAATTTGAGAGCTTCAGTTAGAGATTGAACTAGAGGTAGCAAAGTTGGGAAAAGGTGTATCTAGTTAAGTTTAGATGGTACCAAAGCTTGCTTGTGATTTGGAGTTCATCTAAACAAGTTATGAAGGAATTCAAAGCATGTATTAAAGTGAAGGTTGATTTTGTAATAGAAGATGAAAAATATGTTTTTGTAGAGAATTTTGTGATTTAAAGTCTTTAGGATATTTTTCATGATGGAAGGAGGGTATAGTAAACCTTGGGTGACATTCGAAGATCAGATAGATGAGTTTGAGTAGTCATCTGATTATGCAATGTAATTAATAGCTTTTTCATATTTGTGAAGTACGCAATTAATGCAAGTTGTAGTTGAGGGATAAATGGAGTACAAAATTGATTTTACTTCATTGCGAACACATTCAAAGTGAAGTGCATTTAGAAGCAACTTGTTAGAGTGATTTCAAAGCAAACCCTATTTTCAGAAAGAGGTATTTTATCATTTTTCTATAAAATTTCATATTGATAAAGATCATAGATATGTCGTTAGTACATAGTGTTGAAAATGAGGACAAACCTAAGTTTAAGATTGTTTCCATAAAACCTAATGAAGAAAACCCTAACTCTATGTTGTCTATCACTCTGAATAGCATAGTTTACCTTGAAGACATAGAAAATTATTTGAATTGCAAGTTTGAGTCAATTGGTAGTGAATATATGAATAAGGATATGGAACTAGTCTTTAAACTTGATATAAATATGAAGCCTAGATTTGAAAATTTAAAAGAATTTGACTTGTTTAAGTATCATTTCTACTGTAAGCTAGATATAGATGAATGAACTCAAATCATATTGAGTAGGATACATGATGGAAAATTGTGGATGCAAGATAATGTTGTAGAAATTTTTGTTGACCTTATTCATGAGGTAACTAGTCTTAGCAAACAAGGCAGTGTACCTATAGGTGAAAAGATGGTTAAGAACAAAGTGGGAAGTTACACTAAGGCAATATACAATGGCAAGGCTATGATAATCAGCTCCATCAAGAAAGATGATGTGAGATTTGTTAGTAGAATTATTGATTATTCAGTTTGTGCAAGTTCTAAGATTGATGAACTTTCAACAGGATTTATATATGTAGCTTATAAGGTATGTGTTGACAAAGAGCAAGTAAATTTGAGTGAAATACTGAGAATGCAACTCTTGCAAAACCTTGAAAAGATTAAGAGAGCCAAGAATAGTTTGTTTAGATTCCAATCATTGATAAATCACATATTCTTCCATGTACTAAAGATATTTCCCTACTTATTAGTCATAGACATAACGAGTAGTGATAGATGCACAATTGAAAAGATATAAGAGGTATGTAGAAGACACCTTGCAGACAAGATATTGGATAGTGGAACCTTAATTATAAGGACTTTTAAGAATTAGATGAAACAAAGATTTACAATTTCACCTACAATTGTGGATAGATTCAAGGAAGACATTTGTATATTAGTTGATATAGATCACACTTATATTCAAGTAGTGGAACCTTGGGAGACATTTCTTGATCCCTTGAGCTATGAGTTGAATGATGATGTTGCAGTTGGTTACATTGCTTTGTTGTTGAATTTAGAGAAAGATAAAGATAAATATAGATTTTTCACATATGATGAGATCACATAGCATGCTCATCAAGAAACCTTAGAGAAGGCATCACACAAGAAGGTTGAATCAATAATAAAGAAGGCACTATTAGAGGCTAAAATGATAGAGAGGCTGTGAGACTAACAATGAAGCATGGTGCATTGAACATACAACCCTTGTTAGTATCCATTGCTAAAACATATTTGAAATAGAGCATACCCTATGCAACAATGTTCGATGTTTAGTCCAGTGAATAGAAAAGAAAATCAGAAAGATTAGTTGAAGTAGCATCTTCAAAGGCTAAGATAGTCAAACAATTGGCTATAGGACTTGGTAAGTGGCATAAAAAAATGTTGACAATTGAGTCAAGCGATGAAGAGGATGAGGAATAGGAAACTAAACAAGTAGAAAAGGTGACTCCACCTAAACAAGCAATAGGCAAAGATTGACAACCTTGGAAGCTGAAGATTGATAAGATAAATACAATTCCAATGAAGGTACCTTTGTTTAGATGAATAAGTTTTATGATTTATATAATAATTTTGAAAAGGATTAGATTGATATATCTACTATGAGATATATCATAGAAAATGATCTAAGTTTGAAGGAAGTTGAAGGAGTAGTGAGCAAGAAAGTCTATGAGAGACTTATAAATAAGAAGACTCCTACAAGAGAAGAAGACCTTAAACTTTGAAAGTCTATGCTAAAGACTATCATCAAGACTAATGATGAAAATAAAATGAAAATATTGTTGAATAACCTAGCACCATACTTAAGAAATAAATTGAGACCATTTCTATTCATGGTTGGTGAAAAACATAAGTTGAGAAAGGAGATTATAGTAGCTATCAGTAAGATGTTGATAGAATCACATTCAACATCTCCTCTAGCTCCTAGAACCTCAGAAGTGTTAGTAAGTGGTGACACTATGTATATTGATCAAACCAATGTTAATCTTAACATTGATGATACCAATCCATTTAGTGGTTCTAAACCTAATGTAGCTGACATTGAAGATATTGAGGATAAGTTGAGGCAAAATGAGGAAGATAAGAGACTAATAGAAGTAGAAAAGAAGAAGATAGAAGAAGCCAAGTAGTAATTGCTTGAGGAAGAAAGGAAAAGAAAGGAAGATGAAGATAAAATAAGGATTGTAGAAGAAAAAAAGAAAAAGAAAGAAGAGTAAGCAAGAAGAACTAAAGATACAATAAAGAAATAGAGGGAGGATGAGACAAAACCATCTAGTTCGTCTACTCCACTCTCTCTTGCCAGTTTATCTACCAATGATGATGACCGAATAGATTTGACCTCATCCTTGACCAAGCTAATTGAGAAAAATAGGACAGCGAAGAGTTTACAAAGAACACTGATGGAAGTGACAAACAAATTGCATAGTACATTGGCAGATCAACATACTGAGTGAGATCCTAAATAGAGAGCATAAGCAGTGCTAAAGTCATTCGATGAAGAGTTCACAAATCTTCTTGCATACATTGTACTAAACTCCTAACAGGGTTGGAATCTCCTAATAGGGATTCAAATTCTCCTAACAAGGATTGCTTATACCAAGTTTTCTCATTGACTCCTAACAAGGTCCATCCTCTAAAAAGGAACATATATATTAGCACATTATCTAGTGGGTATCATCTCCAGTGGGGTTTTCCCTTGGCCAGGGTTTCCCTAGTTAACAAAATATGGTGTTATGAGTTATCTTTGTGCATTATTATTATTACTATACAACATTAATTTATTGCTTTGTTATGCATGGTTTAAAGTAAGTAATAATATCCAGTTGGTGACTAAAGTTTATAGATTACTGATTCACCCCCCCTGTTAATCCCTATTTCTGAAAAAATGAATAGGTAGTTTCTCCCCATCACTTTGAAATTCCAAGTTCATCTCTTATGCAAAGTAATCCTTATTATGAAAAAGGAGCATTTGCATCAATAATGAATACCATTAAAAATTAGTATACTCTCCCCTTTTTAGAATTGTCAATTCCTCATTAATATTTCTCTTTAAATATCTTGGGAAGTCATAAATCATGGGGTCCCCATAATTTTGTATTCCCAAGGACATCCACATTTTTGTTTTGGTAAATTTATTCTTTTTTTCCAATCCTAGAACTTGGTATAGAGAAGTGTGGGTGTTGATCAAAGCATCATTATAATGTTCACAATTTTTTATTTTGTATAAAATGGACAAGGGAGATGATTTGACTCCATCTACTTCTTTTAGAAAAGAGATTATTGTATTATGTTGGACATCCTTTCCTACCTTGTTGAAAAATCCTCTTTAGACATTTGGAAATCTATGACATTAGTTATAGCTTCAGCAAGGTGAAGACCAAAGGCTTCCCTAATTGAGTCAACAATTATCTTCAACATAACATCTCCCTCTGTATCCCTGATTTCATGTGATGGAGGATCATATTTATCTACCAATTCTAATAATAGGTAAACATCTTGAAAGACAATAGGCATAATCAATTTTCCTTAGTCATATTGTTACATGTTACTGAGTGGGACTCTTGCATTAGCTTGGCCATACCACCATCTGAATATTTCTAAGCCTTTCTTGGGCATTTTTGTGTCACATACATTCCCATACTTATCCTTTAAACTTGGTTGTACTTCATTTTCAATTTTTTCCAACTCATGACAACCTCTTTTCCCTCCTTTGAAGGAGGCTATTATTTCATGAAATCATCTTGGAGCCTTCTATCTTCATAGTTGAACTTCTCTGAATGCTTTTTTGGAGGCATCTTCTCAAGGTATATAGTTCCTTCAACTAGGGTTTTTTCTAGGGTTTGAAAAATACTAACTAGGGCTTGTAATTTATATCAATAAATAAAATTAGGCAATTACAATCATCAAATTCAAAAATGGAGGGGATTTTACACCACTTATTTAAAATACAATTTTTGAGCAATTTGACTCCAATTCTAAATAACCTTCGATCTCTACAATTTCTCCATCACAATTTGATGACAATTGAGTGAGATGACATCCCTTTTAAAATATGTTCTCTCAACATTTATCATGAGCTTGTGCAAATTAACTACCTATTTGTAATGCTGAAAAAATCTACCCTTCAGATCTTCTACTTCAAGTTTGAAAATCATCTAATGATTATGTTTCATCTTTGAATTAGGAAACTAAAAAATCTTTTGACCTCTATTGACTATCCTACTAAGCTCCAGTGATCCATTTTCAACCAATAGCATGCCAAAAAAGTGATATGTTAGTCCCTTTGAAAATTCAACACTCTCTAGGTGTGAAGGACACATGGAAGCATCTTGCTGCATTACCATACAACTACTAATGCTGTGTGTGAACACATGGATCATTGATTTTCCAACTCCTCTTCAGACAAGTGAATGGTTGATCTTGATCATGCAAATAAGTCCTAGCCATTTATTTATAGCATGTGCATTATTCTTCTCTTAAGTGGTAGTGCATCTATCCTGTAGTGGATGAGACATATGGAAGCATCATGCTTCTTTGCCATGAGAAAACCATCCTTTAGAGAAGAAGCATGAGTCATCAAATTTCCCTCTTCTAAAAATTGCGAATATTAAATAATTTCATCCTAGTTAAAATTGTCTACATGTCCCTATCATTGATTAGGTTCCACTAAGACCTTGGTTCAAAAATATTGCACGTGTCACTACATTTCTTTCTCACCATATCCCATTTCAAAGTTCAAAATGACATGACATTATTGAAATATTGAGATAAAGGTCCATAGTGTTAAGTAAAATAAAACCCCTACCTTGGTGCACATGGCAGCATCTAAGCATTCCAACTTTACAACTCATACCCTTAGTTCATCTTTTCTTAGTGACACAAGTACTGATGTAGGAGTGACACAAGTACTGATGTAGGAGCATCTTGGGTGTAAGAGCAATCTTGCATCAGAAAAAAATATTTTCTTTTCAGTCTTTTCTATTTTAATAAGGACTAGTAGATAGGGTGGTTACTATTTATGGGAGCTTGCTATTTTTAGTAAGTTTGGAATACAAGCTCAGAATGTTCTCATTTTCTACATGAAGATTCATTTTAGAGTTAAAAGCCTACCATAAAAATCTCATTTCTCTAGCTCTTGTGCCATTCTAAGGTTGTAGATTAGGAGCTAGCATTTCCAAAAAATGGGTATAATAGCTAATCAGAGCAACAGTTTGTGAGTTATGGTTTTTCAAAGTTGGGCTACCCAAAATATCTAAAATACTTGTCAAAGATGTATTTGGTTGACTCTATATGTATTGTTAGGGTCTGTTGGCCCTAGGTATTAAGTTTCAATGTCTAGAACCTTCCCAGGTGACATAAAATTGCTTATTTAAGAAAGACCCAAATATTGTCTAGGATAACTCTGGGTGATAGTTCGCAGCTTGTCTTGCAAATTATTGTAATGAAGGTGCCCATGTGGGTTAGCATTTTGTACTTGTAAATTCTTTAATTCCACATTTTCAGTACAAATAAGAAGTCCATATTTTGTTCTCACATTTTAAATTGTTTCTTTGTTTTCTATTATGGTTTATGTTATTAAGGGGAGCATCATTCATCAAGTACACATAGACAAATCATATAAATTCAATTATGAATGGAAATGGTCCCATTGAGAAACTTCAACCTTGGGGATGGATCCACGTGTCATCATCTCACTTTTTTGATATAAGGGTGGCTGAAGATGGTGAGTTAATGCAAGCTGTTGATTTTGTTTATTGTATTTGCTACATGGGGACCACTAATGGGATGCATGTCAAAATTGCATTGTAAAGCCATAGGGGAAAGGACACTTTGCATAATGGTGACAAATGTTGATTTTTCTAAGATTATGAACTTAAGATAAAAGATATTTAGTCTTTCCAAGTCCACATGGCATGATCTCATGATAACACTATCTTAGAAATCTAATCTAGCATTGACATGCACACCATTGATATTTGAACCCATCACTTATCCCATGTTTTAAAAGAAAATGCTAGGAATATTATAATGAACCCCTTATAAAAAAATATTAACAAGGTGGAGTGCAAAGAACAATGGTAAGATTTTTCATAGGGAAAGACACTTAGGCCCCCTTTTGCGAGTACAAACTTTTATTTTAGAAGGTTTAGAGTGAAAGCATTTTCCTTTTAAAATAAAAAGGGTATGAGGTTGAGACTTAGAGTGATAAGACCTAGGCACTTACAAACATGTCTCATGGAAAAGGTCCCCTCTTTTTAAGTAAAACAAAAAGGTAATAGTAAAATGGAAAAATTAGGGAACCCTCTTGGTTTAACTTAGGGTTTCACCTAAAAAACCCTCATTACTAGGGTTTAACTTAAGCAAGGGAATACATGAAGAAATTGAACATTGAAGGAACCTCACTAATGGTAAAAAACATAGTTTCTAAGGAACAAACCAAAAAATCCTTGTTATAATGATACTCTCTTCAAACCACTTTTATAGTTAAAATCTTGTTTTGGTGAGGAAATCATTACATGTCTTATTGTCATCACATACAAGTCTCCTATCATCTAAGTGATAGGAAGTTACACTTTGCATCATAATGATTTTCAACCTTTGTGAAATGACCTTTTAGATAAAAAAGTATGTGTAATGAACAAGGTCATTATCTGTTATATCAAATAATTCCATGGACGTCATAAATAGCATCATGTGACATGTCTATAGGTTATTTTTGTAGTAACCATGATTTTTTTATCATAATCATTGAGAGTAGTAACTAGTTAATAGTCTTAGATTTCATTTAACATCACTATAGAAATCTATGTCAACACAAACACCAAGTAAGTGAAGATGACAATAAACATTACCAATTATGATGTTGAGCAAAAAGATATAGAACCTTGACCGTGGTTACTTATATTACAGAATAAAATGTAATGTTCATGTCAAGTTAGAATGTAGATTGCTTAAGAAAATGTATAAAATATGTAGAAGAACACTTTATATCTATTATGGATGAGATCTCCATATTCTAATATACAATATGAATCTAATTCACCATACTCAACGTCTCCATTCATCCAACTCTAGTACACATACATTTTTACATCAATGAAAAACTTGCAAATTTAACAAGGGATCCTCTTGAAATCATTTAAATATTCTCAAAAAATATTCATAATTCTTCCCATATTAAACTCTTGGCTTGATTAGTAAGTTGAATACATGATGTAATATAAGTCAAGATAGTTGAGAATACTAATTTAACCATATCTATTCTATAAGAATGGTATACCATCATTTCCATACTATTTAGTTGGAAGTATTATCCATCTTCTCATAAGCTTATTTTTTAGTTGCTCCAAACATAGAATCTCATTATTAATATCTTAGTACCTTTGTAATAGTGAATCCAATGAGAATCCATGCCTATCTTTGGAGGCCTCTCCTAGCAATGAAAAAAAGAAAGATTGTTGATTAGTTTGATAGATTACTTGATTAAAATAAATAACATATCTATCTACTATGCTCTTGGTCAATTTTGCATCCTCCATTATTGATGCTCCATATAGGGTCATATCACCAATTACTCGTGTGTAGTACATTGGGGATAATCCTAATAACATGAATATCAAACTAGGCATCACACAACATAATGGATTCACTACTCTCCTTATAGCGTCTATCATAAATGTTCACAAAAAGGAGGACATGGAGTCACCTCGATGCAAGCCCTTAATGGCTTTAATAGGAATGCATGGGTTCCTCTTAAATAAAATACAAAAATAAAGGGGTTAAAATATAGCTAAAATAAACATCCCTTGTTGTATCCATGCTTCCCTAAGATTCTCAATACAAAAAATCAATTTACTCTATTATAGGCTTTGTGAATTGGTGGATATGATTGAATGAAAACTTCATGTGAAATAAAGTATGATTTCATCCAAAATGTTATGATTAGGGATGAAGCTACTCTTATTTGGAGATGATGCTAAGAAAAAATAATTTTAACCTATTTGTAATGACCTTCAACATAGTCTTGTAGAACATGTTACATAGTAAAATGGGTCAAAAGTTAGATAAGGATTTTGTCCTAGAATCTTTATAGACAAAGGTAATATATTTTTTCCTAATCGAATAAAGAAAATAAATATATAAAATAATAAGAGGTAGTTAACTTAAATTGATAAAAAAGACATAAATTAAGACTTCTTAGATGTTTAGTTGAATCACAAATAACAAAATCTATGTAAGCCCTAAAATCACAAATAACATGAATATATGGAAATATTGCATCTACTAAGAATCTAAGACTACAAAAAGTCAAGAGAAGTTTACAAATGTTCATCATATCTTAAATTTAAGCATTTTTTTGAAGTTATTTTGTATATATTATTTCATGTTTGTTGTAGTGATTGAAACTTGATCTTATCCAAATGATTATTGTTTGTAGTGATAATTCACCCTTAATAGGTCTTTGTCCCTTAGAAATCTTTATATAAGGAAAGAATATCTTAGGATTAAACTCTTCTTTTTTTCAAAGCTAAGTGATCATCAAAATTAGATATATTGAAAGATGATTTTGAAAAATAATATCAAGAGGAGGTTTGGGTTGAGATGAAGATATGATACAATAATCAATATAGTAACTTGATATTATTTAGGATCATTGTTAGAGGGTGAAGGAAAGTCTTATTATTAGAGGTGGAAGATAATTTTTTTGATATATGTAGGATTTTCTGTGATGAGATCTTGAGAAAGGGATGGAGAAGGATTAGGAGAAGAGCTAAAGCCTAAACCACCTTTATGATTTTGGTGAGCAAGATCAAGAGGAGATTTAACACCTTGCTTATTAATGCCAAGCCCTAAAATTTTTATAACCTTCCTAAGTGGTGATATCATATCCCATGGTATAAGTAACTTTTAAGGTAGAAGGAGAAGGTGACTCATCATGAGATGAATGAGCATATGTAGTATAAGGAGGAATATTTGAAGGAATGTTCTCCTTAAGAGAATTCATATTCTCATCTTTAGCAGGTGGTGAAGGAGGAAAATTGTCCAAAGGTTTAAGAGAGAAGTCATATATAAAATGTTTAACATCTAGATCATTGATAATGTTTCAAAGACCTTAGAAAGGAGTAAAGGTACTATGCATATCTTGAATTTGAGAAAGGGGAATAAAATTAGGAGGATTAGTACTAGGCTCATTAGTGAAGACTCTTATGTATTAAGCATATTCCATACATTTAGTTAAATTTTGAAGAAGGAGTACACATGAAATATTAATAATGGTCTTCAAATATGCCTTGTAAGGAATAATTATATTAGTTAACACTATTGTGCTATATGAAAGAGCACCATGAAAGAAAAAAAACATAATGAAATACAAGAATTTATATACACTCAATGTATTTGATAGAGAGAAGTGATTACATAAGTAATTACAAACCACTCCATTTTAGAGAGTTCCATGTTAACAATGATAGTTGACTAAGTCTAAAAAATGGTAATGTAATCATGACAAGATATAAAAATTATATCATGAAGGTGTAAGGAAAGTAAAGATACATCCACAATGATTTAAAGGAATCTAACACCAATATCAAAAGGTAAATCACATGAAAGTTTTGGGTTCACCAAAATGTAATACATAAAATGGTGATCTATTAATGGTAGACCACCAAATTATATACATACATAAGGAAGGGGATCCAAAAATTTGGTCCTTAGGCCCCAAACTTGATTTGTATAACCTAGAGAGATAAGAGGGATACAAATATAAGACCTTTTTCCTTCCTCGATGTAATAGTAATGAAATAAGATCTGAAATATAGATTGACTAAGGAAATTATTACTAACAAGATGTAAAATTAGATCTAATGCATGAAAGGAGAGTTCTTTAAGAAATAGAAATGAATATGTAATCACAGTTGTCAATTAGGATTGTGCTTGTAGCAAGATGTGGAATATAGTCATCCTACTGTAGAGTGGAAACACTCTCAGGCTATGTATATCCTATGGTGATAGTGAATCTCCAAGATTAAAAGGGTTGTTCCTTTTGATACTCGCCTCTACTAAAACTAGATGAAAAAAGGGATAGAAGGAATTGCTTGTGAAAATTGAAATCTAAACTAGAGGGTGATGTACCAAAGTAATGATTCTAGACTTATAGCTTATAAACCTTACAAAATTACTCATAAAAAGAATATCAAAAACTCACAACTCAATTAGACAAACCCTATGAAATTGAATCTTATGAATGGTCTAGATATTTTAATATATTAAGAGGAAAATACGAGTTTTTTCTCATAGTCAATCACTGAAGTGTAAGGAAAATAATAGATCTGCACCATGGGATATCAAATTTTTCTTAGAATTTTTTGGTAACATTTTTTCTTCATGGGGTTTGTTCTTCCCCTCATTATGATTATATAGGGTTTTAGGGCCCCTTCAAAAAATATTTTTCCCTAAATGAAATAGATGTAATCAATGTCTATATGAATAACTAGGAAATATGCTACAAATTTGTATCCCCAAATCATCGTACCAAAATTTGCAATGTGCAAAATAATGGAGAAAAGTATGAACCACCCAAAAATGAGACAAGAATTCAAGATATAGTACCCAAAACCTAGATAGGTTGGATAGAAGAAGAAAAAAAGTAGGAAGAGGATTCAAACTACCTAAAACATGCAGTTGACCAATCTCAAAACTCTCCTAGACCCAAGTCAACCTAATGTGTTCAACCAAAAACTAAAGAAAAATTGCACCAAGATGTCTCAAATCTCTCTCAAGATCGTTCAAACTCACGGGTTCAAATGTAGAAACAAACCCCTCAAAAATAGCTGGTCAATTGTGAGAATTAAAGATTGATTGATCCAAAAGGTCTCCAAACTAAAGTATAATTGGTCAAGATAAAAATGCTCAAAAATTGCTCAAAAGGTTCATTGTATCTTAAAGAAAATAGAACCTCTCCTCTAACATATTTGTCTAAGTAAGGAAATTGAAAGCCCTCCTTTGATTGCAAAGTAAACTTTAAGAATTGTAGAAAAAATAAACTTTCATTCATGCACAAAGAACTCTAAAAAGAACCCCTGTTCACTCCTTTTCACACATATAACAATTAATCCCACTAATTACATTAAAAATAAAAACTAGGAATTAAGTGTTTTTATATAACAAACACTTAATCATTGTTATGACATTTAAATTCATGAAAGTCTTAATTTCTTTCAAAATATTATTAATTATTGAATTAGAATATATTTCACCTCTTTTAAATAGAAAAATCTCTATCTAATAAATATAAAACATATTATAACAGAAAGATACTATAATAAATAATATTAATGATTGGGCTTGGCCCTTTAGTAAAACAATGGGGCTTCTTTCTAGTACTACCTACAACTAAGGTTCAAGTCTCTATAAGGTCATTCTCTATTGTAGTTCTCAATGGAGAGTTGTTACCCTTAAGCTTTAGTGAAATAGTGGGGCCTATTACTTGTAATGCTTACAACAAAAATATTTTAAAACTTATGAACCAATGTTTGGGGGTCTATCCCTCTTCTCCTCTACTTAATGTATTTTTTTGGGGAAAACCAAAATAAGGGTGATGGAAATGCAATTTTGATGGGGCACTGAAGGAGAACTTTAAACCTTTTGGCGTAGGATTCATTATATGTGTGCGCTAGAAAATGTGACCTGTTAGGAGCATGGGTTAACAAACAAACATTAGCTAAAAATCTTGAAATTGCATCAAAGATTCATCAAAATGAAAGGAACAAACACTAACTAATGCTTGCTTGGGTTTTGCAACCCTAAGTAGCTAACAAACCCAATCTTCCAACCACCTCTACAACTCAACAAAGACACCCATAAGAGGCCTTGTTTGTGTGTTAAGATGGGGGTATGTTTGGTGTACTCTCCCAAACACAACAATAAATGAATCTCTTGAGTATGTGAGTGCAAATGTGAATGCAAATGTGGATGAAAATGCACTAAGATCCTAAGCTATGTGGGATGAAGAACACTTCAAGAAATGGCTATGGAGAAAGCCATTCTTGAAAGCATTCAATAATGAAGATGATATGCAATAAAGGAAACTAACTAAGAATGTAAACTATGGAATGGAAATGCCAATGCATGAAGAAAACTAAATGAAAAATGCAAGATGCAAACTAAATAAGCTACCAAATGATTAGTATGAACTTACAAAATCACTATGAGAACTCTACTAATGCAAACTCAAACTACCATGAAAGCTCAAACTATGAATGCAAACTCAAATATCAAACCAACATGATAACAATGCAATAAAAATGAGATGCAAATGCTTAAGACAAGCCCTCTATTTATAGGTTTGAGGGAGGGCTTGGTGAGGTGGCATCCATGTAGATGCCACATAAGGTGACATGCAAGCCATGCAAATGGTCAAGAATTCAAAGTTTGCTCACACATGTGTGAGCACACTCTTAGGCTAATGAGGGGGATTAGGGAGATGATTAGGAATGATTAAGTGATATTAGAGAAGAAATAGGCTTAAGAGGATGAAAATGATGGTTATAGGCTAGGCTCTAGGTTAGGCTTAAGATTAAATTAGATAAGATTTAATTTAATCGTGAGTTTAGAAGAATTAATGGAATGTGAGGGTTTAAATAAATAAAATTCATTTAAAAAGGGGGGAGACATGGAGGATCATGTGTTAAATTAATTTAACACATTAGAGCAAGGAGTATTTTAATTAAATTTAAATACTTAGGAGAATGAACTTATTTAATTAATTAATTTAATTAAATAAGTAGAAGAATGTGAGCAATGTAATTAATTAATCAATAATTAATTACAATGTCACGGGAAATATTAATAAATTAATAGTTCTTTGAGATGATTTTAAGCATCTACATTTTTTTCCTCTTTGATGTGATGTTAAGATGACATTATATCAAAGAAAAGAAAATATAGGTTGCCCTAGAGAAGGAGGGAGTCCTATGGTGACGACAGAGGAGGAGGGTGCCCCCTCACAAAAATTGCGCAAGAAATAAATTTTGGACAATTTTCTCAAAAAGGTCTTAAGAAAAGAAGACAGAGAAGAGAAATGAGAATAAATGACAACATTTGCATCACTTGCAAAAAAATAGGGGACAAACACAACTCATGGAAGACATGGGCTCAAATGGTGTTTGCAGGGGGCCTATATAAGCCTCTGAGGGGCCCAAAGAAAGTCATTGTCACACCGTGAGTAGAGCATCTAGAGAAAACATGGAGCCTATTGATCAATTGCAGCTTGGTGAGTGCATGCGAGAGTACCAATGAGAAGCCGAGATGGCCCCACCGATAAGTCATCTAATCCTCTTCGTGTTTTGGTAGGCTAGGCTAGACTAGGTGCATTTATTATGTCATAAATGCACTAAAAAAAATGGCCAGGCAGAGACAACAGTCTCTACCCTGTCGTCTACATAGATGACAAAGTGACGACTTCGGCATCCGCAGAGATGACAGGATACATCCTGTCATTTGCGCAAATGCCAAAAGGGGGAAAAGTGTACATGGAAACGACATGATTTAACCTGTCATCTGCGCAGATGAAAAAGGGCACTAGAGATGACAAAGAATATGTTGTCATCTTCATAGATGACAAAATGTTGTTGTTTGGGGTGAACTGGCGGCTGCGCAGATCAGCAACTTCGCAGATCGACATCTATGCAGATCAGCATTTTCACTGATCGGTGTCTATGCATATTGGCATCTGCACCGAAGAGCGGCCATGCTAATTAGGGTAGACTAGGGGGAGGCAAAGGAAGATGCCCCACTATAGGGACATCATAGGCTAGAAAAACTGACGGTCTACATGTCTATGCTGCAGGAGGACATGGTGGTGTTTAGGTCAAGGGAGCACTATCCTCTGACCATGACGATACAAGAGAGGTTGACAGACGCGGATTGGGGGCACATGTGGCTATGTGGGCTAGAGAACGTTCACGAGTGATCAAATCTAAGGGGTCATTCAGCATAGCTATCAGCTCTCATAGAGCAATGGCACATGCCTACTAGGGGCTTCCATCTACCAACTGGGGAGACTATAGTCACACTCCTAGATGTGTGGCAGATCCTATGAGTACTGATTAGAGGTGCCTACCTAGAGTATGTATTGGAGGGCTCAGAGCTATTCTTGAGGGAGTGGTTTGGTAGATGGCAACAATGATTACCCATCTAGGGATCATGGTTGTTGTGGAGGGGTGCACTAGAGAAAAGGCTATCGAGGCTGGTAGTATACCTAGCCTCATTGATATGGCAGATGCTGCCAGATCACATAGGACATGGGTGGCTGATTAGTTGGGAAGGAGTGCTGAGTACTCTATTATAGGAGGAGGGAGTAGTCTACTGCTGGGGACAGACTATCTTGGCTAAGCTATATCATGATTTGCACATGTGTGCATATCGAACCTAGCACACGGTAGGACCAGGACTGACGTTACTAATGGTCTGGTCATGGGAGCATATCGAAGTCACACGGTCGATCACTCAGTGAGAGACTAGGCAGCCTGGGGAGCCATATGCCTATAGATATTGGCCTCCTATCCAGTATATATCGACGGAGTCTATGGGGTTCTGGTGTTAGTGCATAGATGAGATCATTATATTCGAGTGGGCTCCCTATGATGGGGTAGAGCAGTGGGGGCAAACACTAGCAGTAGGGGGTGAGGATGACATAAAGGATCAAATGTACCTCTCATACACAGAGATGGATTGTTGTATCATTGGCTGATCAATGCATGTGATCATGTGCTATATGCCTTCTTGAGAACGACAACAGTTTGGTAGGGTACAGGATACAGTTCTTGATAGATTCTTATATCCTATAGTGTCAGGAGAGTATAGCTAGCTATGGGGATATGGGACCACTGTACGATTGGCCTGAGCTTCTTGGATGGGGATGGTAGTGGTGCCATGGGTGTATGGTCAAGACAGGGGAGACACAAGTATGTCATTGGTATACACATAGTGGTGGGCAGCCCACTAGCGGGTCAGGCTTATAGTGCCAGGGGAACCTCCACCAACAAAGCAAGCACAGGGGGAGGGAGATGGAGCAGGGGATGGTGGGCAGGCAACCATGATGCCACCACCAGCATAGGGGGCATAGGAGGGACTGCATGGGTGTAGAGTCTAAGTGAGGAGAGGGCCAGGACCAACACTAGCATAGGGGCCGCCATAGATAGTACCCCAGGTGCAGGCACAGGCACATGCATAGGCACCTCCACAGGCACCACCACAAGCACCACCATAGGCACCACCATAAGCACTACCACAGGGACAAGTATAGGGAGAGGACCCAGACATGGTTAGGGCCAAGAGGGATAGTGTGCGGACAGAGGTAGCCTAACTATAGGGGGTAGCACAGGTGCAACAGGCATGAGCAGACAGTTTAGAGCAGGCTATGGGGGCCATACAGGTAGAGCTGCAGGTGCAGAGGGTCAGGGGGGATAGTGCACAGGAGGCCTTAGCGGCCCTAAAAGCACAGGTGGATGTAGGGGAGCTTGTAGGGGTGGGCACCCCTACAAGGGTGAGGGATTGAGCAGAGGTAGAGAGGCTCCGAGCAAAGGTAGCCGCCTTACAGGCCGAGCAGGCCACCCATCAGGCATAGCTGGATGGATATCATAGGTAGTGGGACATAGCCATACAGATGGTATAGCTTAGGGCAGCCATCTCAGTGATGCAGGAGGCCCTCACAGCTAGCCGAGCAGAGACATGGGCCATACGAGAGGCAGCCTATTATAGGTCACTTGATAGGGAGGCCGTGCCTGCTGAGCGGCGATAGCCAAATTTTGAGAGGGGAGCCAGCTCATGGATCTCAGGTGGTAGAGCCAGATCAGAGCAGTCCATAGGAAAGCAGAGACCTCCTCGAGGGGGGGATATGGGGGGGCCAGGGCCCTCATAGCCAGCGACTTGATTGTATATAGTGAGAAATTTTTTGCAAGATATGTGCAGATGCAACTAGTTTTTTGATGATGCATTTGTACTACATGATTCGATATGATGTGTATATGGACTATACAGACACTATTTTTTGAAATATATGCATGACATGATTGGATGACTCTATACGTGTATGGATGTATATGATGCATATGATGTGGATACTAACATTTGTGATGCAGGATGTGATGCTATGTGATGTTTCCTATGATGTATGCATATGTACATGATGCCTAACATGTGTGTGATGCAGATTAGTGGGTGATTATGAGCTGTTTGTATGTTACATTGATACACTATATATATGTGAGATGTGATTATGATGTATATGCCCCTAGATGTGATGACTAAAATGAATGTATGCAACTAATGAAATGAACTAATGCAATCTAATAAAATGAACTAAAAATGCCTAATGAACACTAAATGAGATGAATCAAATGAACACTAATGCAATGAAAAATGAATGAATGCAATAATGAGAAGTTAATGCAACCTAATGGAAATGAACTAATGAATCAATATCTGTCATAACTGTCACTCATAGAAACCCAGTAGCATAGAATAGGAGGGGGGAAATAAATAGAACCTTGTCTTAAGCATGACTCAAATGAAACCCTACACTACATGCATCCTAACTACATGATATAAAGAGATTCCATTGTGTTTATATGGAGAGTACAACTTAAGTTGATTTTGCAAATGAGTTTATGCATTATATGCTATAGAAGCATAAATGACATAACTCTTTTGCGTGGACTAGACATACAAAATCATAGAGACTTTAGGACGATAGGTGTAGTTTGCATAGTCATGATGGATCAAATGTCATATATGCAACAGAGAGGTCTAGGCACACCCAAAGTCTTTTAGGGATCTTTGGTGAGACGTGTGCTAACCCGTTGCTCCCATTATGCAACGCATTAACATAACTTGAAACTAACACATATGAAATAAAGCCTCAAAAAATAGATCATACCACAAAAACATGTGTAGTCAATGAGAGCCATTCTGGTATGACCAAAATATGGAAGATCAAGGTGCACCATAAAAAGCTTTCACTAACACACAAAAAATAAAATCAACCAAAAAGAGACCTTATGACCAAGTAGTCATTCATCCTATAGGAAGGATTCATCCTATAAAAGTGTGTCAAGTAAAAATGTCAATGATCATAAAATCATGCATTTCTGGCAAGGGCTATGAAGTGAACAAGTTTCTTGAATCATTAAGTCTCAAATGGTGATTTTGTGTAAGTCCAAGTGTGGTCACTGTTGTGAAAAAAGCTCAATGTAACGGGATTGACAAGCACTCGATGGGAAAAATGCCTCGTGGACTAGAGGTCTTTCAAAAGATTTAAGTGAAACAAAGCCTCGTAGACAAGAGGTCTTTTATTGAATGCATGAAATGCAAAGGGCTAGATAAGACTTTGCATAAGGGAAGTGGAATGGTGGAATGAAGTGAAGCAAAATGAGCCTTATAGACAATGATCCAACCATACTTTTTTCAGGAACATTTTTCTACTTTTTAGAGCTTTTTTCAGGAACATTTTATGAATTTTTTATTTGATTTTCTAATTTTTTGAGTTTTTTGGGATTTTTGTGAGAATATAAACATTGTACAAGAACTACAAAGGCTCAAGCATAGAACCACTTGAGATGCTAGATTTTTATAGGCTCAGGGAGCGGATCTCCCTCTGGAGTAGCCATCTGATATGCCCCAGAACCATATTTGGCTGTAATGATAAATGGACCTAGCCAATTTGCCTCAAAATTTCCTTTCTTTTCATGGTTCTGGAGGTTCTTCATATTATGCTGTAAAAATAAGTCACCCACTTCAAATTCCTGTGGCTTGACCTTCTTATGATACTGAGGCTAAAGATGATTTTGATACATGCAGAGGTGGTTTAGGGAATGGAGTTGTCTCTCATTAAGGAGTGCCAGCTCTTGTAAGTGAGCAACTCGATATTCTTCTTTGGATATCAAATTCTTGAGAGAGATTCTGAGAGAAGGGAGCTCAATTTCGATGGGCAAGATAGTTTCGAAACCATAAACAAGGAAAAATGGGGTGGCTCCTATGGGGTTATGGATGGAGGTGCGATAAGCCCAAAGGGCGGGAGAAATTTGGATGTGTCAATCATGGCCAGCTACATCAACGATTTTCTTTAGGATTTTCAAAATGGTTTTATTGGTAGCTTCAGGTTGGCCATTGCCTTGGGGGTAGTATCGGGTAGAAAAATGCTGGGTGATTCCAAATTTCTTACATAGTGTGTCAACATCTTGATTTTTGAAAGGGGTTCCATTATCGGTCATAATATCTTGAGGTATACTGAAATGACAAATAATGTAGTTCAGGATGAACTTTGAATTCTGTTTTCCAGTGATGTAGGTTAAGGGAATAGCCTCGACCCACTTTTTGAAGTACTTAATGGCAGCAATAATGTACCTGTGACTGTTTGAGGAATTTGGGTAGACTTGACCAACAAGATCGAATCCCTAGCAGGAAAAGGGCCATGGAGTGATAGTAGGTTGAAGGTCTTGGGCAGGAGCGTGTATCAAGTCACCATGCTGCTGACATGGAACACATCTTTTCACAAATTGATATGCATCTGCTTCCATAGTGGGCCAATAGTAACATGTCCTAATAAGCTTTTTTGCTAACGTAAGGCCGCTAGAGTGGGCACCAAAAATCCCTTGGTGAAACTCTTCTAACACTGTTCAGGCTTCATATGAACTGAGACATTAGAGGAGGGTTCCATCAAAGTGTTTACAGAAAAGTGTATCACCTAGGATGGTATAGCGGGCGGTTCGGCGAACGAAGATTTTGCTTTGGTTTGGGGTGAGGGCTATGGGAATGGTTTTGTGACATAAATAGGAAAAGATGTCAGTGTACCATGGAGACTCAGGACCAACAATCTCACACACCAACTCTGAATCAGTTTGCTCATACGTAGGAGTAAAAAGATTCTCAATGAGAAACTCACATTTAGGACTATATTCTGGCATGGCAATCATAGAGGCAATAGTAGCCATGGCATCTATTACTTTATTATTAGCCCTTGGAATTTGCTGAAAAAAAATCTCTGTAAAATGTTGCTTAAGCTCCTCAACTATTCTACAGTAGGGCAACAATTTCTCATCCTTGGTGTGGTATTCATCTGTGACTTGTTTAATGACCAATTGTGAGTCTCCAAAGACAAGAAGGTTTTTGGTATTCCATCTGATAGCTTGACATAGTACTATGACTAAAACTTCATACTCAGCTATATTGTTTGTGCAAGGGAATGATATTTTATAAGACTTAGGAATGAGGTCCCCTTGTGGTGTCACAAACAAAATTCCTACCCCCGATCCCTTTTGTGTAAAGGATCCATCAAAAAATAACTTCCATGGTGTAGTAGGGGCTAGGGTCATAATTGTGTCATCTGAAAAATTGGCTACAATGGGATGGTCTCCTTGAAGAGGAGCTTTAGCAAGATGATCTGCAATTACTTGTCCTTTAATGGCCTTACGATCCTTATAAACAATGTCAAACTCACGTAAAATTAAGACCCATTTTGCTGCTCGGTTCAGTGTGGGAGGCTTTTGATAACAAATACTTGAGTGGATCTATCTTGGCAATGAGATATGTAGTATTATTAAGCATATAATGGCATAGTTTTTGCATACAAAAGACTACAGCCAAAAATGCTCTCTCAATAGCAGTGTAGTTTAACTCATAGCCAACTAGTGTTCGACTGAGGTAATATATGGCTTGCTCATTCCCCTTGTCATCTAGAATTGTGCCAAAAGTG
Organism: Cupressus sempervirens; assembly: GCA_028749045.1. Classification (NCBI taxonomy): domain Eukaryota; kingdom Viridiplantae; phylum Streptophyta; class Pinopsida; order Cupressales; family Cupressaceae; genus Cupressus; species Cupressus sempervirens. Next base: position 505,320,404 of record CM053785.1, read on the forward strand.
CTCCTAAGGCAACTGAAGTAGCTGAAATGTATAGAATCAATGGTCATCCTACAACTGGAGGTACTAAAACTAGAGGATTAGCCAAATATGTCTTAATTTGTTCAAATGCTTTTTGGCATAGGCAATCCCATTGAAACTTGTTTCCCTTGCAAAGAAAATGTTGAAGTGGATGGACTTTATCTGCTAGTTGTGACACAAATCTCCTAATAGATTGTAACTTTCCTTGAAAACTGTAGAGTTGTTTCAATGTGGTAGGTGGAGGCATATCCATGATGGCCTTCACTTTTGCTAGATCTACCTCAATACCTCTTCTTGACACAATGTAGCCTAACAGTTTGCCTGATTTGACCCCAAATACACACTTCTTAGGATTAAGGTGCACTTTATATTTATCCAACCTATCAAAAATAGTGGTAAGGACATCAATGTGGGATTCTATTGTCTTGGATTTTCCTAGAATATAATCAACATAGTCCTCCATTATGACATGTAGAAGATCATGGAATATGGTAGTCATTGCTCATTGATAAGTGGTGCCGGCATTTTTCAACCCAAAAGGCATGACTTGATAACAAAAGGTTCCCCATGGGGTGGCGAATTCCATTTTATGTTGATCCTCTTCTACAATTCTGATTTGGTTATAATCAAAAAACCCATCCATCAAAGACAACATTTCATGCCCAGCAGTCAAATCCACTATGATGTCTATGTTAGGAAGTGGAAAATCATCCTTAGGACATGCAAGATTTAAATCTCAAAAATTTGAACAAACACGGATGCCCCGAGATGCTTTCCCTACAGGAACAATGTTGGAGACCCACTCAGGATAGTCAATAGGATGGATGAACTTTGCCTCTAACATTTTTTGCAATTTTTCTTTGACTAGGAGTGCTACCTTAGGGTGCATTTTTGCAACTTTTTCTTCACTGGTTTAATCTTGGGATCAACTGTCAAATGATGTACAACCAAATCTGTGTCTAAGCCAGACATGTCTTTGTATGTCCATGCAAAATTAATTTTTCCCCTTTTCAAGAATTTAGTCATGGCTTTTTGCTCCTCAAGACTTAAGGTAGCAGCAATGTAGGTGATTCGTGGATTATCCTTTGTTCCCAAATTGACTAGAATTGTGTCTTCATTCAAAATAGGTGACTTTTTTGGTGGCAAAGATCTAAATGGCACGTTAAGTTCTCTCTCTTCTGGCGCCTCTAAGAGGTTTTCACCAAAAGATGCATCCTTTATTTTATCTTTTTCTTCATCCAAAAGTGCCCCAGAGGATTTTTCACTAGAGGATGTTTCTTTTGTTTTTCTATTTTTATTTTCTTTTTCACTTTTGTGACTAAGAGAGTTGACTTGGCTACCAAAGTAGGCTTCCTCATTGTATTGGATCTCATGTTCGTAATCTCGAAGATTCTTAAGGCCAAAAAGTGCCATCACTACTTCATCAGTCTTACAGATGTCAAGAGCTAGTGGTGTATCTTGAAGGTCCTAGTCTATCATGTCAAGATTGGTGAGAGGTAGGTTAATGGATGAAAGGTCATCTATGGTAATGGTATGGACATAGTTATCTAGGTCATCTTCAATGTATTGAAAAGGTACTTCGAAGAATTCCTCTTCAGCCCCAGAATCAGGTTTTAATCATACAATAGTTGTCAACAAAGGATACCTTAGGTTTAATGGAGCCCAATCCACGTCCTTTAGGATAGCTATTAGCTTCTAAGGGTTGTCTAATTCCATCTTCTTTTGGTCCAAGGCCGGTACCATGATATCCCATGTTTTCAATAATGGGAGGTGCCTTAACATATTTATCCTTAAGAAACTCCACAGGTTCATCTTTTCCATCATAATATAGCCAATCTAGGATATTATCTTCCATGTGCTCATCACTAAGTGACCCCCAATTCTCAAATGTTGTCTTGCTAACTTGCATGGTTTCTTTATTAGTAGAAGGTGATAATTGAGAAGGTTTTCCAAAGGAACGAAGGGAGAGTGGTAGTTGTGCAACACATAAGGCATTTTCAAACTTATACTCTCCCATTCCTAAATCAGCAAAACTAACCTTCTTCCCTATGGTGTTAATTTTATTATCTTCAACCTTCTCTTTTCCCTTGCAGGCATTTGAATCCTCATTAGCTAATTTTGGTACTGTTGTGGAAGGTGGTTCTATTATGGTGAGAGATTTAGGTACAACTTTGGAAAACTCACTTATTGGACAAAAATTCATTGGTCCACCTTCCAATCTTTTACAAAATTCAAAAGGAGTGGGATCCCCTAGGATTTTGATCTCTCTTCCTTGGTGGGGGAATTTCAAGCACTGATGATAGGTAGATGGTACCGCCTTTAGTGTATGTATCCACAGTCTACCAAACAAGATGTTATATGGAAAATCCAAGTCTAGGACATGGCATTCAGTATTTATGATGGCTGGTCCAACTTTTAGAGGCAACATGATAACTCCTTTTGATTCTCTTTCCCTTTCATCATATGCTTTTATTGTGATCCTTTTATTAACATCTAGGAGATCCTCTGGTAGTCCCAAGAAATGAATCATTTTCAATGTACAAAGGTTCCAACTAGATCCATTGTCTATAAGGACTCTTTTAATCTTATGTTGCTGTATAAGGACTTCAATGTGGAGTGACAAATTATGGTGGGGATCAATACCTTGGAAATATTTATCTGTAAAGACAAGGTGTTGTTGAGTGGCAAGGTTTCTAATCATAGCGGTGAATTGGGAAGCATTAATATTTTTAGGAACACGAGACTCTAAAAGAGCCTTCTCTAAGATCTCTTTATGGATGGGTGATGTGGTTAGAAGCTCAAGAATAGATATTTGTTCAAGAGTCTTACCTAGCTAGGACAACACATCATAGCGAGAAGCAGGCCTTTGTGAGGCTGATGGCACAATATGTTAATGTGGCATTGATGGATTAGTGTTATTGGGAGTGACAACTTGCAAAGTGAGTCTTTTGCGTCGAGTGGTGGCATCACAATCAGCCGCTTGTAAGACAAGGGTATTCACATGAGCATCTACTTCTTCAATGTGACCACACAAGGAGTCAAACCATGATATGTGGTTAGTAGAATAATCATAAGGCAATGCATTTGATGTGGACGCTTGATTCACATTGTTGGTATTGTTATTATCATTTTTGTGATCGGGAAATGGTTTTTGAAATATCTCCAATTTAGCATTTTTAGAGGTTAGACATCCTTCTACTTCAATTTCCCCATCATCAACAAGATTTTGGATAAAAACTTTGAGTTTGATACATTTGTTGGTGTCATGTTCTTTGATATGGTGGTATTTACAATATTTGTTTTCCCTATACCACTTTGACTTTGGTTGATTTTCACCAAAATGACGTGTGTTAGGAAATACCATCAAGTTGTGATCCACTAATTTTTGAAAGATGGCCTCCAAAGGTTCACAAAAGTTAGTGAACTTTCTATTTTGATCATAGTCATGATTGTAGTTGTTGTTGTGTGGAAAGAATTGTGTTGGATTACGGGATTATTGGTTGCCTTGATTTTCATGATTTGAATTGTTGTTGTTTCAATTGTGGTAATTGTTGTTGTTCCCTCCTTGAAGGTTTTTGACATCAGTAACACCATCATGGGTAACACCCTTATTCTTGGACCATAATTTGGGTTTGCTATTATTGTTTGACTCATTGTTGGAGGATGATGAATTATAATGTTTGATGGTGCCTTTTTCCAAAAGTCCATTTTCAATATTCTTTCCCTTTTTGACTAAAGTGGAAAAGTCTTTGGGGCTAGCCATTTTCATGTGGAAGGACATTTTGGGTATCAAGTTCTTGATAAATATATCCACAATATGGGAATCTTAAATTTTATATGGCATATGATTAGCATGATGTCTCCACCTTTGTAGGAAGTTGGAAAAAGTTTCTCCATTTCGTTGTTTTGTGTTGCACAAGTCACTCAATGAGGCATGATGTTCAATGTTGTAAGAGTATTGTGCTATAAACTTTCTCATCAAATCGTTGAAAGAAGTAAAGGAGCCCTTAGGTAAATTCATTAACCACTCAAGTGCGGGGCCTCCAAGACTTCGTGCAAAGAGCCTCTTAAGATAGTCATCACTATAAGCTACTTCTTGGGACAAAATGGAAAATTCCTTGAGATGGGTGATGGGGCATGTCTCTCCTGTATACTTGTCAAATTTAGGTATTTCAAAACTAGTTGGAAATGGCACCATATTAATGGATTTATCAAATCGAAAAGGGCAAATTTCCTCAAAAGAGACATCCTTCACCCCTTTGTTGTTCATGTTAAGGACCAAATTTCACAATTCTTGGAATTGTTGAGCCAAATCTTGATTAGGTTGCAGTTCTGATTGTTGGGTGTTCACAAATCCACCTCCTAAATTATAGGGAGTCCCAAATGTAGTGTGAGGTGGTGGAGGTACTTCACTTTGGCCAATGTATTGATATGCAATTGTTGGAATTGGCACAGATGTCTTTACCATAGTGGTTGGCACTTGTAAATAAGAGGAGTGCATTGGTTGTGTCGAAATTGCCATTGGTTGAGCAGGCACTTGTCCAATGCCTAAGCATCAAATAGTTGAGGTTGTCAAGGTAGATTGTGGAATACTGGCATGTGTGGTAACATTAGGCATGGCACTAATGATTTGTTGAATATGTTCTGCATTGAATTGAAATGTGGGTTGTGTTGAAGTGCTAGATGTAGGCATAGCACTAGTTATTACCATGGTTTCTTTCCCTTTGCTAGAAGTCGGAGCTGCATTTGAAGTGGGAAAAACAGGTGCACCACCTTTTGTAATTTGTCTAAACAAAGCGTTCTCATCAAAGCTTGGGGGAACATTAACACCATCCTTGACCAAATTTAGGAATATCTTAGTTTTGTTTGCCCTAATGGATCTTTCCATCATTTCCACATTGTAGGGGTCTGCAAGGAATGTCCTGACATCACTAGGTACATTGTTAGGGTCAATAGGATCTTCATCTTGGTATACTTCTTCGTCATTATCCTCAAAAGTTGTGTTATGGAAGAGATCTTCTGGTTCTTATGAGGATGTTGAGTTAGGCATACCAAGGTTCAAACTAGAGGGAATTGTGTTCCCTAATGAAGTTGTGAGTGGAGGAAAAGGATTCTCCATCTCTGATTGCCTCAATGATTCTCACAAACGTGACATGGGATTAAACGTGAACCTTCCTGATCGTGTGTGTACCATACAAGAGTGACCAAACCAACGGGTGGAAGATTATGGAAGAAAAAAGAAAGTGAGGATAAGAGCTATTAATCTTATGTGATTAAAGGGCCGACTACCCAAGTGTGAACAAAAAAAACTTAGTTTAGCAAAGAAAGTGTGATTAGAAGATAGTAGTATCTTTCTCCTGCCAAAGATAGCCAAGTGATCTTGTAGGCAAGATAGGACACCAAGTTGATTGCTTACTATTTGGAGATAGACTTGTGATCCCAAATAAATAAGTGTGATTAGGATAAATGTTTGCTTATGGATGAAAGGTCTAGTGTTGCAATGTCAAAAGATGTTTTAAGGTTTAAGCTCTCTAGAAGAAAATTTGAAAGTGGAAGACTAGGAGTTTGGAAACATGGAGGTAGATATAGAAGATAAAAGTGTCATGGTTACTAATGTAGTTAACTCAATCCTTGTTCACTGGAAATAAAAACCTTGGGTTCACTCCTGGGAAAGCAGACCAATTTCAAAGTTTTCCATTGTATTCAATTCTATCATAGCGATCTTGTGTAGCTTCTTCCTTTTGAATGTCTTTGATAGCATATCAGAATTGTTTGTCACCATATGCTAGGTTCTTCCTTTCCTTGTAGACAGGTGGTTTGGACAACTTCACTTTCTTATGTTTGACTTGGTTGACTTTATTGGTCATGGCAAGAATAAAACAAGACCCAAATTTTAAGTGACTAGACTCAACTAATTGCAAAATGCAAACTACCAAAAGTAACTGTGAGTCAAGAAGACCTCACTTAACCTATCTCACTTAATGAAAGGTTACCTTATAATTTCACTCTTTTTAGAACTTGTTTGATGTTTTTGGCTTTGGTTTTGAATGTTTGAACAAGTATGCTGAACACGCTAACAACCCTAATAAGGCTATCTCTAGGATGAACGAGGCTTATCTAAAAGGAGTCTTTGATATACACAAGGTACGTGAGGCCCAAATTTGTAGATGAAAGGAAATATTGCCACACAGCTGGGGGGAGATGGTAACCCAAATCTCTTCCTTCACCTCTCAAAGGTATAAAGTTCTTTGAGGCTTAGCCAAGAGTGACAATATTCCACTTCCAAGAGAGGTGTCTTTCGATTCACCTCCCGATTCTTATACTTTGCCAGAACACTGGAGTTGAGGTCATCCCAAGGGGTGATAAAATCCCCAAGCAGGCCTCTTAAAAAAAGAAAAGAAAAACCACTTATTTCTTGTGCACCTAAGATCGCCCGAAGGCGCAAGGGGAGAGAATACGTAATGGGGTTTAAAAGACACTTGTTCTTTTCCAATGAAGTTTTAAGTTTTCTATCTACTTGAAGACACTCGTGATTAAAACATGCAAGGTTCTTTCCAACTTGAAATAGTGCCAACGTAAATAAAAATGCGGATTCGTCAACAAAAAAGTAAAGCGAGTGTGTGAAAGTAAAATGCTAAAAGTAAAAATGCAAGAAATAAAGTCAATTTACCTTAGGGCATTCAAGAGTGTATGACTTCATTTTAAGCACCAAACCCAAATGTGATCTAGCCTAGGTATACATGTCTATTTTAAGCACCAATTTCAAATATTTTTTAGCCTAAGCATACATGTCCATTATCTTTTAAAGCATTCAAGATGGTGTGAATTCTTTTTAAGCACCAAGTCCAAATGTGTTTTCTACCCTAAACATTCATGTCCATCTTTAAGCACCAAAGTCCAAATGTTTGCTACTCTACACATTCATGTCCATTTTAAGCACCAAGTGTAAATGTTTTCTACTCTACACATTCATGTCCATTTTAAGCACCAAGTCTAAATGTGGGTTAATCTAAACATTCATGCATTCAAATGAAAGTGTTTAATCCATAGAAGTTCATTAGCCCTTAAGGTTTAAGTGATAAAAATCACTACAAATCTCACTTAGCTAGTGATGAAAATCACTATTGGTTTTATTTTTTAGATTTTTAAGGTTACTTCTCTGCATGAAAACTATTAGTTAAAACCTTCAAGTCAATCAGTTAGCAAAAATTATTGTTAAAAATTGAACAATTCTGGTAAAACAAGGAGATGCCAAAATACAGGCATAGACACTAAAATGCGCAGATGACAAAATACACATATGCCAAACTATGTAGATGCTAAAACTCAAAGATGACAGAAGACCTTTAGAAGCAGACTAAATAATTTTAGTCATAGACAACAACTTGAAAAGTGAAGATGCCAAAACTCGGAGATGACAAACAAAGTCACACACAATGCAGACGATAGACTTATCTTCACGGATGATAAACTAACTTTGCAAATGATAGAACTAACCTCGAAGACCACAGAACTAACTTCAAAGACGACAGAACTATTCTCGCAGACGACAGAACTAAAGTCACAGACAACAGATTAAAATTTTGAGATGACAGAGGACGCTTTAGAGATGACAGATCAAAAATGTAGATGACATAATGGCTTAAGGGGAAATGCAAGTATTGTTTCAAACTACCTCAGAGATGCTAAAATCGTAGATGCTGGTCTGTGCAGACGACAGTGCGGCATGCAGAGACGACAATGCGATGTTTTATGAATGAACCAAGGTTGTTTACGAATTTTTGAAATGAAACCAGGGATGTGGGTCCCATTGAGCATGCCAAAATGTGTGCTAGAAAATGTGACCTGTTAGGAGCATGGGTTAACAAACAAACATTAGCTAAAAACCTTGAAATTGTATCAAAGATTCATCAAAATGAAATGAACAAACACTAACTAATATTTTCTTGGATTTTGCAACCCTAAGTAGCTAACAAACCCAATCTTCCAACCACCTCTACAGCTCAACAAAGGCACCCATAAGAGGTCTTGTTGGTTTGTTAAGATGGGGGTATGTTTGGTGTGCTCTCTCAAACACAATAATAAACGAATCTCTTGAGTATGTGAGTGCAAATGTGAATGCAAATGTGGATGAAAATGCACTAAGATCCTAAGCTATGTGGGATGAAGAACACTTCAAGAAATGGCTATGGAGAAAGCCATTCTTGAAAGCATTCAATAATGAAGATGATATGCAATAAAAGAAACTAACTAAGAATGTAAATTATGGAATGGAAATGCCAATGCATGAAGAAAACTAAATGAACAATGCAAGATGCAAACTAAATCAGCTACCAAATGATTAGTATGAACTTACAAAATCACTATGAGAACTCTATTAATGCAAATTCAAACTACCATGAAAGCTCAAACTATGAATGCAATCTCAAATCTCAAACCAACATGATAACAATGCAATAAAAATGATATGCAAATGCTTGAGACAAGCCCTCTATTTATAGGCTCGAGGGAGGGCTTGGTGAGGTCGCATCCATGTAAATGCCACATAAGGTGACATGCAAGCTATGCAAATGGTCAAAAATTCAAAGTTTGCTCACACATGTGTGAGCAAATTTGAGAAGAAGAGTGGGAGACAAGAGTGTGTAGGCATGTCATCTCACACATGTGTGAGCACAATCTTAGGCTAATGAGGGGGATTAGGGAGACGAGGAATGATTAAGTGAGATTATAGAAAAATAGGCTTAAGAGGATGAAAATGGTAGTTATAGGCTAGGCTCTAGGTTAGGTTTAAGATTAAATTAAATGAGATTTAATTTAATCATGAGTTTAGAGGAATTAATGGGATGTGAGGGTTTAAATAAATAAAATTTATTTAAAAAGGGGGGAGACATGGAGGATCATGTGTTAAATTAATTTAACACATTAGAGCTAGGAGTATTTAAATTAAATTTAAATACTTAGAAGAATGAACTTATTTAATTAATTAATTTAATTAAATAAGTAGAAGAATATGAGCAATGTAATTAATTAATCAATAATTAATTACAATGTCACAGGCAATATTAATAAATTAATAGTCTTTTGGAATGATTTTAAGCGTTTACTATATGAGATTCAAAAGGTAGTCTTATTGCATGCATAGGAAAGTGTCAATGATGCACTATGTCCCGACAAAGTTGACTTTGCTTAGAAAAATTAACCCTACATAAGGAAAAGTCATCATTGCTAAGAAAATTTGTCTCTACCAAACAATTGAACAATTTTTGGGTTTTGAAGATCTCACAATTTTCAATATAAAGCTTGAGAATCAATAGTTTCAGAGATAGTTTGACAACTCATTTATAGGTTTTATTCACAAGGCGAGTTTCCTTTCCTTTTGTATTTCAATACACATTTCCATTTTCTTACACTTAGCTCCTAAATTACACATATACATAATTGAATTTCATATTTCTTACTATGTTAGGGTTTTATGGACTTTTTCATTCTTTATCCAACCCTATAACTATTAGATATTTGTTTGCACTAATGCTTCTTCATCACTTGATTGACACTAATCTTCTTAGATTACTTACCTTAGAGTTAGAACTAAAATAGTCAATCTCTTTAACTTCCCTTTAAGGTGTAAGGTTAATCAACCATGAATTTGTGAAGTAGTTGAGACCTATCCCAATTTCTTCACATTTGACCTTGTACATTCTCATGTTAGCTCTAACTAATAATGTTATGAATGTATGTGATAGGGAGGTTGGATGAATCACTCACTAATTCATGCTCTTGGTCTTTTACAAGACCCTAAGGGTGTCTCTTTCACCCCACTTGACACCTATAGGACCTTAACTATTTAATTTTCCCTTGGTTTCCCTAGCCAATCCAACTATCAATAAAGATTCCTTAATATATGCAAAACTTTATACTTTGTCCCTTCATTCACTATAGCTCTTATAGCAATATAAAGGCTCTCAACCTCCATATCTTGGACTAGACCTTGCAAAGGTATGGAGGTATCATAAAACACTTCAAACCAACCAACTAGGTGAGTTAGAAGTCCTTTCCTCTTTTCTTCACAATTAGGCCTAAAAGGCTTGTAGCCCCAATCAGGTCTCCTATATTAAAAATAGGGTTTTCCTGCTATGCCTTCAAAAGTAACCCTGTAATATATTTTAGGTTTCTAGGTTCATTTTCCATCCCCTTATATATTTTTGGGGTCTTTGGTTCATACCCTTCCATCCATTACCATAACCCAAATTAGGTGAAAGTTGGGCATTTTAAACTTAACTGGTTGCCTCCACAAAGATGATTGTTTTGGGATTTTTATTGGATTAGTATGGACCTATCTTCTTCATGGGATGATGGTAATACTTCCTTCTTCCATGTACAAAAGGAATTTGGACTCTGGCTTTTCTCCTCTGCAAGATATGTTGGTTTCTATATGGTCTTCCCTAGCCATACTCACCATAGGCTCGCCTAGGGAAAGACCTTAAAAATGGTTTCTTTGCATTTGAGGGCCCTTTCTTCTATACACATGATGTGCATAGATTCTAATCAATATTACAAAGAGTCTGTATAGATTGAACGATGGGAAAGTGAGTTAGAGCTCCATATTCAAGGACTACCTGGACAAAACCAGTTACAGTATGAAACCAATGTAATTTCAAAAAAAGTAATAAGACTAATAAAAAATCCTAACTACCAACACATATAATTAAGAAAACATGAGAACCAAAAGGTATACAAGCAAAATTATGGATCTTTAATTCCTAACTACCTACTATCATTCAAAACAAAGAGAATGCTCACAAAATGCTTCAACATGTTGTGTGCAAAAACACAAAAAGTGTATAATGGACTTCCAAACCCTACTCATAGATCTTCTCTAGACTTATAAAGGGTAGTTAGATGGTTATACACTCCTTAGGACTCCTTTCCACTACTTTGCAACTTTCTTGCTAAAAGTTGCTCAAGCAACTTTTAAAAGTTGCAAAATTACACAATGCAACTTTTACATCATTTTTGCAACTTTTTACCAATTTGGTCAAATGACCTTCCTAAAATGTAAAATTTAACCACAAATCTCAAATATAGTAAAATCTCACCCTAACTCTTCCTATACCCTATTGAGCTCATGATGATGTCATCATCACACCTTGTGCTAATCAGAGGGATTTACTTACTAGCCCCTAATTGCACCAGTAAAAAGGCCCTAAGAGCCTATGAAAAAATTCTCCATTACACTTCTACTATGGTCAATATGACCTTATCTCCCACATTTAAAATTCCTTAAGGCTCACACTTAGACAACAAAAACATGAACCCTTAGATTGCCTAGGCAATCCTTAGGTGATCATATACCAATATGTGAAAGGGTAATATTAGTTATTATGTTGTTAATGATGTCAAAGTCTTAGTTGGCTATACATTTTTCTAATTTAGTATAATTCCATATCATTTAATTGTTGAAGAGGATTTTATTGATGAAAAGGATTTTAAGAAAGAATGTTGACGAGTCAGAGTATTGATAAGTATTGTATTCAATGGGAAATTGAATGTGTTGGACTGTGATAATGTAATGTTGGTTTGATTGTATTACAATCATGTAATCCTATAATGTAATATTGAAATTTATGTATTCACTGAGTTATACAAGCTACACCAAGTAGCAAGGTGAATGAAGGAATATAATGTTCACCAAATGACTACAATTGTCATTGTAGAGAATTTATTTTTATTTTTATTTTATCGATAAACGGCCAAGGCCTTGGATCATATATTAAAGAAAGGAATAAAAGATACATAGAATTTCTCCGTTCAAACGGGCACTTGTAGGAAAGAGCGGAGAAGAAAACCTCTAGTCTTGCCCGGGACTCATGTCCTATCTTATTACATTACCCTAGGGGCATACCCCAATTCTCAAAGTTACATGAGTAAACAAATTACATAAGATTACATATGGGCATTCCCATGGAATTTTGACTTAGTATAGCTTCCTTCTGACTATATTTGAAGAATCCAATATAAAATACCTGTCAAGAAACTCTTTCTTCAAGAAACAAAGATTGTTAGTAGCCTAATGAATTACTCTTTCAAAATCCAATCTACTCTTTTCATTCAAATTCCAATTTATGTATATTCCTTATAAGACCTTATATAATTAATAATCTGTCAAGTTGTTACATCTAATTTTGGACCATTAAAAATTTTAATCCTAAATTTAAACCTATACTAAAACTAAGATGGGGATATTGAACTAAAGAGCACATTATTTAAACAATGAATTAAAACAAAGGCTATAACCTACCTAATATGCGAGACTGAGACTAAGCAATATCTAAAATGCTAACCCCTCAGATCTGTTAAATCAGTCTAATTGCGATCCACAAACAAGGGATAATAGACTCTGATTATTGAATTTTCTGACACATAAATAGAAATCAATATCTTAACATTAAGAGAGATCTTACTACAGATCCCCTATTCTATGAAATTAGGATTAACCAATTTATGACTCGAGATATCTTTACAGACTGAGAAGGAAGCCCGAGAGTTCATAATATTTAAGTCTAAATTTACAAAACATCCGAACGACTATGTACTTTATTCAAGGCTTGAATGGGGAAAACAAATAAATCTTGACAGAGGAAGCATATTGACATACTGAAGAATTTCAGGGACACACCCTCAAATTTCCGTTCATTCAGTTAAACCCAAATGCATAATTTATTAAAGGAAATGATACCATTACTTGATAAAACAGTCACCGAATCGCAAAAATTTAATTGTAGAGAAGTTAAAGTTTAGTTTTAGCTGAGTAATTCATGTGTTAATCAAGTGATGTATTACTTGAGTGAAATGTAATGTTTACCAAGTATGAGATAGAAGAACAAGTTAAGAAAGATGAGATCTAATGCCGACTTTTGATGAAAATAAAGAATGTTTGAGAAGTTTGAAAGTGAAAGTGAAAGTTATTTGCAAGATCTACAAATAAAAAATGTAATGAAGATATGATGATGGAGATTTAACAAGATAACACAAAGTTCAATGAAAATTCTATTTTCTAAGTTACTAAATACATTGAATTTGAGATCTAGAAATGTGGTTAAGCGGAAAAATCTAGAAGAATATGGAAGTTGGGAGTTTACAATTTAAGGAGATATTCAAGGAAGTTTTTGGTTGCTGATTGATTGCTGATCCTTATTGTTAATTTGGTGATTTGTGTGAGGTATGGATTAGCAAAGAATAAAGGTGAATCAAGTAGAGTAGAGTTGAGAAGATCAACTAGACTTAGAGAAAAGTGAAAGTGTGAAGAAGTGAATCACTTAGAACGGGATCAAAAAGAGAAAGATAGAGCAAAACAAAGATCTAAACATGCAAGGTAGTGCTAAAACCTGATAGATCATTTGAGTGTTACTTTGTTACCATTGTAGTAGAAAAATCTCTTAACCGAGTGAACCTAATAATTATATGAAGTCCTACATGGTAACATCAATTATTGATGTTTGTAAAGAGTAGACCATTCTTTAGAAAAGATTAATGAGTGATAAGGTATAGATAAATTTTATGTTAAAAGCCTTTAATCAGGTCACACTAAAAATGTGCATGTAACCTTTAACAAGGTTGGTTTCTAGAAGAGCTTACTTCAGAAGAGTGAAATTATTTGGGTTGTTGGTCCCAGCTAATTTTTCCCTTTACAAGGTTTCCATGTTAAATCATGGTGTTAAATGTATGATTTCTTTTGCATTGCAAATTTATTTTTCAAGTTATTTACTTAATATTTCAACTTGGTAAAAGATAGGTGAAAGTTAACTTATAATTTAGATACTCGATAATACTAGAAATAATGAGATAAAAATTTGAAGTAAATTGATTAGAAGATTGAATTGTGAAGTTTAATGAGACATCAAGTTATTGATATTGAATCTTATGAAGATTGAATTAGTACTAAAGTATTGTGAAGTCCTGTAGGATATCTAGACATAACTTATTTACCCTCCACCCCTTCTTAGTTATCTAACAATTGGTATTAGAGCATAGTGCTTGCGGGAAGAAAGCTAAAGGAACTTGAGCTAAACATCTAAAGATGTATAAGAGAGAGGTATAACCAAAGCTGAATAAGGAGAATTTATCCCCATGGAAAAAAAAGAAGAGGTTATATCAATATAGAATTGGTGACAATGCTACATACTGGTTGGATAATGAATACACCACACCACCCCTTCCTATGAATTTGGAATAAATGGTTGAGAATAAAGATCATAATAGTTTGATGATTGAGATTACATCTTCCCTAAATGACCTCAAGTTTGATGATGTCAAGAACTATGCTAATGCTAAAAAAATGTTGGACAAGTTGGCACTTGTACATTTTGGAAATCCAAATATGTTGAGAGCTAAGGTAGAAAATTTAAGAGGCAAGTATGATGAAATGAAAATGAAATAAGGTGAAAATGCTACACAGTATGTGAACTGGATCAAGGAAGTGGTAAGTGCAATCATAGCTGCTGGAGGAGGCATCTGTGATTTTGATATAGTAAGTAAAGTTCTTAGAACTCATATACCCATCTATAATATACATTTTTTCTTAATTCAAGAAGTTAGAGTTATTCCTAGTAATGATATGATGCTTGATGTTTTAGTTGATCGGTTGACTACATTTGAGTTTAGAAATTATGATAATAGTTTGGTTACACTTGGAAATATTTTCAAGTTTTCACTAACTATTGGTAGTTCAAAGAAAAATAAGAGTACTAAAGATGAAAGTGAATCTGAATATGAAGATGACATGGATGAAATTGAAGCATTTCTTGCAAGGAGTTTATTAAGAGGAAAAGGTAAATTCAAAGGTAAACTACCACTGATATATTTTAAGTGCAATGAAGTTGGTCATTTTGAAACTAAGTGTCCTAATAGAAGTAAGAGTGAAAATAATGACAAGAAATGTCACAAGTAAAAATTGTACAAGGAATACAAAGATAAAGGAAAGAAATTGTGCTACATTGCTGAAGAAGAGTACACTGAGTCCAACACTAATGATGAGAAAGATGCAGTTGAGATGGTCTATGCTATAATTAAGGAGGATCCTAATGAAGAAAGGCATGAGAATGAACAAAAATTTATTTTAAATGTTAGAAATAATTATACATGGATCATAGATAGTGGATGCTCACGTCATATGATTGGTGACATAAGTAAGTTTGACAAACTTGAAGAAATGAATGGTGATGGAATTGTTAAGTTAGACAATGATGTTCCATGTCTAGTGAAAGGTAGAGGATCACTAATGTTGAATGATAAAATTAGATATCATGATGCATACTGGGTACAAGGACTAAATTATAATATTTTGAGTATTTCTTAGTTGAAAAACATAGTTCACAAGCTAGAGTTTCATAATAGAAATTTTAGGATCTATGATTGTGAAGAAAATCTAATTGGAATTAGAGTACAAACAAAAGGTAATATATTTTATTTTGATAATATTGTTGATACATGTTTGTTTCCTAAAGTTGAGGATATATGGTTGTGGCATAAGAGGTTGTGTCAGATAAATTTTAAGAAAATGGTGAAGGTCAGTGGAAAGAAAAGAATGAGAGGCTTACCAAATTCATGTAAACTTGACAATGCTATGTGCAAAAAATGTCAACTCGGTAAAATAAAAAAGTAAATTTTTTCAAGAAAGTCACACATTACTAATTATATTTTGGAATTAGTGCATAGTAATTTTTTTAGACCAATGAGAGTAGAAAGTTATTATGGTGAGAGATACTTTATTTATTTTTAATGATTACACTAGGGTGATGATTGTCATGATCATAAAAGGTAAAATCACATGCTTTTGATATGTTCAAATGGTATAAGGTTAGAGTTGAGAAATAAATTGGTAAATAATTGAAATTTATGAGATCTGATAGAGGTGGTGAATTTATGTCTATTTAATTCACTAGCTTTTGTATTAAGCATGGTATTAAAAGATAGTTATCTCCACCGAGGACACTGCAATAAAATAAAATTGTTGAGAGAAGAAGTAGATGAATTATGGATTGTGAAAGGACATTAATGATTGAAAGAGATGTTGCAAAAATGTTCTAGAGAGAACCCATCAACACTTCAGCCTATACTCTCAACTGAGTTCATTTGACGAAAGGAACAAGCAAGACACCTTATGAACTTTGGCATGTCCATACACCTGATGTAAGTTATTTCAAGATATTTGGAAGCATGTGTTACATTCATAAGGATGCAAGGTATTTTATTTGGCTATTCATCTAAGAGAAAAACATATAAATGTTTTAACACAGCTACTAACATAATGATTAACAATGCAAATGTAAGAATTGATGAATTTGCAGACATGATCACTACGAAAAACAAGAAGGAACCTAAAAATTACAATAGGTTTATATATGTGTATGAATATGTATCTAACACACTACCTAAGTTACAATAGAGAGCTACCAAGAAACAACCTACTTTATCTGAGTAGAAGACAATACAGCCTGAGTAGGAAGTTGTGTTTTGATTGATTGAGAATAATGCTGAAAATCAAAGATCTGAACATGTGCTAGAATTTTATGTGAGAAATAGTTATTCAAATAGATAAATAATTTAAGACATAAGTGCTGGAGTGATAACAATAAGTAAGTTAAAAAATAATACTTGTTTAATTGTTGAATTTGAGCCTAGAACAATTAAGGTTGCACTTGATTATGAGGATTGGATAAATGCTATGAATGAAGAGATTGATCATATAGAGAAGAGAAACATGTAGGCACTAGTAGCGAGAATTTAAAACAAGAATGTGATAGGAACAAAGTGGATGTTTAGAATAAGTTGAATGAGAATGGAGTATTGAGAAACAAATCAAGACTAGTTTGCAAATGATATGCCCAAGAAGATAGAATAGACTAGTGATACTTTTGCACCTGTAGCAAGATTAGGAGTAAGAACATAGTTGGCCTATGTTTCTTACAATAAGTTCCAAGTGTATCAAATGGATTTAAAATATTAATTTTTGAATGAAATATTTGAAGAAATCTACATATAACAACTAGAAGGATTTGTTTAACCTGATTACAAGAACTTCTTACAAGTTGAACAAGGCATAATATAAAGTGAAGCAAGCATCGAGAGCATGGTATGAAAGGTTACATTCTTACTCAATTAAAATAGGATTTTTTAGAACAAGTGAAGACAATACTTTATATTTGAAAAGTGAATATGAAAACATGGTGTTGATTGCTGAAATTTTTGTGGATGATATTATATTTGGTAGAAATGATTTTCGATGTAAATCATTTGTTGATGAGTAAGGAATTTGAAATGTCAATGTTTGGTGAGATTAATTTTTTTATTATCTTACAAGTTTAGAAAACAAAGGATGGTGCATATGTGACTCAGTCTAAGTATGTAAAGGAAATCTTGAAAACATTTGGAATGGATGATCCAAGACGAATCGGTACACCTATGGTGAATTGAGTAAAATTATCAAAAGAAGAAACTACCACTAAGGTAAATGATACAAAATACAAATCAATGAATGGTAAATTGCAATATGCTATGCATAGTAGGCCAAACACTATACAGGTTGTTGGAATTGTTTCAAGGTTTTCATCTAATCCTAAGGAAACACACATGATTGGTGTCAAAAGGATATTTAGATATCTTAAAGTGGTTATAGATTTTGGATTATGATATAAACAAGATGATGAATTTACTCTTAATGTCTATACTGATGCAATTTGGGATGCTGATGTTGATGACAAAAAAAGCATAAGTGGTAGAGCTTTTTTTATAGGAGAAAGACTAATTACATGGTTGCAAAAGAAATAGAGCTACATTTCAAAATCTACTACTAGAGTTGAGTATTTTGCTATTGTGATTAATTGTTCAAATATTATCTAGATTAAGAAATGATTGGAAGGAATGAAAGAGAAGATAACTATTCCTATTACTATTTATTGTGATAATACTAGTACAATAAATATATTAAAGAATCTAGTAATGCATGCAAAGACAAATCATATATCAATCAAGTATCACTACTTGAGTGATACAATACAAGAGAAACAAGTAATGATTGAATGTGTGAAGTCTAAGAAGGAAATTATAGACATATTTACTAAACCATTGCCTAAGGGTACTTTTGAGTATCTAAGAAGTAAGCATTTCCCTATCCAAAATTTACTAAGTAAAGATGCATGTTGCATGAATTTATGGATGAACAAAAATATCTTTGTGGAGTTGATGCAAGAGTTTACTCTTTAGGGATTGTTTCCTGAAGTTGTGAAGATGATTACAATGAAACTAATGTAAATAATACATGAAACATACAAGCTATAACTATAAGGTTTTATGAGTTTCACATTGGAACTTATAGTTACCTTTCAAATTGTTGACAAAGGGGGAGATAATAATTAAAGGGGCTAAGTGGTGGGTGTGCAAATTGCTTTGTTTTTGTACATTCTTTATACATTTTTGCCTTGTCTTAAGCCTGTCCTAACCCCTATTATGCCATTAATCACTAAAGAATATAATGCATTTAGTAAATTCTTAAGGTTTGAAATATTTCTTGAAGAGTGGATGGTTAGTGCATAAATATTGATACATTTTGACTCATTCTGCTACAGGAACTAAGGATGCAAGAGTATGGAGGCAACCATTTAGTTGGAGGAGCAGTTTGAATGTTGTAATTTTGCTATGTTATTTTGGGCAAGTAGTTCGGAATGTTTAAAGAGATTAATTTTGGGTTGTATGTTATCTTGGCCAAGTTATTTTGTAATTTTTTATGTGTGGCCAGTAGCCAAAAAAAATCATTATCTATGTTTAGGGATCAGGCCATCAGCCATTCTAGTTTAGTTATTAATATGGTTAAACATTTTAAGCCAATATAAGAAAATGTTAATTGAAAGACAATATAGACAGGATATATGAAAACATTTTGTTTATATTATCTTTGAAGTTTTGATATTACGAGTGTGATGTTTTAGTAGTAGCTGGTTTTAGAACATCTCTCACCTTGCAAACCAGAGGAGGGCCCCCTCTTGGGAAACTTGGTGAGATTATTGTAGTTTTTTTTGAGAGTATTTCAGTATTGATTGATTTCATGCATTATTTACAGATTGAATCGACTGTGTGCATTTATAAGAATTTTGTTGCATATATGTTTGTTAATTAAATCTATACAATGCTTGTTGTTGTTAATCAAGGATTCAATTGTTTGATGAAGTAATTGGTTGCGACAGTTTTATGAAGAAATTATTTGCTATGCATCATTATTTTGCTGCTGCATAAATCTGTTATAGAATACTGTCCGTTGCATTCTTCCTACTGCATCCATTCATTTATTGAACCACTTCTTGTCACTGTTCATTATACTCTTTGTCACCATTTATCATACTTCTTGTCACATTCTGTATTTAGAACTAGTTTATTGTAAACAACCTCCTACTACCACTAAATCTCCTATCACAATATAAGTAGATTTCAATTCCTAATTGGGCAAAACTTTGTAATATCATTGTACTTAAGATGTTTAGAGGTGTGTTAATGAAAATCCAAACCTTAGATTAAAACCCATTCATAGTGGTAATCTTAGATGTGTGGTAATTTGAATAAGTTTAATTTATTAGCAAGTAGCACTTTGCTTTCATAAACCTCTTGATTTATTATTCTCACCCCTTGAGAAAACAACTGTTATATCTCTCACTAGTTTACAATTCTTAGATTGACACTCTTAGGGTACTCTTTTGATTCAATCACATCCATAAAGTTACCATCAAATTGAACCTCAATTTTACCCAACATTTTTGGCGTCGTTGCTGGGGAGAGATATTAAAGGCATGAAATTATAATAGGTCAAGATAGGAATAGTGAGCCCTTGAGAAGTCTTGAGCAATTGTCAACCTTGCATAGGTTAATACCTTTGGTTCCCACTACAGTAAATCATTTAGGTGCATGAATAGGTTTAGAGATAGTCAAGGTAGATTTTTAATGAAAGAATCAATAGGTAGTTCAAAAATTCAAAAACTATAAAAAAAAAAAAAACCACCAACTATTGAAATCAAACCAAGTAATGAAGTTAAAAGCTAGCCATCTTCTCAATCTACCTTTCCTACTACACCTTCTGAAAATTTTGAATAATTCACAAAGTTATATGAAATTAGGTGTAGTAAGCCTCCAAAATCTCTAGAAGAACCCTTTAAAACATATTTTAAACCTTGGGCAACCAAAGTTCTAGAAGAAGACATGGCTGATAATGTTGAAAACAACAATGTAGGAGGAAATGCTGGAAACAATAGGAATGCAATTGTTCAACACAATACGACGTTTGAGTTTCTTATTCAGCCTTCTAAGGATGATGTCCCTATGAAAAACATGCCTCACTCAACACTTCCCATATTCAGAGGGTCAACCTTTGAGGATCCTGATATGTTCCTATTTGAATTTGGTGTCCTTTGTAATAGCTATGATTATCAAAGTGATGCACAAAAACTAAAGCTCTTTCCAGCTACCTTGAAAGATGCTGCGTTACGGTGGTTAATGAGTCTTAGGGACATTAGAACATGGAACCAAATGAAAGATGCTTTTCTAGCAAAATATCAAGAGTACTATAAGAGCAAGGAAGTATGAGATGACATCTTTCACATGACTCAATGAGAAGAAGAGTTAGTTGAAGATTTTTTGGAATGTTTTGCCTTTAGCTTACAATGATCATGGTGTCCTAATTTAACATCAGAAACTATCAAGATGCTTTTCTTAAGAGGGATTCACGATGAAACCATGGATGCCTGAAATTTGATTGGAAAAGGTGATATTTTTAAAATGTCCTTTGAAGATATTTACAATATATGCAGGAACTATTCATGGTCTCATCGATCCATTCGAGGGAATTCAAGTAAGTTTTCCACTATGGGTAATACATTAGGTATCACTAAGCATAAAATTGGCAATTTACTTGAAGTACTTAAAATTGACTTATTAAATCATATGGGCAAACAAATTGACACATTGTATTCTCATAGGAAACATGAGGAAACTGAAAAGGCCTTGGTGGTATATTGTCCAACTTGTCATAAGAAGCATGGACCAAAAGATTGCCCTTATAATCGAACTCATGTAGCATCACTTGAGGAAGCTAGTAAGATTTTGATGCTACGACCTCTTCCTGAAGGGATGATTCCTATGGAATATATTGAAGAGCCAGTCTACTATATGGCTCCATGATGTCAATGTTTACCTAGAGGGTTTTCTAATGAATATTTTCCTGGAACACCTCAGTAATTTTCTCACCAAGGTCCATGGTATGGAGGTTATCAACAACCCCAACCTTACCAAAAATAACCCCAAAGTTTTCAACCTAGTCCACAACCATGGCATCAAACATGGAGGCTGCAACCTTTGTATCCACCTCCACAATCATCGTATCTACCTTCAAAACCTTATACACAACCCTATCTTCCCCAACAATCCTTTCCTCCACCACCACTAATAAATCCCTACCAAAAAACTCAAAAATTTTGTCCTCCCATACCTCCATCTTCTTTGAATTCATCTTCAAATCCACCACAACCGCCTAAACCCACATCTATGCCAACTCAACCAAATCCAAATCCTAATAATAAGCCTCCTCAACCACTCTATCATAGTGAGGTGGTGAATTTGCCTACCTACCCTATTAACATGGTTGAGTTGGATGGTGTGCACCTCAAATCTAGGAAGGCTCTTAAAGGACCTACTATCACAGAGATCCCAGATGAACTTGAAGAGGAGTCAGAAAAAGAACCTCCTTTTCCCAATCGATTCATTCATAAGCCAGAGCTTAAAGAACCAACATATGCTAAGTTTGATATTTCAAATGAATTACACAATGTTAACATCAAAATTCCTCTTTTGCAAGCTCTTAAGGATGCGCCAGTATACAATGAGATGATATGGGAATTATGTACCCAATGATAGAAAAAGAAGGATCCAAAAATTGTTCAAGTTATTGGACAACTAGTAGGACTAATGTTGGAAAATATCAACATTCCAAAATACGCAGATCTTGGTAGTCCTATCATCCACATAAGTATTGGTAGAATTATTATTCCTAATACACTTGTGGATTTAGGTGTTTCTATAAATGTAATGACAAATGAAACAAAAATAAAATTATCCTTAGAGGGACTTAGACCTACTCCTATAGTGCTTCAAATGGCTAATCAATCCTTAGTTAGACTAGAAGGGGTTATAGAAGATGTCATTCTTTCCATTGGTAGTTGGGATTATCCAACTAATTTTATGATCCTTAAGCCCAAAGCTAAGTTGGGGGGATATCCTCTCATTCTTGGAAGGCCTTGGTTAGCAGCAACCAATGCTCACATTAATTATCGGTTAGGTAACATGATTATTTCTAATGGTGAGCAAACAAAAGAGTTAACCTTATATCCTCCTGCTCAACCATTATTGGACATTGAAGACCCAACATGGGTCAGTAGTGATTCAGACGATTATGTTCTAGTTCTTACCATTGGGCAAGTACAATATTTTGAAGACCCAATTGATGAGGCCATCTTAGTAAACTTTCTTTAGAATAGGTATGAGTCTAATGATATCCTAGAAACTATGGTTTTCCCCTCTCATGTGACTGTTGACTGTCATTTTGGGAATTTTCCTTTAGTTGGAAATCCTCGATCTATTCAACACTTCTTCATGTTACATTAGCTTCTGCCACATCAATGTTTGTATAGCCCATTATTGTCCTTAGAAAAACTAGAAACATCATCAAGAACTACATCATTAGTACCTATGGAGAGCCTACTTGGGCGTACCCTCAATATTAATCCATAGTTAACACTAGCTTAGGTTAAGGATCTCATAAGTATGCTTAAAGAACATAAAGATGCATTTGCATGGGAGTATCAAGACATGTGAGGTATTCATCCTAACTCTTGTACCCATCACATTTACATTGAAGAAGGAAGTCGCCTAGTTTGACAATCGCAATGCAAACTCAATCTTACCTTGCATGATATTGTCAAAGAAGAACTCCAAAAACTCTTGAATGTTGGTTTCTTTTATCCAATTTCGGATAGTAGGTGGGTATCTCCTTTGGTTGTTGTTCCAAAGAAAAATTGTAAGTGGCATATTTGTGTTGATTATCAAGCTTTAAATAAGGCTACTAAGAAGGATCATTTTCCATTACCCTTTATTGATCAAGTCTCAGATACTCTTCTAGGGAAGTGATTATTCTCCTTCTTCGATGGATTCAATAGGTAAAATCAGATTCACATTGCCCCAGAAGATCAGGACAAAATTACCATTACTTGTCCATGGTGAACCTTTGCATACAATGTTCTTCCTTTTGGGTTATGTAATACCCCTGCGACATTATAATGCACAATATTAAGAATCTTTGCTGATCTAGTTAATGATTGTGTAGAAGTTTATATGGATGATTTTATTGTTCATGGAAATACCTTTGATGAAGCTAAAGATAACTTAGAGAAAGTGCTTAAGTGATGTATCAAAACTAATTTGTCTCTAAGCCATGAAAAATGTCGTATGTTGATGACAAAGGGAATTGTTTTAGGTCATTTAATCTCATCAAAAGGTATACAAGTTGATCCTAAAAAGATCCAAATAATTCAAGACCTCCCCACACCTTCGACACAAAAAGATGTTTGGAGTTTCCTTGGTCATGCTAGATATTACAAGATATTTATTCAAAACTTCTATAAGATTGCTTCTCCTTTGTATTCTTTGTTAGCTAAAGATGTTGCTTTCACTTGGACCCCTAAATGTCAAGAAGCCTTTGAAACCATTTAGACCAAGCTAATAACTACTCCCATTCTTAGAGGCCCTAATTGGGAATTACCATTCCATATTTACATTGATGCTTTTGACTTTTCAATGGGAGTACTACTTGGACAAAAAGAAGACAACCTCTTCTATTCAATCTACCATGTCAACAAGAACTTCACTTGTGCTGAGGTAAACTATATGATAACTAAAAAAGAAGTTTTAATTGTTGTTTATGCTATTAATAAATTTTGGCACTATATTACTAGTTATAAGGTGTTTGTTCATACTGATCACTTAGCAATTTGATTTTTGATGAATAAACCAGTAGTAACTAGTAGGGTTATTAGGTGGATGCTTTTATTACAAGAATTTGATGTCACTATACTTGATAAGCTTGGTCAAGAAAATGTGGTTGCAGATTTCTTGTCCCAGTTATAGTAGTCTGACAATGAAGTTGTTCCTATTGATGACTCGCTCCCTGATGAACACCTCTTTGTGATTTTTTCCAAAATTCTATGGTATTCCAACATTGTCAACTATTTGGTTACATGCAAGTTTCCACCATATTTCTCTCCTCGTGAGCATCAAAAGTTGGTGGGCCTTAGTGGGTAGTATACTTTGATCAATGGTCTTCTATTTTGTACCTGCATTGATAACATTATGCGGCGATGCATTCCTGAGGAAGACATCTTTGATATTCTTCGCGCCTATCATTCTAAACCTTGTGGTGGACACTTTGTTGCTCAATAGACTGCTGAAAAGATCTTGACTATAGGTTATTATTGGCCTATGCTCCATAAGGATTGCAAGTGTTACGTTCAACATTGTGACTAGTGCTAGCTCATGGGTCATCCTACATGATCAGATGAAATGCCACTTCACCTTAGCTCTCTATTGAACCTTTTGAAAAATGGGGTCTCAATTTTGTTGGACCTATTAACCCACCTTCCAAAAACAAGGAATATATTCTTGTTTGCATAGATTATGTCACAAAGTGGGTTAAGGTGGTTGTGGTTAAGCATGCTCAAGATACCAAAGTTGCTAAATTGCTATATTCTGAGATCTTCACTCACTTTGGTATTCTATGTGAGACTACTACTAATCAAGGACCTCAGTTCACTTCAGACCTCATTGCTACATTAATCAAAGAATATGAGATTTACCATAGGAAATTGTCACCTTATCATCCTCAAGTGAATGGACAAGTCGAGGTAACTAATTGAGAACTAGAGAATATTCTTACTAAAACTATTGCATTTCATAAGCATGATTGGGCCACACAACTTTCTGAAGCTGTATGGGCCTATTGTACTACATGGAAGACCACCATGGTCTAACCCCTTATGAATTGGTTTGTGGTAAGAAGCTTGTACTTCCTATTGAGTTCGAGATTAAGACTCTTCAAACTACCCTTCAACTTGTATCAAGTCTCTCTGATGCTTAAAAGGAACACCTAACACAACTCCACTCCCTTGATGAGTTATGTCAAGAAGCACTTTTTCATACTAAACTTGTTCAAAATCAACAAGCACTGTGGCATGACAAACACATTCATCAGCGTTCTTTCTAGCCTGATGATTGGGCACTTCTGTACAACTCCCAATTCTAGGATTTTAAAGGTAAGTTTCATACAAGATGGCTCAGACCTTACGAAATTGAGCATGTATATGACAATGGTGCAGTTTAGCTCTACACTAAGGACTCTAAATGTCGTAAACTCCTTGTTAATGGTCATTGATTGAAGCTATATAAGAAGCTTCTCTCGAAGGAAGCTTTCTTTTTGGAACTTGCCAAGGAACTCACCATGGTTCCTTTTTGTCTCCAAAATTTCTAGAATATATCTATATAATTATATATATATATTAAAAAAAAAAAAAAAATCCAACAATGAAAACTAGTCTCTAGCATTGCTGGCCAACTACTTGTTGAAAATTGGGTAATCCAACGGCTTGTAGTTGTTAGACTATCTGGTAGTGAAAATTGGTTCACTAACATTTGCAAGTGACACTTGACTTAAAATTGATTTCTCGACAGTCTGGTGCCAGACATAAATAAATTAAAATAAATAAATAAATAAAAAAGAAAAAGAGAGAGAGAGAGCCCCAAAAAAAGACCTCTAGCAATACACTCTGATGGCTGTGATAGAAGGTCTCTTTGTTCCTGTCATCCTTCTTTTGGCATCCCTTACTCATGGACCTCCTATTGCTCCACATCTTCCAATGGACTACACTGCCACATGTCTTGACAGATACTATTTACTCCTCATGTGCTTGCTGTCTCTTTCCTTGGGGTTGGCAACACTTTCCTTAATGAGCGATCTTCTTGGATTTGCTGACATCTTTGGATCTTCCTTCCTTGTTGTCACCATGTCAAGAAGTATTCTCTTACCTTATGCTTTATTTCATGTATTTTATTTCTTTGCTAATTACTTGGCATGACCAAGATGGATCAATCACTTAAGTAGGGGGGGGGGGGGGGTTTGTGCCAGGTCATCATTTACATGTACTCTCATAAGTCCTTTTGGGTCATCATTTCCATGATATTAATTACATGCTTCTTTTTATTATTACCCATTTGTGGGTTCTGCACCAGGTCACTTCTACATGAGTCCTTTTTGTCCTAAAAATTAATTAAGCTTACCTTTCCATTATTACTAATTTTGATGGTATCATCCTCATTTACTCTATTCTTTGTTGCCAAAACTGTTTCATACTTCCTGTCATTTTTTCCATTTCTTTTTGCTTGTTTCCTACTGTGTTAAACTTGTTCAAACTCTGTCGCTTGTTATCATGGGGGGAAAACATCTTCACTTTGAACCAGAGTCCTTGGATAAGTTAAAAGTTGATGAGGAAGCCTTGAATTTTTTTTCTCATGTTGGATCGATGAATTTCTTTGAACATTTGTGTCGATTTGATATGACCATAGTTGTAGAGTTTTCTATGGGATTTTAAGGAACCCATGCTATGGTTTAGGGACTACAATTTCCTATGAATTTGTAGACTATTGCAAAGATCACCAGTCTACCCCAAATTGGTGACCATTTCTTTCCTAATCCATCATCAAGGGTTATAGATTTAAAGCCCCATAAAAAGTAGTTTCTTCAACGAGGTGAATCGGTTGAGAATGTCCAAGGGCAATGAGTAGTGCATAATCTTTACCGGAGCCATGGCATGCTATTGCAAAATTTCCAATTCATTATATTACTTGTGAAGGATGCTAAAAGTATGTATTTTCCCACCATTTTCACCTCATGTTACATTTATGATATGGTGATCTTGTTAATCTTCCATAATACCTCTTTTTCTCCCTGAAATGGTCTTGTGACTAGTATAATCTAAGTCATGTTAATTCCTTGGCTCACCATGGGTTAATTAAGCTCATTATTGACCATAATCTTTGTTTAGCTCAACCTATTCTATAATGGATGCATTTGTTAACCAAACCCATATAGAAGACCCTCAACTTCCTACTACAGATAATACTCTATTTGAAACCTCTAAGCCTACTAAAAGAAAAAGCCCTAAAACCCAAAAGGAAAATGAGAAGTGAAACCCAAAAACCTAGACCACATCCTATGGTTACTCGGCAAAAGTAGCATACCCCTGATAGGCTGCAGGGATTAGCTAAAATAGTAGGGTCTATATGTAACATGGAAATTTTGGGTACAAAAGAATCATAGATAAAAAATGCCCAACTTTTAAGGAGGCTAAGAAGCCAACAAAGTAGGAACAAAAAGAAAAAATAACAAAAAGAAGATCATATTGATCATTTAATTTCAGAAGAAGAAGAAACCCCTAAACAAAGAGATGAGGAAGAAATGGAAGACTGTGAGAATATTTATCAATTGGGTGAAGATATTGGGTAAGAGACTCCACCATGTAAAATGAATATTTAGATTAAAGAAGAGGAGGGTGTTACAAAAAATTAGTGAGAGAATCTTTATATTGAAAACTTACAGGAAGATGTTCATCAAATAACTGAAGAGGTATGCCCTATTTCTCATGAGGGAAGTATTCAACAAGATAAGGATGTAATGAAGGAACATCCAACCACTAATATTGATATGGTTCTTTATGAAGATACACAAAGTGAGCATCCTCTTTATGAATTTTCTCTTGCAATGGTTGATGTCAGTATTAGTACACCCCCTGTCACTCTTACAGTTTAGAATGATTTTAATCCAATCGCTACAAGAATGGGTGGACTTAATGGAGTTCCTGACACAGAACAAGGTATGCCACTTTTCTCTAATGCACAATTATGGTAGATTGTCACTCAACTCCAACAATCCAATTAACAGCTACAGTTGCAATTGAAAGCACTTGTTTCTCAGGAAAAGGGAGCCACTAGTACGACTGGAGTTGAAGAGAATACAAAGATATTGAATGCCAAGCCTATTAGATCCAACAAATCACCTCATTTGCATGAGGACATGCAAAGCCTTTAAGCTAGGGGGAATGATTGTGTGCAAATTGCTTTGTTTTTGTACATTCTTTATACATTTTTTCCTTGTCTTAAGCTTGTCCTAACCCCTATTATGCCATTAATCACTAAAGAATATAATGCATTTAATAAATTATTAAGGTTTGAAATATTTCTTGAAGAGAAGATGGTTAATGCATAAATATTGATACATTTTGACTCATTCTGCTATAGGAACTAAGGATGTGAGAGTATGGAGCCAACCATTTAGTTGGAGGAGCAGTTTGAAAGCTGTAATTTTGCTATTTTATTTTGGACAAGTAGATCTAAATGTTTAAACAGATCAGTTTTGGGCCATATGTTATCTTGGCCAAGTTTTTTTGTAATATATTATGTGTGGCTAGCGGCCAAAACAAATCATTATCTTTGTTTAGGGATCAGGCCATCGACCATTCTAGTTTAGTTATTAATATGGTTAAACATTTTAAGCCTATATAAGAAAATGTTAATCGAAAGACAATATAGATAGGATATATGAAAACATTTTGTTTATATTATCTTTGAAGTTTTGATATTAAGAGTGCGGTGTTTTAGTAGCAGCTAGTTTTAGAACATCTCTCACTTTGCGAACCAGAGGAGGGCCCCCTCTCAGGAAACTTGGTGAGATTACTATAGTTTGTTTTTTAAGTATTTTAGTATTGATTGATTTCATGTGTTCTTTACAGATTGAATTGATTGTGTGCATTTATAAGAAGTTTGTTGCATATATGTTTGTTAATTAAATCTATACAATGCTTGTTGTTGTTAATCAAGGATTCAATTATCTGATGAAGTAATTGGTTGTGATAATTTTATGAAGAAATTGTCTCCTATATATCATTATTCTGCTAGTACATAAATCTATTACAGAATACTGTTTGCTACATTCTTCCTACCGCATCCATTCATTTATTGAACCACTTCCTATCACTGTTCATAATGCTCTCTATCACCATTTATCATACTTCCTACCACACTTTGTATTTAGAACCAGTTTGTTGTAAACATCCTCCTGCCACCACTAAATCTCCTATCACAATCTAAGTAGATTTCAATTCCTAATTGGGAAAAACTTTGTAATAGCATCTTGCTTAAGATGTTTAGATGTGTGTTAATGAAAATCCAAACCTTAGATTAAAACCCATTTGCAGTAGTAATCTTAGATGTGTGGTAATTTGAATAAAGTTTAATTTATTAGCAAGTAGCACTTTGCATTCATAAACCTCTTGATTTATTATTCTCATTCCTTGAGCAAACAACCATTATATCTCTCACTAGTTTACAAATCCCAGACTGACAATCTTAGGGTACTCTTTTGATTCAATCACATCCATAAAGTTACCATCAAATTGAACCTCAGTTTTACCCAACAGTAAGAATAAGCAAAGGAGAATGAATAAGAAAAGGAGGAGATAAGTAGGGAGAAAATGATAATGAGTGATGTATTATGGGAGAGAATAAATATTGTTGTCAAAGGTGCTGAAGATAAAGAGAATGAAAAAGAGGATGAAATATCAAAGGGGGAGATGATACATTAAGGAGAAGATTGATGTTGCTAAACATACAAACCAAATACACCCAATGATGAAATATATTGTAGAGAACTTGAATAAAGTCTTTCACTATATCTTTGACATGTCTCAATTTTTTAGAAACTTTGAAAAGAGATGAACCTTCTAGTTTAATATTCCACCATCATTCAAACTCATGCAATAAATTTGGATTCTAAATTCACATCTTTTAAATCTAAAAGGGAAAATCCTTTTCCCCAAGTAGGAATCAACAACAAAAACCAAAGGAAAGTGATTTGATGTCACCTTAGGGATGAAAGACAAAGAGTGAGCAAACTTTTGTATCTAATCATGTGAAACAATAACTCTATCAAGAAAATATTGATTACAATTTTCCCCAAGTATCTTATTACTCCACATAAAGTTAACCCATTGGAGGTCCATATCCATCAGGGCCCCTTGAATAATCAACTTCATAAGGACTAGTCTACCTTCTATTTGACTCAAATTGCCCCCCATTTTTTCATGTTTACAAAGAGGAACATTAAAGGCCCCTAGTGTCATCCAACTACTAGCATCCATAGTCCTTCTTAAATAAGATATTTTCTCCCATAACTTGTTTTTGGCAACTTGGTGCATAGATATTTATCAAAATCTAGCTAAAGTCTAGTTTTGATGGTGAAGCTTGACAATCGTCAAATACTTTCTTGAATCTAAAATTTTCCCATTCAGCAAGGATTGATTCCAAAGAACCAACATACCTCTTAAAGCCCCTTCAATGCTAGTTGTAGCCACCCCATTTTTTTTTTTAAAGCCTTGGTCTTCTTTGCCTTGTGCTTATCCAATTTAGTTTCTTGAAGTACACAATATCTAGCTTATGGTCACAAACTATATTTCTAACTACATCTACTTTATGGTTTCTATTGAGCCCCCTTATATTCCACGTTATGATCTTCACTTCCTTTTTGGTATAAATTCCAAAATACTAGCTTTCTTTCCATCAGGTATATTGTGTAAGTTCTCTTGTTCTCTCTTAATTTTTTGGTTTTTCCTTCCTATTTTACTTGGAGAACCAATATCCTCTTTCACATCAAGGAATCAAAATTAAGTTATATTTCTTCTAGTTGAAACCTTAAATATTAAAAAAGAGGATGATCCCCCTTACTTGTCTTCATTCTTTTGATTTCCAACTTTTTACATCTTTTCTTCCACTACAGTTGTGTTCCCTTTCTTGAGATCTTTATGGACCTTTGTTACTTTAGCTCTAGAACTTTCTTCTAGATAGTTTGACATCAAAAAATCAACTTAAGATGATTCAGAGCCCACGATTCCATATTTTTTAGCCTCAAAGTAGGGTTCTTTCTCCTGATAGTTACCCCCTTCTAGTGATTCCTTTACTTTGCTAATTGAGTTTTCAAATTGAGAGTCATAATAATTCTCTTTAATTTATCCTTCCTCAATAACACCCCCGTAACTCTTGTTAATACCTGAGTTAGGGGAAAAGACTTCAACATATTGATCTTTTCCTGTTGATCATTCCCTGATTGTGAGTCCTTCACTTCCTAATCAACCACAATGTCTTTCTTACCAAGAGCCTCATCTATGGGGGAGAGGACTATACCCATCCATTTCCCTTCTTAGATCAACATAAATATTTACCTCAGTTTGAGCCAACATCTCTCCTTCAAAAATAGCTTGATTATCTCTAGAAGTATAATTAGCTTCTCCTAAAGGATCCATTTTTTGACCTTCTTTATGAGCCTTATCCTGGCCAACCTTAGGTTTCTATACCATTTTTTTGTTCTTCTTGGTCTTTCTTCTTCTTTGGAGCCTCCTTCACACTTACCTTCGGTTTTGTAGGACATTTCTTTTCTCACTACCTCAAATTTTTACAATAGAATAAGGCATTCAATAGATCATCAAATTTAGCTTCCTGGGCCCATTTACCATGTTTGGATATAATGTTAATCTTCTGGGGAAGATCCTTAACCTGATGAACCTTAACAAAAATTCTTGCATATATAGTCCTTGACCTAGTTTTAGTACTAGCATCAATAGCCATTAGCTCACAAAATGACCCAGTCAATCCTTTAAATATTTCTTCATTCCAAAATTCTAGAGGAAGGTCCATAACTCTTACCCAAACAAGAGTTATAAAAAAAGGAATATAAAATATCCATATTTGGTTCCTACTATTTGACAGTATGAGTAATTTTCCCAAATGAATAGGGACCGCCACATAAAACTATATTCAATTCTTCCTTGCAAGTAAAAAAGAAAGCAAAAAAGCCTTTAGTCATAGCTAAAATGTCTACTTGGCCATAGAGGGCCCATTTCCTTTTGACCATAGACCTCATATTTTTAATGTTTTGTCTCATCCCTAGAAATTTACCTATCAAGGTGAACTCTGTCATAGATATCGAATGATCCACAATGGGATCTATGACAAAAATTTGAAGCTCTCCTTTTTCTCAGCAGAATTAGAGGTGATGGGTGGAAACAAAGATGTACCCACTGGTTATTTCCAAAAAAGAAGACCAAAGAGGTTCCTTCTCTAGACCACCCTAGTTTGCATCTGCAGACTCATGTGGAGGGCCCAAACCTATGTCCCCTCAAACACTATTCTCCACATGTGAAGGTCCCACATTGTCACCCTTCCTTGTGGGAACCCATTAACCACAAAATCTACAACATTGTTGACAATTTCCCCATTAACCATAACATCTACAATATTGTTGACAAGTTCCATTGATTCATCTATATTCCCAGCCTCTTTACCTACATCAAACCAAGGTTGTAGTTCAAAACTCGATGACCATTACCTATATCCAACTTCCCTCTCAAGCTCTCTATTCAAATTTTTACCTTAAATATAACTTGGCGTCTTCATTTATTATTATTGTATATAAGTCTAAGTTATTTTATATTAGCAAAGATGGTTGATGCATTTAAAATCAACTGTATTTTTTTTTACTATCAGTTCATTTTAAATGAATAGTAAATTCATCGAAATGAGTAGGATTGATTTAATCAATGTGTAGAGATGCAATTCCATAATATCAAAAAGTAAAAGTTGTCTTTGGAAAGTTATTTATCTTAATCCAATAATTATATTAGTGATATATTATGTAATGGGAGATAAAATTTATTCTATGATAGAAAAGAATAAAATGTCATTTCATTACCATAATTAGGATAGTAAGATAAATAAAGAAGACATTCATATAAACTATTACAAATGGACTGTTATTTGATTTTTTCATTAATTGTGAAGTGTTTTATTTAATTCAATTGATGGAGAATTAGTTTATTTTTTTAATATACAAAACACTATACATGTTAATTGAACTTCAGTCGTGAAGTATTTATATCAATATAAATTTTAAAGAAATAACCCCTAGCTAATTAAATGTTTATTATTAAATGGTTCTTTCTTATTATTTTAGAAAGTCTTTTTTTCAAAAGATTTTCCTTGGGAGGAAGGATGTTCTAGAAAAATTAGTATTTTTATTCTCCTAGTATCAAAGTTGGGGAAATCAATGATTTTTAGAATTAGTAGACTTATGATTTGTGTTTCCAACATTAACAATAGTTGAACAAAATTATGGGGTCCCTTAACTAAAGTAGTTAGTAATCACTTAATTGACTCTACAATATGAATATTTTAGTTAGATAATTTATTTCTTATGAAATTTTGATAAAGGAGGGGTATTGAAAGTGGAATAATAGGGAAGGGTAGAATTGGAAATGATATGCATTTCGTTCTATCTATTAGTTATAGATTTTGGGCTATAAGTGCTTTAGCCAAAGCCAATTTTTTTTGCATATTTGTATTCTGTGCTAGGCTAATTGGCTCATCTCTTTGACACATCTATATTTATGTTCTACATGTTAGGCATATGTGCTATTGTAGTTAGCTTTACAACTATACTAGATCCATATGATTCTATTGTTCTAGGTTGCTAGACTTCTCGGGAAGGGGCAAGAAGGTCTTCATGTTAGGAAGAACCCCAGGGGAGATAACCACTCTATGGTTGGGCAATAAAAACACCTAGGCCACACTCCTCTCTCAAGTTGTAGATGGACCATTTTTCAAGAGTGCATGGGACAAGGACTTGCAAATGGACAAATGCCCAAGGTCATTTCATATGTATCATGTTATGATGTACTTCTTTATGTATTGATCCTTGTATCATAATGTATGAAGAGTTAGTAAACATAATTGTAAAATGTTACGTGATGCCATTATTATCATTAAATTAGGAAGTATTGTTTATTTAACTAAAATTGTTGACTAGTCAAACTTTATTATTTGATTAATGAATTATCCTCGTTTCTTAGTTAAATGTTGATGTGAGATGCTTAGTAGGATTATAGTCCTTACATTTTGTATGATAGAGCCCCAAGATGATTTGAGATTAATATGAGCATGTAAATATTTGAAAGGATCTAATAGACATCTAACTCTTGATGCATATTTGCAATAATTTGACGAGATTAGGTCATGTTTCAAAAAATCCCCAATCTATAGCCAATCATCTCTAAGATATCTAAATCTCTAAATTCCAATGGAAGCACTAAAAGAGAAATCCAAAAAGTTAAAAATATAGGAAGATTGGAGGGTAAAGTGAAAGAAGGGTACTAGTTTTCAGTGTAAAGACCATGCCCTCTCATGAACTAATATTTGTACCTCCGCGTGCACGGTCTTTGGACTCTTTATCCAAAAGGATACAAACAAAGAAACCCCTACATTGATCAATCATGAAATATTTGACCACTCCAGACCAAAACATAGTAATCCAAGAATTCAAAAAAAAATTTGTAGGTGAAAATTCTGATAACTTTCCAATGACAACCTTGTACCATAGATCCAAGATCTAGATTTCAATAAGGTGATCTAGGATACATATTCTCAAGCCCATTTTGGATATGCCAATTTGGCATGTCCTTGTTTGTCTCTTTTGGTTTGAAGGGATCCCTTTAAATAGGTTTGAGTATGTGCAATTTTCCTAAAAGGGATTTTGTTTGGAAAGGTTGAGATTGGGTTGAAGCCATCTTTGACTATTTTTCCACCAAGATTCTTAGAGAATCCATTACCAAATATCCTAGAGCCCATCAAGCACCATATCTAGTTTCTTATTTTCATCATTTTTTTATTTAGATAAATCATTATTTAGCCACTTTTATAAGACTTTGAATAAATATTATTTATTAATGTCTCTTTTAACCAAAGGATTGTAATATACTTTATTTTGGTCTCACTTTTAATTTGAAGAGCTATTTCATAATTTTATCTTCTCTTGGAAAAAATGTCACATTAAATATTTCCATGTTTTATTATGTTTTTGTTTTGTTTTACTTCATTTACATACTTTTCATATTTTATTTCATAGATTTTCATTTAAATGTTTTTAAAATTAGAGGAATTGGGTAGGCCTAGGCTATAAACTACATTGTGTGAGTAAATTTTTTAACATGATTGATGATGATGGCATGATACATGCTCCCCACATGGTTTGGGTGAGTTTGGACCTCATGACCTTGTGCCTATCATATAATACTTTTTCCAATTGAGCTAATCCCCTAAAATAGTTCTCCCTTTTTAAAATACATTGACAAGTAAATTTAAAATAAAATCTATTTTTAGTCAAAAATATGAAATAACTATATATTCATTTAAAATGTAACAAATTATAATTATGGCTAAAGAAAAAAATTAATCTGTTTAAAATGAAATACACCCCTCGTAGCACACCCCCCCCGCCCCGCCCCATGCCACCCCAAAAAAAAGAAGAAGAGAGGAAAATACTCCTACCTAAAAGTTATTATAAGAGATGAATTAGTATATGCAAGATGAATTATTCCCCCATTGGGTTAGGACGTCATCTGAAAGCACCATTTTGAGCCATAAGGTGCTAAGAAGTGTTGAAATATTTACACTTAGACATAAGTATAGTTCAAACCAAAGGTGATGCATCATTCACCTCCATGCTACAAGTAGATCCACCAATAAAGATAAGGGAACACATTCTCACACCCACAAAACTCCCATTTGCAAAAATGCACACAAACACAACCAAACTACCTAAAACAACATTGCTAGGAAAAACATTGTTCAAAACTAAAGTAAAGAAGCTAATTTACCATAAAATTGATAAAAAATTATAAAATAGTAAAACAAAATAAAAATAATAAAAGAAAACATATACTAAACCAAAAAGAGGAAACAAAAAATATATGGAAAAGTAGTTGAAGAAGAAACCATTTGAGCATGCAAAGTGAGGTTTATATGTTGCTCATACAATTCACATGGGAAGAAAAGAGAAATATCCATCAATCCCACCCTTTTAAGCTCAAACCTCACTTGTATAGAATCTAACTTTTTAATTTTATCAAAGGTTATACAACCAAGCCCACTACAACCATTAAGCTAAAACATGTGCACTATGTTGAAATGATTGAATGTGTTTTGATTGAAACTCACTTTAGTTGAATTTAGATGATTTCCATTCATTTTCACATGTTTCATTCTAGACCAAAAGTGGATCCCATATGGTTTCTTCCCTTTACAAAACTACTTAATTAAGGATTAAATGATTTTTAATACAAATCAAAACATACCAATTCATCAACCTCTACATTTTCTATAATTTCCCTTATAACCTCTATAAATTTAGTATTGGATTTGCATAAATAGAATCTTGATGTTTACTTCAAATACTAAAAATGTCTAAAAACATCATATTGGGATCAATCATCACTAAATTAATCCATCAAATAGTTTCAAAATCTTCCAAAGATTAAATTAAATGGTCTTAAAAAAAATTCTCAGGTCTTTATAATAGTTACATAAACTTAACATAAATAACATGTACAACACAACATAATGATTTAAATGACAAAAATCCAACACTCCAAAAGCCACCCAATATATTATTCAAAAAATTAATAATAGATTACAAGGTACTTGCAAAACAATCTTCTCATGAGAATATCACCAATGGAGATCTGGAGGCAACTCAATAGATATTACACTTTCATAATACATCAACATGCCTCTCACATGCCTAATATATAGGAGATACAAATACCAAATGGTATGACCAAAGTATGTGTTGAAACCAATCATAGATAACACACAAAAATATCCACACCTTGGAAAAGTATACATGATTTTTTTCTGAGTGCTAAACCCTTAAAAGACCTCATTGGGGCATGCTACCCTCTACGTTGGGGTTGGACAGGGAGGAATGGCCCATGATCCCCAAGTTTGGGGCGACACCCATGAACACCTATAAGTCATGTATGAACAATAACCTTTTACTATTGCAAGGTTGAGATGCCATTTTCATAACAATCATGATCTCATAATCAATCATCAAAATGATATAATAATGGAAATGTCTACTACCTAAAGTTATAACATTCCCATTAAATAGGCCCAAGAGTGATTCCATAGGGTACTAGGTATGAGATCAAGAGATTTAGGTTTGCTTGTAAAATTTATCTCTCCAATCATGAACAAGAAAAGATAGCCTACAAATTGTTGCATTTCTTAGTAGATACAATCTTTAAGAAGAGATCTTAGCTTATTCTAAGGATAATGTTATTGGTAAATCATTCTAGGTTGATAGAATCCTCGGTTAGTAGCTTATAGTCCAACATTTTCAGCTTATAAGAAAGCACAAGTTTTTAAAAATGATACTTTCTCTAATTTATTTGACATTAACCTTCTAAAACACAAGATATTTAAATTCTGAATTAGAAAATTAAAAATGAAAAAATTATCTTAAATATTATGAAAATAATATACTTTTTTATTTACCATAAATTATAAGTTCAGAACAATACTATTGTTATTTTTTTATAAATAATTCAATATACATTTAGGAAAAAATTAGAATATAATATTCATCAAAACTTTTCTCGTATTGTAAAAATATAAGCTCTTATATTCCAGATAATTCTTTCCCTTTTTATTATATTTAATAAAAAAGAATCTGATACAAATGCAAAACAACAAATATATTCCTTATACATCTATAATCAAGAATATTAAATATTTAAATGAAAAGAGGACTTCAAAATTCCAAATATATTTTTGACTTTAACTACTTTTCTTATGTGGAAGACACAAGGATTTTCAAAATTTTCACGCATTTAGGTTATGTCATTATTCTCCCACATCGAGGAATGTGCGTGAAAAAATATATATTCTCCTTTTTAAACTTCAAATATATTTTTCAGAAATTTATGTGATGAATAATAACAAATTCTTAGATGATGTAAAGATTCTTCCACTTGAATATTATGCAATTGTGACTTAAAAGTAGTTTATGGTTTAGAGATGCACATTTTACCAATCAATGATTTGACAGCAATGTTTTTATTATTTATTTCACTTTACTAATGATTTGAATATGGATAATATAATTATTATATAATGTGGTAGACTAAAGATAATAATAGTTGTACGAATTCTTAAAATATATATAAGAATAGTTTTATCTCTAGAAATAATATTGTTTGTGAGAGGGATAGAATTTCATAGTATCCATTCATTTAAATATTGGACAACATAAATGTTTGTGAGGAGGATAGAATTTCATGATAGACATTATTATATTTGTTGGAGGCACATACTATTGCAATCACTTGTGCGATTAATTCTTCCTACTTCAACCAATGAAATGTAAGTATTTTTATAATTAAATTAATTCTTTAATTTTTTCTAATGTTTATATGTCAAATTGTAATTTCTAAAATAATAATAAAATATTTTACTTTTGTTTGATTGGTTCATATTATTTGAGTCTTATAGGAGCGGATTTCTAGGAACCGCTACAATTTAAGGATGAAATATATAAAATATGAAACACATATGACTTATATCAAACTCATAAAACTTATCAAACAAATTGTTTTTAATCTTAATAATTTAATGAGAATAAATGAATTCTAACATTACACTACATGATAATTTATTTTTAATTATAATTTTATTTATAAATTATTATTCTTCAAATATTTAAATATGTATGAAGATAGTTGTTTTTAATCTTAAAAAATATTGATTAAATTATATTAAATTAACATCATTACAACTCACTATTAAATTTTTATTCTTAAGCTATTATAACTTACCTCATCTTATTATTTTCTAACTAGTAAATTTTTAATATTAAACTATTACAATTTCCGGCAAATATAAGCCACTACGTGGCACTTGTTTTAAATATTAGGCAATATAGTTACCACTTTTAAGAAGGACATAATTTTGATAAACAATTTATAGTCTTGTTAATTCTTAATTTGGGTTCATATCAATAGAAAAGTCTTAATGAACACAATTTAGGACCTTTTACACTTGCATTCTATATTTGGGGCAAGCTCCATTCATGATATCTATAGTGTGGGGAAATAAGGTTCACTAGCTCGTATGGGTAAGCTAGGAAGCTTAGATCTATTTTCACTTTAATGACCTTTGGAAGGAAAAATGGTCCACTTGGCTCGAGGATTCTTGAATACAACATGAATTCAACAAGTCTTCATGGGGGAGTGGAAGATGACTATGTAATATAGGATGAATGAATAAACTACATTAAAATAAAGTAAAAAAGTGACTTCTTGCATGTATAAGAAAATGGGAAATATATAGACAAATATTCAAAGAATATTCGAGAAGTACAAATTGTAACTAACCTGTTATCTGAATTTTGAGAAAAAAGTAGATGAGCTTGGTCAGTTGGGGCAACTTGCTCCCTGTACTTTCTAATGAAACTACCTAAAGATCGTACATCTCAGAATGCTCAATCTATAACTTTTCTTGAGTGTCAACTACCTGTCTTATACATGAAAAAGAAGGAAAATTTTAGATGGAAAGGGATTTGTCCAATTCAAACCCCTATTTAGGAACTAACCTTGAAATTGAAATGAAAATGAAAATATGGTGATATGTAGTAGAGGCTAGTTCTAAAAATGAAATGGTTAGATCATAAATATTATAGATCTGAAAATTATTGTTTGTCTTTAGTGCCTTAAATGCTTGAGAACTTGCTCTTGAGGACTTGAATACTTGAAGGAAAAAATGCAGTTAAGAGAGCTTGAATTGATTGAGTGTAATTGTTAAAATGGTGTAGGAAAACTTGCTTTAAACCTCACAAAGAACTTTGGGGTGTTAAACATGGAGCAAGCTATCACACATTAAAAATTCCCATTAAAACAAGTTAACTTTTTAACCAAATAAAATTTGGGGTCAATCATCAAGGATTGGGTCACCCTATGAAACTCTCCCCCACTATAGGGCTCAATTTAGGACTTAACACCCAAAATGATGAGGATATTGCCAATTTTAATGCAAAGTTGATTTTAATTGAGCATGAAAGGAGAAGAGTACTAAAATAGGGCCTAAGTAAGACAAAAACAAGAGGGATGCAATTTATGATACTAGATTTAGTCCCCACTTTAGTAGAAGTAGGGACATTCATTCATGTTCTCAATAAAGTATATCATAGCATAGATAGATGGAGCTATTGTAAGTTCCAAACAAGGACCATGCTCTAATTTCGAGTAACTTTTTGTCACTAGGATCTATAATTTGGAAAATATTGAAGATAGTTCATAGTTTATTTCTATAAATTCATGTATATCATCAAAAATTGTTAAGTTCATCATTACTAGCATCATCATTATTATTATCAATAACATAATGATTCACATCATCATCTAAATTAATCACAATATGATCTTTAATGCAAAAATGTTTTCTTAATATTTTCTTGTATTGGTCAAACATTGGTCAAATGGAAGCAAATCATCATTAGGTGTTTTAGGGAAGATAATATTTCAGGAAACAAGTTTACAGGCCTAAGCATGTGATGAAGGCACGACCCAAGACAAAATGAACACAACAAGAAAAGGGGAATATTATTATCAGAAGTGATATGCTATTACATCTAGTACAACAAAAATAGATGCCATGACATGCCCTATGGGCTTACAATTATATAAAATTTTGGAGAAAACCCTTCTCACAGTACCTTCTCCCAAACGCCACCAAAAACTGTCTTTTACAATTCTTGAAATGTCCTTAAGTATCTCGAATTAGGTTAGGGTTAGGAATATATTTTAGAATATGCCATTTGGCATCCACCACCAAAATAGAAGGTTCTAGAAAACTCATCAGAAGTCAGTGTAAAATTAGAAGAATCTAGAAATGGTAGTCCAACTTTTGGAGGCATAACTTTTGATCCAGGACTTCAATTGATGAATTGTTTATATTTTCAAAAAGCTCTCCAAGCACTTTATAGCTCTATGTACCAACTTCATTTGTCCCCCATTTTATGGGTTTGTATGAGGCCATTTAGTGCCTCAAATTTGACTTTGAAGTGCTCTTGGGGGGTCTCCAGGCAACTTAAAATTGCAATAACTTTCAAACCGTAAAGCCTTTTGACCTAATTCCTTTTTTAAGTGCTTTAAATTACAAGTATAATCATCCCTCCAATTTACACCCTCTAACTCATCATAATTATGGCTCAATTACAAAATAACTTTTTTTTGCATTGGCACGTATCCCAAGGTGCTAAAAAACTCTAACTCAAAAAACCAATAGTGGAACTATGAGAGTTGGAATCTCTATTTGACCCAAATGGGTATCCATAAATGAAAACACATTAAATAGAAACTAACACTAAGCATATTTTTGGGTGATACAAGATTGCCCTTACACCACTGGATGCTCCTGCATCAGACACCCAGGGTAGATTGAAAAGTGACCCTGTCACTTTATAGCTAGTAGAGGAAAACCCAAATGGGCAACCTGCGCTATGGATATTCAAGTTGAATCTTCTACTGGTCTTCCTTTCCACTTCACCAGGTATTCTTCATACTGCCCTGTTTCTAGTACTCTGGCCCACATGACTATCTAGAAGTTCTTCAATCCCTTCCTTTTTAGAAGTAGGAATTGGACATGGCTCTAGCATCAACTCCTCATCTACACCATCATCATGATATTTTGTTAAGTCTGCAATATTAAAAATAGGAGAAATGTGAATCCCGTCTGGCAACTCCACCTCATATGCATTTCGTGGGTCATGTTTCTTCATAATTTTATAGGGGCCAAATTTCTTCATCTTCAACTTGTTGTAGGTACCCACTGGAAATCGTTCCTTCCTCAAGTATACCATAACCAAATCCCCAACCTAGAACTCCTTATGTATCCTCTTTGGATCTGCTCTAGCCTTATACTATAGGTTCATCTTGGTACTGTGTGCATGTACCTCCTCATGCAGGTTACTGACATGTTCAACAAAGTCTTCTACCTCAACCTTTTCCTCTCCCCTTGTTCTATCA
The DNA here is from genome assembly GCA_028749045.1 of Cupressus sempervirens. Classification (NCBI taxonomy): domain Eukaryota; kingdom Viridiplantae; phylum Streptophyta; class Pinopsida; order Cupressales; family Cupressaceae; genus Cupressus; species Cupressus sempervirens. Next base: position 505,362,523 of record CM053785.1, read on the forward strand.
TCCTCAGTTCTGGTACAATCCTTGGACTACTCCATGGTGATTTACCAATACTCTTGTTCAGAGAATTATTGTAAGCAAATTTTGCTTGTGGTAGAATCAAATCCCATCCCTTGGGCTTATCTCCTACTAAACACCTCAGCAAATTACCTAGACTTCTATTTACTACTTATGTTTGTCCATCAGTCTGCGAATGATGTGCATAACTAAACTTCAATTCTCTCTTCAACTTCTTCCATAAAGTCCTCCAAAAATACCCAACAAATTTAGTGTCTCTATCAGAAACAATACTTTTTGGGAGACCATGTAGCCTTACCAGCTCTCTAAAAAAAAAATATACAATATGCATTGCATCATGAGTCTTGTGGCATGGAATGAAATATGTCATCTTGGAGAACCTATCAACCACCAAAAATACTGAGTCATTACCCCTTTATGTCCTTGGCAATCCAAGAACAAAATCCATACTTATATCCTCCCAAGGCTTCGATGGAACATGCAATGGCTAATAGAGTCCATTATTTTGACTAAATCCTTTGGTTGTTTGACATACTTGACAAATTTGTACAAACTTCTTCACATCTTGTGACAACTGAGGCCAACAATAATGTTCTCTAATGATGACAATGGTCTTATTTCAACCAAAGTGTCTTGCCATCCCTCCACTGTGCTTCTCCTTGATAAAGTTCTCCCTCATGGAACTCCTTGGAATACACAATTAACTTCCCTTGAACAACATACTATCCTAAATCATGTAATCTAGCCACCTGGTCCTATCTAGAGTAACAGGTTCTTTACAAGCCTTCCAAGCCTCTGCAAAGTTAGGATCCTTAAGGTATAGATTCTTGAGTTCATTAAACCCAACCACTTCAAATTGCATTACTGTCAACAACAACTGTCTCCTACTTAATGCATCTGCAACCCTATTAGACCTTTTGCTTCTATGTTTCAATAAAAATGTATAGCTTTGCATGAACTCTACCCATTTCAAATGTCTTTGATTCTATTTACCTTGGCTATTTAGGTACTACAATGCCTGGTGATTAGTATACAAAACAAATTCTTTTGGAAACAAAAAATACCTCCATTTCTTTAAGGCCTAAACTATCGCATGGAACTCCTAATCATAAATATAATACTTCTTTGTATCATTCAATTTTTCACTGAAATAGGCAATAGGCTTACCTTCTTGGCTCAACATAGCCCCAATAGCACTTCCACTAGCATTGAAATCCACCTAGAACACTTCGTTGACATTAGGAAGTGCTAATATAGGTTACTCTGTCACCTTCTTCTTCAGCAATTCAAAACTTCTTGTAGCTCCTATAGTCCATTTGAACTCTTTTCTATCTCTTCTCATTGTTTCAGTTGGGAGTGCACATATACTACTGAAATTCCTAATGAACTTCTTGTATAAACTAGCTAGACCATGCAATGACCTTACCTCAATGACAAAACTTGGAGTAGGCCATTCCAAGATGACCTTCACCTTCTCTGGGTCCTTTTTGAGACCTTCAACTAATACAACAAACCCGAAATAGACTAACCCCCTTTTGAAAAAGCTACACTTCTTCAAATTAATCAACAATTTATCTTCCCTCAACCTTCCAAGGACACTACAAATATGCAATAAATTCTCATCCAAAGACTTACTGAAAATCAAAATATCATCTAGATAGACAATAACAAAATTTCCCAAAAATTTCTTTAGTACCTCATTCATAAGCTGCATGAAGGTGCTTGGTGCATTGGTCAGTCCAAAGGGCATGGCTAACCACTCATATAGGCCATCATTGGTCTTGAATACAATCTTCCACTCATTTCCGTCTCGTATCTATATCTGGTGATAGCCACTCTTGAGATCTATCTTTGTGAAGTACTGAGCTCCACTCAAGCAGTTCATAAGATCATCCGTCCTTGCTAAAGGAAATTGGTACTTGATGGTTATTTTATTTATAGCCTAAGAGTCTATACACTCTCCACTCTCCATCTTTCTTTGGTACCAGCACTGCAGGTACTGCACATAGACTTAGGCTCTCTAGAATGAAACCTTTCCTTAACAGCTCTTGAACTTGTCTGTTTAGGTCCTCAGTCTCAGTGGGAGTTATCCCATGAGCAGTCTTGTTAGGCAAACTAGCTCCAAGGACTAAATCTATTTGATGACTGATTTTCCTTATTGGCAACAACCCTTCTGGAACATTATTAGAGATGACATCTCCATACTCACTTAATAGACCTAAAGCTTTTAGTGGAACTTCACTACTACCTTATCCTTTCTAGGAATTAAAGCATAATACATATGTTGATGCTTCATGCCATCTAGAAATTTTCTTCCATCAATAAGACATACCTATTACTACTACATACCTTTTCACCCTCATTTTTCAAGGTTTTCAATTTGTGGAAAACTCCATCCTTTGTCAAAGAGTATGTATTTTCATGACCATCATGTATAGCATGCCTATCAAACTACCATAGCCTTCCCAACAATAATTGACAAATGTCCATTGGGATGATGTCATAAAGAGCTTTGTCATGGTAACTCCCAATCTTGAACTTTACCAAGCATTGCTCACTAACCAAGACCTTATGATCAAACTATACCCAAGAAATTTGATAGAGATGGGGGTGTTTCTCCCTCTTGAGCTTTAGCTTTGAGAGCATCTCTTCTGACACAAAGTTTTTAGTGCTTCCACCATCAATAATCATAGCACAACATTTACCCTTGCACTTGCACCTAGTATGAAACAAACTCCTCCTTTTTCCAAGTTCAATCTCACCGCTTAGTAAGACCCTTTAATTTACTAGAACTTCTCCTCTTTCTGCATCCTTTGAATTGGTGACTGTGCATCATCATCCACATGAGCAACCCTTTCTTGACCATCAACTCTCCTATCCGCCCTTCCTTGGCATTGAGGGCATTTGTAGGCACACTTAACTTCTTCATTGCAATGAAAATAGGTACCATGGAAGCCTTCTCTTCCTGAACCTTGTCTATGTCCTCTACCTCTTCCTCTCTGATCTCCAAAGTTTTGATCATGGGAATTGTTAAAATCCTCATTCTTCTAGTTTTAGCTAGTACCCACATCTTCATTTTTC